>CM029599.1:65177393-65743745 GCA_017311375.1 Mytilus coruscus
TAAATTTCTCAAAAACAAATCTAGCTCTAGCTTGGCTTCTCTTTGATCCATTATGAAAATCTACGCTATTAAATATGGCAGCAATAGCTGTGAAAGGGCCTACTTTTGTAGTTCTGATTTTCGAACCTATTGTACATATTTTCATGAAGTAATGTGCTTATGACATCTAAGGACCATTACTACGCAAAAAAAACCCTGATTTTAATACGGATATTGCACACATAAATAGGAGTAAGCAATTTTATAGGAACAGTATAAATTATTTGAGCCCTGCATGTGGTTTCCTGTTGTAATGAGGAGATTTATATTCCACTTTTCACTTTTTGACAAAAATTGACAATAAAAATAGGCCAATACAACCTATAACCTATAAATATGATTTAATAAAAAAACGAACTCACGTATCTCTTTTCTATCAAAAGTTTTTAGAAGTTTTATGAATCATACTTTTTTTCACACAACGTCCCCACGCTATAATCATCCTTAAAAAAATTCAACCTTTTTTTACACTTAAGGCGGGATTTGGTGATTTATAACAACTGTCAAAGATCAAGATATCTTTTATCATAATAGTAATAATGTTTACATAAAGGATTATCATTTCAAATAAATATAAAAACAAATGACAGAAATTATACGATCAAGGCACGCTGTCACTGTCAAAACAATATGGCAAATCGACAAATCTCGTGTAGGTAAAGTCTCGTTCTAACGACCGTGATGTTGAGTATAATTACACTGCTTGGTGTGATGGGTTCCAGTACCCTTAGTAGGGCCTCGGTGGCCGAGTGGTCTAAGTAGTTACTACTGTAATCACTAGCCAGTCAACATTGAGGTTGTGAGTTCGAACCCCGCTCGTGCGGATGCACTCGACTCCAATCTTAATTGACTAGGATTGTCAGTTTTCCTATTGAAGGTCAGTGGTTTTCTCCGGCACTTAGTCCACCAATAGTCCCAGTTATGTACTTAAAAGTTAAAACAAAAAATCAAACAATCAGATATATAATAGTCCCAGTTATTACAGAAAAAACAAAACAAGGTTGAAATATATAAAATGGCTAACAAGTTGAAATATATAAAATGTTTCTTGTCTGCATATTGGACCAACTGTTTGTCACTTTATGTCCATTGGCAAATATTACAGATTAGAGAATGTATTGAAATGGTTTTGATTTTTTGTTCATTTAAAGTGCAAGCTCCCAGTGAAACAACAGACTACAACATGCAAAACATGACATACACACTGACACAACATAGACCTACCTGTGCATGTGGAGGGATGATTTTAGTTTTATATGCATCTAATTGGCCTTGCAGGTTATGGATAAAGTCCTGTTGTTGGTTACATTTCTTTTCCAAGTTTTCCAGTGAAGTCTGAAATTAAAGAAAAAAGAACTTAAATTTTCAAAATTCAACCATGAACTATAAATAAGCATTGACTATATTGTGTGAAAACTGTCGAAAAATAATCCAGTGAAAACAATTTTCATTCAACATTTTCTAAAAGCTTTCAGTCCTCTAGAGAAGACGGACCCTATAAAGTTACGATTAACTTTTGTTAAAAAAAAACTCACTTTTAATTCTACCATTTTTCTATTTTCTTTTTCTAAGTCTGTCAAATTTTTCTTTAACATATTAATTTCCTCCTCATAAGCAGCCTGTAAATTAATATAAAATGAGAAATATGAATGAAGTCAGATAAAATGCTTCACACTATCTACTATACAGATCTTACTGAATATATTATTCTATTCTATGTTTTACATAATGTTATTTTTTGTAAGTTGAAAGAATCAAATACCATTTATTAAAGACAAAACTAAGTAAAGATTTAATGGGAGATAACTCATGATGTACAAACTTGAACAACTACCATATTAGTTTACAGTTAATGCATTGTTATTTTATATTAATTTTGTTAAATATACTTACCATGAAATTACATTTATATTATATAGAATATGTTTGCTTTCAGAACATGTTCTCATCGCAATTAACTAGGTGATTACAAATTACATCCATAAGATGTACTCACCTACGTCATAATTTACCTGTGTAAAACACAATATTGTCAGTTTTAATTTTTGCGTTCAAGTGAACGCATGTTTCTCGTCGACAAGGATTTTAACAGTCTACTGTTGAAAATCCTTATGTTTTATAAAAACATTATTTGTTTTTGGAATATCGTTTACGATTAATTCAATGTTTATACAGCGCTTTTGTCAAGTTTCTGATATACACGTCAACATTACGAGTCTGTAACAACGGCGACCTAGAAATTAACCTTTGTTAAGTCGCCATTTTCAAAATTTTAGTCCGGTGCGAGGAAAGGCAGAATTTTCTGTCAAAATCGGACATGTTACATGAGTACTCCGTTTATAAAATAAACGTATGTTTAAATTCTTCTTCCACGCTGACGAATTTTAGCTGTTTTGAGCAATCTACAAAACGGGTCAAGTGGAAAGTTCGGATGAGTTGATTGTTTACAGTCTTTACATGAGACGGAGTAAACACATCACTAAATTACAATCAGAATAGACCAGATCTGATTATTTTAATGTGGATAACGTCCTTATGGGAGCGTAGACCACTATTGTCACTAAGTTCGGATGAGTTGATTGTTTACAGTCTTTACGAGACGGAGTAAATACATCACTATTTTACAATCAGAATAGGTATTTTGACCAAATCTGATTATTTTAATGTGGATAACGTCCTTATGGGAGCGTAGACCACTATTGTCACTAGAACCTTAAGTGATTCAATAAATTTCAATCAGAAATGGAATTTGCCCATAGACGATTGTTTTATTTGGATATAAACGTTCCATACAGGGAGCGTAGTCCAAAATTGATACTACTATTAAAAGTAGATAGATAAATCACAATCAAAATAGGAATTTGCCCAGAACTGATTATGTTTATTTGGTTAACCTTCCATTTAGGAACATAGACCATATTTATTGAAAATATAATGTGGTTGATGCAACACAAATAAAATTAAAATTAGAATAGGATTTTGCCCAAGTCTATCTGATTAATGATATCGTTTCATCCAGGGAATGTAGGAACTAGAACAACGTGCATGATTTTGGATCTGTACGTTGCATGCATTGTACAGATTTGATCTTTCCTAAAATCATAATATTAATTAATCGCACATTGATATTTAAGGAGCATAGATCATTCTTGAAAATACAATTTTAGTATTTGACATACTGAAATAAAATTAAATCGAATCAGAATAGTGAATTTTAGTCCAGGTCTATCTGATTGTTGTAGAAATCGTTCCATCTAGATAACGTAGGTCTACCTTTATTGTATTTAAAACAACTTGCAAGCACAAGCAGGTTGCATGTTTAGTACAACACACATTTTGATCTTAGCTAATTTTGGTTGCACATTGATTTTGTGATGAACCTGGGAACAGTATATCTAATATATAAGTCAATATATATGTTCCTGGATGAACTAACAGTTCAGATAATATATTGAAAGAGTGTCTGCAAATGGTCAAGACAGATAAAAACACTGAAATAGTACAGAGTTATTAGTACTTACAAATGTGTATGTAGTTTAAACATGTCATGATCAATACACAAAATTTATAATTATGTCCAGATTTAATCAGGACAGTAAATTCTTAGAAGCCTGAAATATTTTCTCGAAGCAGGAAACTGCTGTAAATTTTCTTTACTGATAAATTATTCTCTTACAGATGTTAAGAAACTACTAATATGTTGAGTCAGTAAGAATGGAACACCGTTCTAAAACCTGTTGATAGCTTGTGACAACTCGTATTATCAATTTTAATTTTCAAGGTCATTTTATTACTGACAAGAAGAACATTAATATTATCAGTATGTAATGCTATGACAAATTGGTTGTTTGTGTGCATTAATGAAACAAAGATTTTATATGTTTTAAGTAAACATTAGGTTGTCTCTTGGGTTCAGAAGAGTTTAGGGATCATTGCCATTATGGTGCATTTTACAAAGACTCAATTCATGGAAATGGCTTATATTTTGATTACATAAATCAGAGTGTACATTGCCAATGCATATGACTTATAATATGTACTTGTGCTATTTTGCCTTAAGTACACAAAAAGTGATAACATAAGACTTAAGGGTATATTTTACCCTCACCATATGAGAATCACTGACAAATAATACATGTAAAGAGATTTTGGGAAGCTCTTTAAAAGATAGAAAATTGCCTTTACGTCTTGTTTTCAAAGCAATGACAACAAGTTTGACAAGATTCTGCTATCTTCATTGGGTCTGTATTCAATCTTAATGTGAGATTGCTAGTTAAAACAGCTAATCAAACTGCTACAAGTTTTTCCTCGAGTTTATATTGAATTAGAAAGCTGAACTATAGAGGACTCAAAGATACTGATATATAAAAAAAAAAAATTATCATTAGGATTTGTTTTTGAGAATTTAGATTAAGAATAAAGGCATATCATATAGATTTTGCACAAATTAGATACAACTAGTAAAATATTACTAAATAAATACAGAAAATATAAAGCATTGTTGATGCAAGATTCATTAAAAATACTAGACATTGACATGGAGATTGGAGTAGTTTACAAGATTGAGCAATGAACTATCTAATACATCTCTTTATATAAATCTTCTTTTTAGCTAGTCTTTACAAGATGCAGGAAAAAGAAGAGGTCTTTTGGGCTATATTGTACCAATAAACATATATATATATATTTCAATTGCTTCTCATATTTTAGCACCTGTAGAAACAGTTAATCTAAAAGCAAAATACATGAAAAGCAGTTTATTTAAAAGACTGATTAATAGTTAGCAAATAACATTAAATAGTCTGTTAGTAAGTGGAAGTAAAATGCAATACGATAATTCCATGATTATAAGTGCAAGACATTTGTAAATATCTAAATTTAAAATGTCACTGTTTATTTTTATTTTTGTTCATTATTACACAAAGAGTACAAAAATTCTAGTCTTGTCAAAGTCAAGTTGTGACTTATCTACATGTAGGAAGGTTTCCAAATAGATTGGGTGTGATTTAATCCCAAAATTGAGGGTATTCACTATTCAATTTTCATAATGACCAGACAATTATCTAACAACTTTTGCAGTTGCAGAAATAATATCAAATATCTGGCATAGAGTTAGTATTTTATGCAAGAATATACTAGACAAAATTGAAATGTGTTTATTACCAGTTAGTTTAAATTTTATTCAATATTGTTTTGAAAGATGTGATTATATAAATCCCATTCATTTTGATTTGTCAAATCTGTGGACAAATGCAAAATTTTTCTGAGTGACTTTTAGTTTAACCAAATGACTGGGTTGAAGTCACAAAATAATACCAAAGTGTTTTTGGTTGGTTTATATTGAACCATATCAGAATGTATAGAATTCAGATAAGGTGAACTAAGAGAGAAATGAAATGAGCATTTCTGATTGTGAAACCATTTCTTAAACAACTAAGAACACTTATCAAAAGCAAGCTAGTACAAGTGTTTTCCATATTGTCAAACATGTGTTTTCTTTAAATACATGTATAGAACTAAATTTGACATGTTGCATGTTAGTATTTCTGATTGCGAAATATTTTCTGAAACAAATAAAACAATTGTCAAGAGCAACAGTTTAAGAGTTGTTCAATATGTGAAACTTGTATTTCTTTAAATTTGGATCTGTGCATGGCAATTTATAATTTAAAAAATCGTGGCTTAAGGTTCACATTTTAGACAGTATACCATTGTGAGATATTAATTAGAAATGTAAGAACAACACTGACAGACAGATTTTTCATAGTTTGAGAAAATCATCTGTCGGCATTCTTTTGGCTTATTAGGACAACAGTTTTGGCTTGCTCAACATCCAAATGCTCTGTAGAAGCATTATGATACCATTGGAAAACATGTATACTAAAACATTTCCACTGATTTGTCCATTTCTTTATTTTTACGCTTAAGTAGTCTGTCTGAAACACAAAGATAATGTTTGTTCATTGTTGGACAGATAGACATTGTATTCAAAGGTCCTACCACTCATAAAAATTTCTATCAGACTTTAAAATTTAGTTGGTTAACTTAGGAAAATTATCATGTCATTCCTATAATGCAGGACTTCTCTTGACAAAAATATTTTCTTTCTAAATCTATTAGATATTAACAAGAGTAGTATATCTAGAAGAATATGTACTCAAGGAGACTATAACTTCAAAAAGTTTATAGATTGATCCAGATTTAGCATAATCATGAAACAACTTTCGTTTGAGTCTTTATTATACTTTGTTGGTAAGGACACTTATTTACAAAGTATATTTTACTTGATTATAATTCTTTGACAATAAAGCAGAAAAGAATTTATTTTGAAAGATATTGATAATGATCAGCAGTCATTTATTCTCTGCTATTATATAAAACTATAGAAAACAATGGAAAGTTAGATAGAAGCTAATTGTTTTAAATAAACTAAAGTTTTGAAAACTAATATTTCAAAGTTGAAAAGTAAATGATACTAAGGTTGGATTACTTCTTGTCGATTTGTACAAGCAATAAGAACAACCTATTCACATGACAAATTAAAAATAAATAAAATAAATGCTTATTTACTGTTGCAATAATATTACAACACATTTAACTCATAATGTAGGAGCTTTAATGAAATAATTTCTATACTGGCCTGCAGATTATTTATTCAAGTCTATTTTGCAAAGTTTTATTTATGCAATCTGCAGAGTTTTGCCATTGATACATATAGTTATACAGCATAGCTTTATTGTGTAATAAATTTAAATTTTGTAATTTCGGTTTTGACTATTTTCAGTATTTACAAAATTTAGTGGAGTTATTTTTAACAATTTTGACATAGTTTTTATATGTTGGAAATTGTATATGTGTGAGAATTTATCCTCCACCAAAATAAAACACTGCTTGTTAATCAGTGAATATTCTATATAATATAAATGTAATTTCATGGTAAGTATATTTAACCAAATTCATATAAAATGGTCATTTTGAAATCTCAAGAAGAGATTTTATATGAATTTATAGGGTTAAATATACTTACCACAATCCACCACCACCCCTAGCATAAATTCAGTGTTTTGTTTCACACAATTGTAATTATTCAATTAAACGACAAATTAAAACTGACGATATTGTGTTTTACACAGGTAAATTATGGCGTAGGTGAGTACATCTTATGGATGTAATTTTAATCACCTAGTTAATTGCGATGAGAACATGTTCTGAAAGCAAACATATTCTATATAATATAAATGTAATTTCATGGTAAGTATATTTAACCCTATAAATTCATATAAAATCTCTTCTTGAGATTTAAAAATAACCATTTTGCAGGTTTCAAAGTCAAACAAAACCAAACAATTAAATGCTGAGTAAATAATTTTTTTCATTTTTTTTTCTTCACAAAGAAATCACAAAAAAAAAAGAAACAACTAACAACCATACCTGCCAACTTTTCAAAATCTCCATGCCAACTTTTCAAAATCTCAATCGGGGTTGGAACCCCCTTTTTTTTGACGATCAATGCATTTGAATGGGGGTTGGAACCCCCTTTATCCTGGGTTAGCCCTTTTATAAAGAGGACCTAATGCTCCTCCTATATTGTCATAAGTGTTTTTAATCTACTACTATATTGTTTGAATGAGTATACATGTGCTTTTAAAAAAAATACCCTTTTAACTCATTTGAATGTCTGTTTTGGGATGTTCAGTTTATATAATAAAGAATATCAAAATTCAGGTCAACACCTGTCATTGGTGATAGCTAAATTACGTATTCATTTTATTATATTCTTTCAATATATACATTATTTTACCTTATCTTTGCCTGATTGTTTAGCTGACTGTACAAACTCTGTTTTAACAGCTGATATTGCACCATCTTTTTCTACCTTAAGTTCACCTATCCTTCTCTCCATTGCCAACTTAGTTGTATTAAGAGTGGACTGTAAATCTTCAATTGTTTTATCAGCCTGGAATGAAAGGTTTATGTTATTAAACTTAGTTGACAATCTTTACAATACAGGAGGCATTTATTAAGAACCCAGTGGACTGTAAATCTTCAATTGTTTTATCAGCCTGGAATGAAAGGTTTATGTTATTAAGATCAGTAATAAATTTGGTTTGATCTAGTCTTCTTATGATATCAATATTACAGTGACTAAAACTAAATCAGCTGAGTTGACAATCTTTACAATACAGGAGGCATTTAAAGAAACAACAAAAAATGCAAACTATTTACTTTTATTTCTTTAAACAAGCTGTTATAAAGTCAACAAAAATCACATATTCAAAATCTCAACCAAGAGTACTGGAGGTCTCTGATAGAAAACATTTGAATGCTTTAGGAAAATATTTTTGAATTTAAATCATTTAAATAAAATGTATAAAACATACCAGTTTTTTCTCCCTTTGCAGACTGGTAATAGTTTTGGCCATTTCATCTGTCTTTTTACGATTAGTTTTATTTTTGTCTAGCTCTCGCTGGACATCCTCTAACTCATTCTGGTACATCTCAGACTGTTGCTGTAGTTTACTCCTCTCCTCATCAAATGCTTCCTTTACCTGTTCCATCTGACCTACTATTTCCTCCTAAAATCAGTTAAAATAAAAAAGTTCAGATTTTTCAAAATATTTAATTTCTATAACTGTTGATTCATTATTATTCTTTGGATACCAATTTTTGTGGATTTCCTGGGAATAGGTAAACCACAAATTTAAGTGTTCAAAATATTACCATTATTCTATAATAAGACTTTTATTCAGATTTTGGCAAAACCACAAAATCAAATATCCACAATACTTAAATTTTTCCTCAATCTACAAAAATTGGTATCCACGAAAATAAATGAATGCACAGTACTTCAGAACAAGAGTGTTTTTCATTTTATGTCTCTGATTGATAGACAATTATTATTCAACACAACCTCCAATATTGTATGAAAATAATTACATGCTGGTAAAATTAACTGGTGGATAAAACTGGAGTGTGTTAGGAAACATTCAAATATAAACAAATAAATCCAAAATCTTAAAAACCAAAAAGTTTGCAGTTAAAAGTTCTCTCTTCTAATAACAAGATTAAGGCTTGAAAATTATAGTGATTGACTTTAAATATCTGCATAAACAGATGCACAATGGTATCTACAAAAGTGACAGATTTAAATTACAATCATTATATCAAATATTTCTACCTCTAATTCCTGTTTAATTTGTCTAGTAATCTCTTCTTCCATTATTTCTTTATCCTCCTCAAACCTTCTGGCAATTATCTCCCTTTCCTCATCAATTTTATTTTGTAATCCATCTATTGTTTGTTTCAGTATCTTAATGTCATTTTCATATCGCTGCACCACATTTTCATGTTCCGACTCATAAGCATTACCTAAAATATTAAATTTGTGATTCCGTATTATTGAAAATATCAAAATATACTAGTATGTTACAAGTGCTAGCAAGACACAATTATATTTCTTAATTTGGACATTCATAATAAAAATCCATGGTCTATAAATATGCATTAACTGCATAAGCATAAGTTTTCTACACCGTAATGTAACTGTCTAGATCCTGATTTTATACATCAATAGTCTGATTTATCTGGATTAAATGCTACTTATAGAAAGAATAATTTTGTCTGAGAGTATTAGCGTTTGATATTTTTCTTAAAAAAACAAATTTTAATAAAGAATTAAAAATAATATTGATTAGGCAAATAAATAAACTTAATTTAAGAAATATTAGAGCCCAAAAACATGTATCTCAGCCATTGAAGCAAACATTAAGGAAATGTCATTTTCACTGATTTCCTACTTGAAGCACTGTATTTTACTAGTACATTATCTTGGGTAACAGGTTATTCTTCTTATGACAGTGAAATGAAAATAATACATATATAGCAAACAAAATGATCAGTGAATGTCGATATTTTTGTATAAATTACATTTGTATGTGGCAGACTATAAGAGCTTTCCATCGCACTGACATGCCCACAGCCTATAGATTAATTCTTTATATAGTCATGTTTGGACAACATGACTTGAAATAACTAAAAGTTAAAATTGCTTTCATACATGTAGCATCTTCTTCCCATGCAGAAGCAAGAATGACTGATCAAACTGCCATTATTTATCATTTATACCACAGACACTACTTTGTCTTTGAAAGATTTTAAGAAAAATATTGCTTTGTGGCAATTCCAGTACTGCACTACACATCCTGATGAGTTTCTTTGATAATGTGAAATGCCTCTGGATTTGGCTATTATTTTAGGGCCTGTTAGGTCATTTTGCTCTTTAAGTGTTTTGGTTCTGTTTCAAATATTCAGCTTTGAGTGTTCCTCATGGAGGTAAATTCAGAAAGCACTTCAGATACATGAAATTTATATTGTTGTTTTCATTTTTTAAAACACACCTTAGTGCATCTTGTTTTATTATTAAGATTGGCATGCATACCTACCTGCTGACCTTGTATGTCGACAAGATATATATGTAGTTCAGGAATTTTTCAAAGGGATATTTTCAAAAATAAAAACTTACAAAGTTGGTCTTTCAGCTTTTTGTGAGATTTATCCAAGTAAGTTTTTTGTTCTTCTAGCTTCTGAAATATAATAGTATACATTTGTAGTATAATGTGGTATAATGTGAAATGAAGTCCCAAACAAGTATTCATTTTTACTGGCTGAGATGCACCATAGAAAAGATTTTTTAGTTCCTTATAGTTTATCATACACTCTTCATATTTACAGTTATATCTTGGTAATTATTCTTCAACCAAAGTTCATTGGTAGATAACTTTGCTTATAATTCATTTATGTAAATTCCTAATATCAATTTACCTCTTCTAGTACTCTCTGATGATCTTTTTCTGTTTTTCTCAGTTTATGTTCAAACCTTTCCTCAAGACTCGACTTTTCCTCTTTTAATTTTTGTTCATATTCTTCTCTCTGAGAATTAAGCTGTATATTAAGTTCTACTTTCTCTTTTTCCAGCTGTCTTAGTGCTGTCTCTGTATTGGAGAGTGCTGTTTCCAGCTCCTCATTCATCTCCTGTTGATGACATTCCATCTCCTCCTTCATGAAGTTCACCTGTTCATGAAGTTCAGAGTTCTCCTGTTGCATTCTCTGGAAGGCAGAAGTAGGTCCTGTCAGGTAATCTTCCATTTCTGATTTGTCTTTCTGATACTCTGACTTTACTTTGTTTACATGACCATCTAGTTCTGCCTGATATCTTGATTCTATACTGTAAAATGACACACAAACAAAGCTTTTAAAAATGTAACACATGTAATACCTAATATAAATAAATTGTAATTGGACTTAATAAGCTATTATCCAACATTCAGTTCTTTTTCTATCCAATTAAAGAGGAATTAAAGGAGATTAACATGTACAGGTATTAACCTCAGCTATATCTGTAAGAATGAATTTTCCTGATACCAAACTTTGAACCACAAACAAACAGAAAAAGACAAAAAAGGTAAACCTTGTTCAAGAAAAAAAAAATGTTAACCATTTGAATAACAAAAAGACTGTTTTTTCTGGTATTTCTGGAGTTGTTTTTTTGTTGTTGATTCCTGATACAGCAAAGTCATCTTGGCCTAAAACAACTACAATAGCAAAAAATTGTTTCAATGGATAATAAAGGTATAAATAATTACATTTTGATTAGTCAAGAAATCAATTCAAAGGAAATCCATTACTGCAATATGAAAAGCCCGACAAAATAAGAAAAATAAAAACAAGTTTCATCATTTACCTGTCTTTTTCTTCTTTAAACTGCTGCTTTAGAAGATTGATCTGTGACTCATATTTCTGAATCAAATCTTGTTTCTCATTAACATATTCTGTCTGTAATTCTTTTTGTTGCTCAGCTAACTGGTCTAACATTTTCTTGTTAATTTCTTGCTTCATCTTCTCCTAGTGGTAATTGAAACATTTATAAAATACTCCATACTGAACTTAAAAATGTTGCTACCCCAATGAGGCTCATTTACCCTATATATAAGCAATTTGACATTAATGTGGCACATTTCTTTTATATTATTTATTCTATCTAGCAATAGTTTATATCAGCTGGATAACCTACTTAATTTGTAAACCTACTAAAATCAAATAAAATAGAAAAAATTGCTTTCTAAGGAAAATTGGCCCTATGAAAAAAAAAAATTCAAATTACATTATCATAACCCGATAGTCTTTTGTTTTTCTGGTATTTAATACTTATACATTTTTTGTTCCTGATCATGAATGAGATTTGGTAAATTTTTAGCTACAAATCTAGAATGTTATTAATTTCCTATTTTTTTTTAAAAGATACTTGATTTCCAGCTATAGGTTAATTAGTTAATTTAAGTTAATTTACCTGATCATTTTGACTTTCTTTAATAAATCTGCCTTCTCTTGATCTTGTTTTTCTTCTATCTTTGTAATTTCCATTTTATAGGCTTGGTCTATTTCTTTCTTCTCTCTATCAAAGTTAAGTCTAGTATCGTATAACTCTCTCTTCAGTACATCAATATAGTCTCTGTCATTCTGCATACTACTACATACACCTGGAAATTAATTAAAATGTTTCTATTGCATGGGCTTCTATGTTAGGAAGATAAAACAAAAACAAAAATTGCAACAATGAGTGCACAGACATGGATACCTACAAAACACTTGTTCTTTGTATCAACTTAAACTGCCAGATATATATAGATAATCAGGTTTGCTATACATTGATATTATAAAATATTAGCCATGAGCCACAGTGTGAACATTTTTTGCAAGTGAGCAAAGCAAACAACAAAAAAGCTTCAGCCTTATGTCGAGTGATTAATATTTTACAATATCAATATTCAGAAAACCTGATAATCTCTATCGTGGTATTTCTGTTCAATATTCCCTTCCTTAAGACAGTTTTAAGTTTGACAAAAGTAAAGAGCATTACGGAGCGACTCAGCATGGTGATATAGGCAAAGGGAAGCACGATAATTACACATTTATATTTCTCATGTTTCATTTGTGTTTCTTTCATAAAGATGTATAAAAAATATTGAAATATTAAATTGCTTTTGGCAGAAAAAATTGGTACAGGTTCTTGTATGAAGCCATGGCTTCAGAAATATCTGTGACAAACAGTAATTTGTTTAATAGATGTGGGTTTTAGACCTAGTTTTACTGTACTTACTGCTGGCATCATCATCATCAGGTGCTGTAGGAAGTCTTCTTCTGACACGTCCAGGATGGCATGGGATACCAGTCACACTCTCGTCATCTGAGAAATCTATAGAATAAAACAAGACATCTTCATTAACATCATTCTAACTCTGGAATATATTTATTGAGGTTTTTGTTAACCAAACTTCATACATGTACTACATGGAGGAGTTTTTAAGCATTATCAATAATTCAGATTTGACTATTTCGATGAATCACAATCAAGGGCATCAGTCTTATTTTTGTCTGAACTGCAATATTAAATCATAATTATTATATGATTTGCATATCTACAAATAATTGAAAGTGATTGGTATGTTCAAATTTTTTCCTTGGTTTACACTTCGATTATGTTGCCAGAACTACTTTCATAACCTATGTAAACACTGGGTCTATTGTGATACATGATACACATGGATGGATTGTTGGGGTTTCATTAAGGACAAAAATTTCAAGAAAAAATAACTATGTTTGAGTTGAGAATTATATGGTTAAAATACTCAATTTCTCAATGTTATTTATGTGTAAAACAGGCTTTGGACTTTAAGTTAGTTTGAGAGCATTTGCCTAGAACTGTAGAAAAATTGTATTTAATCCTATAATAATCTCATACATCAAAAGACAATATAAGTATTATTTATTAATGATGAATAATTACCTAGAGTTCACTTTAATTATGCAATTCAACTAATTTATCATGGTACTATATATCATAATCTTTAATCTAAAGTGATTGGCTGGGTTCCTGTCTGACCTACCTGAAACACTTGACCTAGCACTTCCTCTCTTGGTCCTTATATAATCTGACAGAAATGTTCCATCCTTAACTGGTATCTTTGATGTCCAATCATGAGATGTTTTTGATTTCCTGCTGGGTAGTAAATGTTTTACACTTTCCATTTCAGCTGTTAACTCATCATTTCTATCCTTTAAATCCTGTTAAATTAACCACAAACCATGAGAATATTTGTGGACATAGTAGCATTTCTTCAAAAACATTCTTATGCAGTTTATTACTTAGGTTTATATAAGTTTGCTAAAATTTATGTTATTAAGTATAGCTTTGACTCCATTACAATTCTGTGAACTATTGGACAATGACTTGCTATCGATATTAGAACAATGACTTGCTATCGATATTAGAACAATGACTTGCTATCGATATTAGAAACAAGTGAATCTGTGAGCTACTGCTCACTAATGATACCCCCGCCCCGCTAAAAGTATAAGATAAACAGGAAGTTGTTGATTGATGAATCTGAAAACACATCACACGGTATAGCTGACTCATATAAACCCTGAAACCAAATTTCAGAAATCCTTGTAATGTAGTTCCTGAGAAAGATGAGACGAAAAATGTTCATGGGACTGACGGATGGATGGACGGACAGACAGATGGATGGACAGACAGAGGTAAAACAGTATACCCCCACTTTTTTAAAGCGGGGGTATAAAAACAAGTGAATCTGTGAGCTACTGCTCACTAATGATACCCCCGGCCCGCTAAAAGTATAAGATAAAAGGAAGTTTTGATCGATGAATCTGAAAACGCATCACATGGTATAGCTGACTCATATAAACCCTGAAACCAAATTTCGAAAATCTTGTAATGTAGTTCCTGAGAAAGATGAGATGAAAAATATTCATGGGAAGGATGATTGGACTGACGGATGGACTAATGGATGGACTGATGGATGGATGGACTGACGGATGGATGGACAGACAGAGGTAAAACAGTATACCCCCACTTTTTAAAGTGGGGTATAAATAATTATTAAGACAAAAATGAAATCAGTCGACAATTCTCATAACTGAACATTCTGCAAAGATCTTGCAATATTATACTGGATTAATGTACAAAACTGTCTTTCAGATTCTGTATATAAGTCCAATAAATCTAAACAATTTTTTGGAAACCAGTTAGGACTACCTTCATAAGAAACTTCTAAAGCCTTAGAAGAAGTTAATACACTTCATTGTCTAACAAAAACAACAATACCAAATGAGATTCTTATCAAAGATTCAGATTGATAACTCAACAAATTTCATCTCAAATACTAAAATCCAAGAACCTAAGCAGACATAAAAACATGAATCAAGAAATTATAATTGGATAATTTAAATGGTACAAACTTTTAACTTTCATATTTTGCTAATATGCTAAAAACTACTTTTCCACAATTACTCACCTTGTTAAGTTCTTCCATCTCCTTCATTCTGTCCAGTAAACTGTGTTGGTTTGGTAAGAAAATTCCCTTACTTTCTAGTTCATCAAACTGGAATATATAAACAAACAGTGTCTGGTCAAAAAAGGAGGATGACCACAAAGGCTATAAATTGGCCCTAAAAATCAAACTTTGTAACGTCACATGTAAAAACCTATATTTGGGATCTAAAATATGCAATTTTTTATAAAATCGTCACTGTTGTTGACCACAGCTTGTTATAACAATGTTGGCAGCGTCAAAAGTATGATATTTTATAAGTTTTTTGCCGAAATGGATGTCAATACACATTTTAAGGTCTCTATCCTTCTGAAAACATTGGCCACATCCTTTGACAGAAATAAAATCGTTATTAAAAGTATATGGGTCAGATACACATCCTTACAAAAAATAATGGTGTTTCTTGCATGTGGCCAACATTGTTTGAAGCAAAAACTCTTGAAATTATGATTTTCTTCATTAGGGTGCACAATTATTATGATGTAATGACATCCCAGTTGTTAAATGCTTCAGAGCTTGCTTAGCTTATATTTGTCAGATATTTTCAATATTTTCTCAACAATATTTTTATTTGTATTACGAAAGTTAAATTTCACAGAATTCTAGGGCCGATATGGACCCTTCGTGAACCTACTCCTTTATTTTATTACCACAGGGTGTTTAGAACTTGACTGACAATGAAGGTCTGAGTCCTTGAAGGCCAATGTGCATGGTAAAATGTTTGTTGTTGATGGTGACTAAACTTGTTATTTTTAAACAATTAGAACAATGACTTGCTATCGATATTAGAAACAGTGAATCTGTGAGCTACTGCTCACTAATGATACCCTGGTTTTAAAACTACATGATGATTGGTGAGGATCAGAAGTCATGAGACAATGAAATGCAGGTCCCTATCCAATACCTGCGATACATGTTCTGGGACATATTTGACATACACAACAGAAATGATGTATGACAACAAAAGCAGATCTATCCTGTATAACTGGTTAGTATAACTGAATAATGTGGGTCATATTTACCAGCCTCAGTTTAATTTGGACTATCTAAATCAAATGATTGTCATTTTATTGGTTGTAGAAAGTCTCTCATTATAACCAATTTAGGGACACCTTATTTCATGGTGTATTTAAACATATCAAAACAAAGAAAGACAACTAAATGCAAGGTGTTAAACACATTGAAAACCAATAGCTACTCTTGAAATATACCTTTCTTTGTAATTCATCAGTTGCTTCAAGTTCTATCTGAAACCTGCTGTTCTGCTTTTCTGTTTCTGCAAGTTTTTCTGTTGTTTCAAACAAATCAGACTCTAATTTCTCTATTTCCTAAATAGAAATAATTGAAAACATGATAAATTTTTATTAAATAATACAGATTAGACATAAAATGAAAAATGTTTTACCAATAAAGAAAGGCTTTCAGCAACACATAGTATACAAACAGTAAACTTTTCAATGTGAATGTATAAATAGGATATCAATGATATGACAATAAGGGTCCTAATGAAGGGTTTATTGACTATGAAGGGCATTCCAACCCTCCTCTATCTCCTTTTACCTAATTTTGGGTTTCTTGTTTTCTGAGAATTAAATGACAATACATTTGCCTCCTTTTATGACTACATTTTGCCTTTCATGCTTACCTAGGATTATAAGTTCATCCATTCCTTTTCTGTCTTAAGTGTCTCTCATTCTGCTTTCAAATTTTTACCACGTAATTTTTCTCAGTAAGTTAAGTTTAATACTCTTGAGTGTTTGTAGCATTCCATGAGCCTCCTTTCCTTATTTCTGTAGTTTTGTTGGGCACTACTAAGATGTAACAAGCAACATGCTTCCTCAGTTCCTTACCTTATGAGGTAGTGTAAGATACTCTAGGAGTCTGCCTTCCTCAGATATATAGTTCCTTACCTTATGAGCTAGTGTAAGATTTTCCCTGAGTCTGCCCTAATGGAGATATCTAGTTCCATACCTTATGAGCTAGTGTAAGATTTTCCCTGAGTCTGCCTTCCTCATGCTTTAGATTTTCCATTTCAGTATGTATCTTAGATTTCAGTTTAGAGGTGTGTGCTGAGTATTGTTCTCTTTCATCATCTAATTGACCCTGTAAATTTTTGATCTGCTCTTGATATTTACGTTCCACAGTTCTATAAAATTGAAATAACCATAAGCACTAATCTTTTTTGGTCAAATGGAATAAAAATTAAACATCAACAAAATATGTACACAATTCTAATGAAAATTCATACATAGATGAACTTTGTTCAATTGAAAAGTTCACTACCTTTTAAAACAGTGTACCCTTTCTCTCATAAGTCATAACTTTTTATGGTCTTCTACAAGAACAGGCTTATTTCCCTTATAATTATAGCTATAAATGAACATTAAATCAATATCTATTGTCATGCTATAGACAAATAATACCTTATAGAAATATAATACAAAATTGATTTAATAATAACAGATAGTGGACATTGTAACACAATGTTAATATAAATTTAATTAATATCTGACTTATTGTAAGTAATAATGTCAAATTTTCTTTTCTGTTTGTTAAACCATTGTCGTGATAAGATTGTAAAGTTTGGTTTTAAGAGGCCTTAGGTCATAAAATTATAAATCAAAACAAACAAATCTATGTTTACTTGAATAGTTAATGAAATCTTGGTCAATATGATAAATTTGTGCGGTCTGTTCATTTGGAGATCCACAGTTATGTGTTGTTATTATTTTTCCAAGCATAAGATTCAAAATATCACTTTAATATTTTTTTTCAAAATTACATTGAAGTTGAAGAAGGAAAATGATATAAGATTGCATAGAGAAAACAGAATCACCAAGAAAAATAAACATGTTTTAAGCTATGGTGAAAGATGGATCAACTAAGCTTACAAAAGTCCTATAAAAGTAGACAGGATTTTAAGGGCTGTCCCTTAGGAACAAACAAGGGAATCAGGGTTTGCACTTCAAAAGTTCATCTATAAGTGGCTGTCAATACAATTTTGTACATTGAGATGTTAGTGAAAATATAAAATCGCTACCCATTTTTTCAAAGTGCCTTCCCTGAGTACCATGTATGTTTTAATGGAATAATCATTATGATAAAAAGTCCCTTTCCACAATTAAATAGAACAGGGTAAAACATGCAATGATCTACAAACTAAAAAAATATTCATGCCTAATGCTGATTTATCTCCCTTATTTACTCACATATAGGTGTCTTTTATCAACATCAAAGTTTCACTATTTCAAAATGCATTGGAACATTTTAAATACTATATAAAGCAACAAAACAAATTACTAGCCTAACTATTTAAAGAATTGGAAAAAAAGTAACATACAAATTTTCTAAACAACAACAAAATATGTTCACTTAAAGGTTTGGCAATATTACATGGACAAAACAATTGAGCTAGTAAGAACAAATAATGAATTGTTAGTACTGTTAAAATACAAGTGAATGATTTTACAACAAAATTGTGCAAAGTTGTTATTTGTTTTTACAAAAATTGGCAAATACATACACAAGTTTTTTCTCAGAAGATTGTTCCAAATGAGCATGTCGTTCGTCAACTTCTTTTGCTAACATAGAATTTCTAGCATTAGCTTCACTTAAATCTTGTTTCAACTTGTCTGTTGCCCAAGAATATTGTTCATTTAAAGACCTGAAAAACAAATGAAATGTCTGTCATGCTCTGAAAATGTGAAACATAAACAGTAATACAGTTTTTATTAGTCACATATATGACTATTTTTGTTCAGGAAAACAGTTTTAAATCAACATCAAAAATAAAAACATGACATCTTGCATTCTTTTTAGAAGTCACAACAATATGAAACTAGAGGCTCTAAAGAGCCTGTGTCGCTCACCTTGGTCTATGTGCATATTAAGCAAAGGACACAGATGGATTAATGACAAAATTGTGTTTTGGTGTTGGTGATGTGTTTGTAGATCTTACTTTATTGAACAATCTTGCTGCTTACAATTATCTCTATCTATAATGAAATTGGCCCAGAAGTGACAGTGGAAAATATTTTGTAAAAATTTACAAAAATTTACAAAATTTATGAAAATTGTTAAAAATTGACTATAAAGGACAATAACTTCTTAAGGGGTCAATTGACCACTTTGGTCAAGTTGATTTATTTGTAGCTCTTACTTTGATGTACATTATTGCTATTACAGTTTATTTTTATCTATTATAATATTCAAAATAATAACCAAAAGCTGCAAATTTTCTTAAAATTACCAATTCAGGGGCAGCAGCCCAACAACAAGTTGCCCGATTGGTCTGAAAATTTCAGGGCAGATAGATCTTGACCTAATGAACAATTTTATCCACAGCAGATTTTCTCTAAATGCTTTGGTTTCAGAGATATGAGCCAAAAACTGCATTTTACCCTATGTACTATTTTTAGCCGTCGGCCATCTTGGTTCACGGGCTGGGTCATCGGACACATTTTCTAAACTAGAAACCCTAATGATGATTGTGGACAAGTTTGGTTAAATTAGTCTTAGTAGCTTCAGAGGAGAAGATTTTTGTAAAAGATTACAAAAATTTACAAAAAAATGTTAAAAATTGACTATAAAGGGCAATTACTCCTTAAGGGGTCAACTGACCATTTTGGTCATGTTGACTTATTTGTAGATCTTACTTTGCTGAACATTATTGCCGCTTACAGTTTATCTCTATCTATAATGATATTCAAGATAATAACCAAAAGCTGCAAAATTTTCTTAAAATTACCAATTTAGGGGCAGCAACCCAACAACAGGTTCTCCGATTCACCTGAAAATTTCAGGGCAGATAGATCTTGACCTGATAAACAATTTTATCCCCATGTCAGATTTGCTCTAAATGCTTTGGTTTCAGAGATATAAGCCAAAATCTACATTTTACCCCTATGTCTTATTTTTAGCCATGGCGGCCATCTTGGTTGGTTGGCCGGATCACCAGACAAATTTTTTAAACTAGATACCCCAATGATGATTGTGGCCAAGTTTGGTTTTATTTGGCCCAGTAGTTTCAGAGGAGAAGATTTTTGTAAAAGTTAACGACGACGACGACGGACGACGGACGACAAGTGATGAGAAAAGCTCACTTGGCCCTTTGGGCCAGGTGAGTTAAAAGCAGAAGGATATCTATCCTGCACTATATTAGTGTTTTTTTGGTTGATTTTTGCTCTCATGACCACATTGTACTCAAGAAACAAACTTTCTGGCCATGTCATTCATCACAACTTACTAATAATGAACTTAGGGACAACATCAAAAGTTCAATGTAGGATAAAAAACTTAAATTCACATAGTTTTTTCACTGACCCCCCCACCCCCTCTCTTAACTTAATTTGGGAAAAATTGATTGACCAATATGGATATATGTAAAATCGATTTTGGATAAACAAAACTTGCAGCAATTTTAACCCCCCCCACCCCCAAACTATTTGATTTAAGTTTTTTATCCTACATTGATCTTTTGATGTCGTCCCTTAGCATACTCAATAAAGAAATTACACAAAATTTCTGTGTGCTCAACAAATAGTAAATTTCATGTAATTTATCTTATGCTACATGACATAAAGTGATGTATAAAAAGCATTCTGGTCATTTATTTTATCTGAAATTGCCACATCTGCAGTGTGCTGCATAAATACCATCCTGATTATTATGCAATGTATCATTCACTTGCTGAATGAGCACATTGTCTCAGATAAGCAGTATTCTAGTCCTGTAATTTATCATGAACTTCAAACATGACCTTACTGTGTCATAACTCATCATGAACTTACTTTAGTTGTCTGATTTCCTGTTGACAGGAACACAGGGCTGCTTGATAAATTGCATCCTGGTCATCAGCATTGATAAGGACTTGTTCCAATCCCAGTGAAAGGTCTGAAAGATTCACTTTTGTTACCAGATCAAATCCTAAAGCCTGTCAAAAAAAATTATTAAGGGAATTATGACTGCAGCTATTCCTGACAATTACAGAATAGTAGATCTTGTTTATGATAATCCATGTCTCTTGATAATAAGGAAAGAAACTCAAAATACTATGCAAATTACAATGAACATACCAAAGTTAAAAATATTCAAAATTAAGTAACACATTTTTTCTATGCAGTGAAAACATATTCAGGGAAGTGTGTAGCTGGCTGATCTTTAATATGCTATGCTAAATTCATTCATTACTTTTCTATCACTGGCTGACATAAAGCTTGTCATACTATATTTATACTTGCATTGTGTTGGGGTTTGTATGCATAACCTCTAGATATCTTTCATACCTTTCATTTTTGATGGTTGCTGTCTCTGTCAACTAATAACCCCTATCTCTCTTTTAATTTTATATCATGTTTTACCACAAAAATGGTTCTGACAGAATCCACAGAATCCACAGAACTAAGTTGCCCAGAACCATTCCTTGACAAAATACGTACCATTAAGATATCAGCACCATTAGGAATGTTATGCTTTTCCCAAAAATCTATAATTGTATCTGGCATGGCAAACCTGTCAATTGAAAAAGTTTGAAGATAAAAATTAGAGTTATCTCCCATTTCATGTCTTGCATGACCTTCTATTGAGCTTGTTTTGTAGAAAAGAATTTAAAATATCATTAATGTAAATGACTGACACAGCTGGCTGTAGTAACCTATAATATATCTAATCATAAATTTATGGTTTCAGTGATCCAAACACAAATCATAATGGGATTTCAAAAGGTAGAAAATGACCACATCAAGGGTGTTTATGTACATATATCAACGTAAACAAAGGTCATAGCCTTTAAATTATTATTTTGACAAATTCCTATAAGGGGAAAATTACATATTCAATAATGTGTATTTTTTAGTTCATAGTTAATTTCTAATATTTCATGCATATTACTAAGCATTTTTTGTAGTACAGTAAATTTTATAATACCTTGTTTGATGATATGGGATGATAAAGAAATTAGCTTTCTAATAGTAATTGCAATTATCCTTCTCTGACACCATAAAAATAGCTTGTTGAAAACGATTTTAGTAATACTTTTAAAATTGTAGTCTATGAAACTGAAAACAAAACACTTTATAAATGTGTTGCTTACAAAGCCCTTGTCTGTATTTACTTTTATCAGGAAAGCTCATACCCCAAAAAGTGAAAGCTAAGGATCATGGATGTATCACTACCTAAACACATATTAAGGGATGACATTTAGAGCTATATAGATTTTTAGCAATATGAATGCATGTAACACATTTTGAATGAAGCATGAAATTCAGTAAATGTAAATAATTCAAACAAATATTTATAATTATAATTAATACAAACTATCAAATGATACCTAAATTTCTGAACCTGGTATCTATCTTAAATCAATATATGGTAGCACATGCTCAAAATTAATAGCCAGTCTTCATGATACATGTCTGGTTTGATGGAGAGTTAAATCTAATACCCCACTATGGGTGAGTGTCATAATCTAATCACATTTGTTGCAACAATTCATTAAGGGGTCCGTAATTATAACCTGTTGTAATTTTTTTGCACTATTAAATACTTCAACCCAGTTAACCCATTTTGCTGAATGTTAATAAATGATGTATTGTTGTACCCTCCATGTTGTTTTCCTTTTTCTTGTTGGGGTGAGTGGGTAATATAGGAATCACCTTGTCCATCATACCATCTGTCTGTCTACTAGTATATTTATATTTCTGTGGGACTAGAGGTATCCTTTTGTGAGTTCACAGTGACAGTGTCTAATTTGTTCTCATCCTGAATATGCATGAAATATTTGCTCCTGGGCATTAAGTAAACAAAGATCATGTGAAACTAACACTCACAAAAGGAATATTTGGTAAATTTGATGTTCTCCCCTTTTAACAGACAGACAGACAGACTCCTTTACACCAAAAACTTGAGGAAGGTATGAAAGCACTCTCAAACAACATTATATTACTATTGTTTTAAGCAATGCAAAAACACAGGTTTTATATAATACAAGAAATCATCCGTGAAAACAGTTCATTACTGGTATATAACTTTATGTAAGAGATTTTAAGGAATATGTACTTTCCATAAAACAACACATACCCTGTATTTTCTGGATCTATAGTTGTAAATACACCAGAGACACCACTGCCTGGTACTATAGAAGGTGTAGACCTGTCTTCACCACTGGGGACTTTAACTTTCTTCTGAGCTGAGTGTGTCCTTGGTGTATTTGCCCTAGGTGTGGTAGATCCATGAGCTCTGGGCGGTGATGAGGTAGATATGTTGGAATGATTAAACAGTCCCCCAATGAACTCATCAAAACTAATTTTACCATCTCCATCAGCATCAAGTTTGTTAAATAGATCATGAAGTTGCTAAAACAGACAATAGCATTATTGTGAATCATACAAAATACTGTTCAACTTATCACCAATTGTAAATTACTGCTGGTGATTATATAAAACATCACTTTTTCTGAATTAAGAGCCATCCAAAAAAAATTGAATAGAAAAAATACTTGTTAATCATGTACAGTTCAGTATAACTTACAATCAATTTTGAATGTAAGATTTTTTTGTGAGAAGAGCTACAGACCTCTTAAGTCTACAGATCTCTCTAACATAGATCAGTGTATGTATACGACTAACCTCATCGTTCATCTCTTCCATCCCTATATATGCACAGACTGTGTTTAATTCGTCTATCCCTATGTAACCATCTTTCCCAATGCCATTAGTCTTCCATATACTACGTAGATAATCCTCCCCTGTTGTAAAGTCCTGAGCTTGTTCTAGCTCTGACAGATTTAAATTTAACACTCCTTCAAAATAAAATATCTAGATAAGTATTCTGTGGATTTTAGATTTCAATTATTAATGAATTTTGCTCTAATTAGAAATCTTCAGAGAAATACATTGTTTTAGTTAACAGGATGATTGACTGTGAAGCTACTGATATGATGAATTGTTTGTCTATGTTTAAACATCTATTTTATCGGAGGAGTCAGATGTTGGTGGTTGGTGTGCTCTGTTGAACTGTTCAATATTTTTGGTTACTGTGGATTCATTTATTTTCGTGGGTACCAATTTTCGTGGATTGAGGAAAACTTGGATTTTCATGGATATTTGATTTCGTGGTTTTGCCAAAGTCAACATACATTCCTATAGAAAATTTGTAATTCATTGGACATTGGAATTCGTGGTTCCTGGGTAACCACAAAATCCACGAAAATTGGTATCCAATGAATAATAATGAATCCACAGTATTCCTGTTGTCCTTTAATGTATTATACAGTAGGTGATTGCTTACAAATACATGTCAAACCTTTTCTAACTTAAGGAATATGATATAAGGCTAAGTGATACATCTTAGCATTAGAGGTTGCCCTAGGCATTTCATAAGGCATTGACTAGTAATGGTACAGGCCTGTATCTGCTGAAAAGAACCCAAAAGTAATAGAAACACAGAAAAAAGACTAAAATAATACTACACCTGTAAAATAGTAATTAGAAATTTCATCTAAATGTGAAAAGATTTGATGAGCACCTTTTACTGCATATACAAGATGAAACTGAGGGACAGAGTCATGAATGGGCAGAAAACTATTACTCAATACATTCTATCACATAAAATTGTTGTATGTACACGCAACCTACAAACATAACTTTTTATTTTTTCAAAACTTTGTCCTATTTTTTCTTAAGACACAGTATTTTAATATCTTTTGTAACATTCTGATTTATTATATAATGATGTAACTACTGCTGTTTTTAGACAGATTGGCAAATTATCAAGTACTGCAACAATTGAACTTTTAATAAGATGATTTTATTACTATTTTCTGTAGAATACATATACATGATAAAAGAAGCTTTTGTGATGAGTGGACAATAAAACTTTCAAACATTTTAAAAAACAGGATCACTTTATTTTTTAACATCTACATGAAGCCTGTATATATAAATTTAAATCAATTTTGAAAATTTATTCATTTAATTTCAAAATATGCACTTAAGATTTTAATTCAAGCAATTCGTCAATTATTTGATAAAAAACTAAAAAATCAAGGTTTCACTTAACAATTTCAATTTCAGTGCAGAGTACAGAAGATTTTAATTTAAACATGAAGTTGCATGACATGTTGTACCATGTAATAGTAACTTAAACATTTTCTATTGAAACAATGATCAAAACCTTGGACAAAATCAAGGGTGAAATATGAAAAGGTTAAAATTATACCTGATTTCCAAATACAAATAAAGAAAAAGCTTTGAAAAACATAAGTGCAATATGATGATGAAAAATTTCTTATTCACAGGATATAGTAAAATTCAAAGGATATGACAAACAGGATAGAATTGGTTTGAAACCAAATATCAAATCTTATATATATAAAAGACATTACAACTTTGACAAAAATTTCATGTTCAGAGGTATATTAAAAGCAGAAATATGGGCAAACAGGTCAAAAGGACTAATAGAAAATTACAGATTAGGTTCAAACAATTACTATTAATCTACCAAATATGAAAAAAAAAAATTAGAAGTCAAGAAAATCCCATGTTAGATGGGTATAGTAAAATTTAAACTATTTCAAGTATAATGCTTAAAAATCAAACTATTGGCAAACAGGATTTGGTGGAATGACAAACACCTTTACATGGTAAATCTTAAAATTATAAAACATTACCATACAGAAAATGAGATATAAGTAACAAAAGTTTGGATGAATGGAGAGAATAGCAAAAAGAATAAATTGCTTCACTCGGCGCAGCTGAATACGATCGCAGATGTCCAACCCTGAACAGTTGGGGCAAAAATGGACACAATATTCGTGCTTGATACAGGTCTGAATTTGGATTGTAATTAAATATTTGACACATAATAGGTTTCTGACACAGAATAACTGTAGTCAAAGAACTTAGAATTGGTTATATGATTTGAATTTATATTAAATTTTTTTGCTTTTGTGCAATACACTGTGCCTGTACAATTTTGTTTTGGATTACCCCCTTACACTACTTTTAAATTGTCCTTTACCAGAAACCCTTGTTTTCCTTTTGCCCTTAAATCCTAAACGGTTTGAGCCATACCCCAAAGCCAATCCTAACCATCCCTTTTGGTATGGCAACTTGTGGAATAATTTCTGAGAGATCCATACACTTAAACACAAGTTATTGTCTGGAAACTAGAAAAATGCCTTTTTGGGCCTCTTTTTGGCCCCTAATTCCAAAACTGTTAGGACCATAACCTCCAAAATCAATCCCAACCTTCCATTTGTGGTTATAAACCTTGTGTTTAAGTTTCATAGATTTCTATTTACTTATAAAGTTATTGCCTGGAAACCAACTGTCTTCGGGCGACGATGAAAACGACGACGTGATACCAATATACGACCGCAAAATTTGTTTGCGGTCGTATAAAAAGGTCAATGCAGTATGCTGCAATCATTCTAAGATCTAGTGATATATATAATCTGTTAATTTGGCTATTAACTGTTGCATAATAAGTATTAACCTGTGTAAGGGTGAGCAGAAATAAGACTATTTTAGTGATTTCCATCATGTAGTCTTTATTTCTTTTTCATAAAAGTTGAAAGAGAATTGTCAAAAAAAACAAGCATTCTGAGAGTATTGCATGGCAATACATAGTCCCCTACCTGTTAAAAATTCATTGTACTGGAACCAAATGCTAACTTGATCTATAACTTGTCACGGTGTAAACTATATAACAAATATCAAGTTAATATCTTCAAGCATGACGAAAAAAGTGTGGAAAACTAATTATTTGAGTGAATTTTCTAAGTCCAAGGACCATAACTCTGCACAAAATCATCAGACTGAAACAAAATTCAACTGGATCTGTAATTTGTCATTGTCATGATAAAACAATACACCAAATATCAAATCAATATCTTCAAGCTTGAAGAAAAAAAGTGTGGAAAACTGATTTGCCGGACTGACGGATGGACAGACAGACAGAGTGCAAACCTAAAGTCCCCTTCGACTTCCTCGGTAGGGGACTAATTAGTCACTCACTCAACTATTAGCTTACAAGGGATATATTCAGTCTTGTGCTGTTAGACATCTTTCTATGTTTTGTTTTTCCACCTGAAGTTGTCTTTCTTAAGTTTTGTTTTGTATGCTCAAATTTATTCTCAAACTTTCCTGACCTAGTATGTGTTTTTATCATAAAATATCTTAAAATTCTTTATTCTTTTGGAGAAGCAAAAAAAAAAAACAACAATTACTTATTTTAGCCTCTCCATTATTCCTAAATTGCAATGTGAAAATGAATAAAAACTGTCACAAAGTGATTGAGTAAATGTTTTCCAACATAACTCCAAATATTTTGAAATGAAGATACTTCAAACTCTTAATTTTTCTGATAAATTGCAATTGTCACAAAGCATTTATGAAAAGTTTTGTATTTTACTATAGTTATTTGTGAAACAAAGTTAAGTTATAAATCAATGTCTCAATGAGCATAAATAGTTTTTAAAATATTTGTAAACTGGGATACATCTTAAATGGAAAAACTTTTTAAATTCTTAGGTAGTAAAAATGTTAAATGGACAGTTAATACATTCCAAGTGTTATCTGTTTAAATAATCACAATTTACATGGAAATATTTTCTGTGGCGTTAATTACCAACCTTTCATTGAACAATACTACAAATTGTTCTATTATCATGAAATTAACTTCAGGTCATACATTTCAAAATATAAGACAAAATGTAGACCTTTCATGTTAATCTTATAAAAACATAAAAACTCATTTTAAGGAGAGGTCAAAAGTTACTTCTCTCTTTGCGTTATATGATCTCTTTATGGTTACCATAAACTCTACATTGGGGTCGAAACTAACACAAGTTTATAAATAAGGCTTATTAGACAACAAAGAGGAAAATGTTTTTATTATTTTCAATGGTCATATGACATCCTCAAGGTAACACATTTTGAAGAAGTTCCAAAATTTCAAACCACTTGCTGAATTTTATGCCTACTCTTAATTAGGAAAAAATATTTGTGTACACTGATCAATTTAATATCTATAAGCATGCAAAAAACCCAAACATATGAGAAGTTCAAAATAAATAAATTTCAGTCACACAAACGTTTAAATGTATATGACTGAATACTAAATCACAAGTGAAAAGTCTGAAAGCCTAAATGTCAGTTGCGGCATTTACTTTTTCTAAAAAAAAAAAAATTACAAAAATACCGAACTCCAAGGAAAATTCAAAATGGAAAGTCCCTTATCAAATGGCAAATCAATAGCTCAAACATATCAAACAAATGTAAAACAATTGTCAAATTCCTGACTTGGTACAGGCATTTCCTTATGAAGAAAAATGGTTGATTAAACCTGGTTTTATAGCTAGCTACATCTCTAAAATTGGAGTAAAAATTTTAGTAGAGCACTGAGAACGTTGCACTGACTTAAGCTTTTAAGCAAAATTGTTTAGATTATTCCATTTTCATATACATAATAACTACTGAAAAAATGATGAATGAAAATTTTGCTTTTAGTAGGGTATAAACAGTTGACCTTTAATAAGCCAAATTCAACAACAGTTATGAAAAGGCAATCCAGATGAAACTAAAATTTGAAAGATGGTTTTCATCTTTTCTTACCTTCATCTTCAAATGTTTCTTTTTCCATCTCCTCATCAGAGGAGTTATCTGTTAAAGATGAAAATTGTTCTTCATTTCTTTTCTGAACCTCTGCCTCATTCTGAAATTATAAGCAACACATTTATTTGTTGAGAACTGTGATCAGTACAATTGTATTTGTAAATTTATCAGACCAAAGTACCAAATAACATTAATTCAAGACAGTTATTGAGATTAGCTATATCATCTTTCTCAATCTTAGAAATTTTAATGAGTTGAAACTTGTTCACAATGCAAATTTAATTTTTCTATGCTTCTTTTCTGTTTTCTGCTCTTTGGTCGGGTTGTTGTCTCTTTGACCATTCCCCGTTTCCATTCTCAATTCTATTCTCCAAGAGTCTTTGCCATTTGACAAAACTAATGGGCAAAAGCACTTTTTCAAGTTGCAGTTTGAATTCATTTCTTCAAACTGATCAACAGGTGATACAATTTGCTAAGGAAAGGTAGTTGTCAATATAAAGAGAAGATGAAGAATAAAATAATTTAAAACATAAAAAGTAAAAGTAATAAAATTTTTCTTACAATCAAACTTCAGTGACTGACTTACTTCATAAGAATTTTAGAGAAATCAGACACCAAATTATCAGGCACAATAGTATAAATGTATACCTTACAATCATTCCATACACCAAATATAGTAGACCTATTGCATACAGTATAAGAAAAACAGACCAAAACACAAAATTTTAACTATAACCACTGAACCATGAAAATGAAGTCAAGGTCAGATGACACCTGCCAGTTGGACATGTACACCTTACAGTCCTTCCATACACCGAATATACTTGACCTATTGCTTATAGTATCTGAGATATGGACTTGACCACCAAAACTTAACCTTGTTCACTGATCCATGAAATGAGGTCGAGGTCAATTGAAAACTGTCTGACGGGCATAAGGACCTTGCAAGGTACGCACATACCAATTATACTCATCCTACTACTTATAATAAGAGAGAATTTAACATTACAAAAAATGTTAACTTTTTTTTCAAGTAGTCACTGAACCATGAAAATGAGGTCAAGGACATTGGACATGTGACTGACGGAAATTTCATAACATGAGGCATCCATATACAAAGTATGAAGCATCCAGGTCTTCCACAAAAATGAATGAATTTAAACTACAACATGAAAAATTGTTTTGGCCCCATTGTTATTCTGAAAGTGCAAAACTTGGATAAGTAGAGTAATCAGAATTCTCACCCAGAAACACAGGATATGCTTCTGGAACACCCGATTTCACTCTAAGATTTTGATAGAAATTTATACTGCCATAAGAGCCATCGTCTTCGATAATACTATTGTGAAAAATGTCAATCTATTTTTCCTGTTCCTCTATACAGTATGTCATGTTTTCTTGTTCATTGATTGTGATTCCTCATTTTCATCTCAATACGGATCATATATAAATACAAAACTCTTCATAAAAAAATATCTTTTCAGATACTTCATGTATTCAATATCTTTAATATTGTTGCTTGTCAAAATGTTAGTGTCCAAATAGGTAGATTAAACTCAAACTTCAGTCAAATGAAGTTATTCTTAAAGTCTTGCTTAATCAAGAAATATCATAGCAAAAGTATTCCATATACCACTCAAATTTAAACTGTTCCTCTGAAGCAAAAAGGAACAATTTTCAAAATATGAGAATTGTCTCCAAATAGAAACAAGAAAACAGAGATTACCTCATTAATTTACCAGTACTAAATTGTTGTTACTTACATGTCCTAGTGTAAACATCTTAGCACAGTCTAATATGAAACCACAATTAATTGAAGAAATGATATTACAAATGTCTTGGAATCAGTGCACTTTGTATAGTCACAATTTTTAAACACTTTCGGAAAATATGATATCAAATGTCATCATAGTATCAAATATGGACACAAAACTGTATCCCTTTTCATAATTAAGTCACATAATACACTAATTAGTTACATAATTAACTCCCTTTATCAGGTAATATAAATCTCTGTTCAAGACCTTGTGATCTACTAAGCTGTTTTAAAGTGATTATTATTAGTCTTATGCCATCGAAGACAAACATTTATAATACAGCTCAAATTTGGTTCACTTTCAGGTGAACTATTTTAATCCAGATTTCATAACCTTTAATAACAAGTTCTGTTAGTGCTGACTACTAAATTAATTTTGAATGATCCTAAAATTTTATAGAAAATTAATCCACAAATTTAATTCTAGACCACTTAATAAATAAAGCACTCCCTGACTATTCATTGCAAAGTTAAAATTATCTATCATTACGTACTGCCCTTGTCTGTGCATGTCATTTCAATTAAATTTTAAAAAATATATTAAAAGTTCAAGTTTTAAATATTCAAATTTTTTTTAAACTCTTATAAGAAACCACTGACGCACATTTCTACCAAACACATGACATTCAAACAATTGCTCTTGATGATAGATGAACAATTTTACATGCCTAGGACATAGTCTATTGGATTAGTATTTGCATGCACAATAAATATAGTATTATCAAAGTGTTAATCCACATAATACAGGTAAACATCACAGATAAAATCCAAATTAAAATTTCTATCTATACCATCAACTGAGGTATGACATTTAAAACTTTATCAATTTATATTAACAAACAAACAGCAATACCAAATGTGTTGTTAATTTGTTTAACCCTGATTTTGAAAAGTCGGAAAAACCATTATAACTGCTTCCAACTTCAGAAGCAAAGAGAAGCAACAATGAAAAATTCAAACTTTTTTTATGATTTTCCCATTTAAAAACTTCACTAGCTATACATGTCTCTTTTATGAGAACAAAAATCCATCACCCTTAATTCTATAAAGGACAGGGTGTGGTATAACCTTATGCTTTATTGAAATTTTAACTTTTAATTTTATATATTTCCATTTTTTTTTTTTTTTTTTTCAAGTTGAGGTTCTGTCGATTTCTTATTATTTTTCTTGGGGTACTAATTTTTTATCCACATGTCATTGAAGGTGAGCCAGGAATTCAAGTATTCGAAGAAGTATAAATTACTTAAAGGCTAGTATGTAGAATTTGTCAAAACAACAAAATCAAGAATCCATGAAAATACATTTTTTCTTCAATCCTTGAACATTGGTATCCATGAAATGAATCCACAGTAAAACAAACATAACAAAAGGGTTCAGATCAATTACATCACATATAATTGTTGTCACAGCATGAAAAAGCCACTTCTAATTATGCTTAAACTAAGGTTACAACTCCCACGGGAAAAGTTGACCATAGACAATTTTTGACTGTTATATTCAGGCCCATTTGAATTTTTTTATCTCAAAGGTTTTATAGTTTTGTTTTAGATTTATTAACCCCTGATTTTGATAAGTAAGACAAACCATTATAACTGCTTTAATCTTATTACCTATATGTGAAACTGTATCTGTTATAACATTCATCAGGTATGCTAGTGGGTATAGTTGAACACACAAATTTTTTTTTCTATATCTCTTGATAAAATACCACATAGATTTTGGTCAAATTTTCACATAGATCTGAACAGAAATAAAGAGCGCATCAAGTACCAACTAAATACTGTAAATTCAGAAATTATTGTGAGGTTTTAATTAATGCGAATAATGCGAATGTGTCAGTATCACAATAATAAGAACTCGCATTTTGATATCTGAAACATACATCTGTATGGAGATTTTCCTGAAATCGCAATAATTAATCTTGCATTTTTGTCCATTCTTAAAAAATCGCAATAATAAATGCATGTAATAATTTCTGAAATTTACAGTAATTAACCATATTATTTCTCTATATAACCAGCAGCTCTTGTGTGAATATTCATTTGGTACTTGTATGTGCTCAATATTTCCCACTCACAAATATGTATGTGCTTTCGACAATATGATCTACCTGAACATTCATATATTTGAAAAACCTAATATTTTGAACATTGCATTTTAAATTTATAAAGGGACATAACTCAAGAAAATAAAAGCGACGCCACCCAAATTCAACCTTGATCTTTGTGATAATAAGCATTGTGTACAAGTCTTATAACATTTGGTTGAGGTAAACTAAAGCTAGAGATCAGAAACTAATTTTGGGACATACATACGAACGAACAGACATACAGACAGACAAAGGTAAAGCTGTCACAGAGGGAGCATAAAAATGTCAATATAAAAATAAGGAGATGTAGTATAATCACCTATGAGAAAACTATCCACCAGAGTTCAAATGAAGTGGATGTAAGGAATTATAAGCCATTGTATGGATATGCCAGTGCCAAGTCAGAAACATTTATAGTTTAAATGCTTTGTTAAATCTTAGTGATTTAATCCTTTCAAATATTGGATGTAGACAGCAGATCTCAAGTTACCACTGTTAGATTCAAAACTTGTCTAGACTTAAGGCAATAGACAGTATAGATATTTATTATTGTTGAAGAATATGTTGTTCTCTTGATATATTTTGTGTTTTGTGTTGTTGGGTTTCTGTATTTTGACAAATAATTCCCTTAAAATTGATTTTTTTTACAAATGTTTACTAAATTATCAGAATATCTTTTTCATTGCTTGCTTTGCCTATTTTATTATTTTTATTTTTCTAATATAAAAGAACCCTCAATATATTCAGATAAATGCAAAAAATAGGAACCAGGGAATCGTTAAGGAAATATGAGTAGTTTAAAGTATATAAAATGCATAAAAGAATTCAGACTTCAGTTTACAGAATTTTGTTCTGATTTAGATCCTTGACATATCTTATTAACCAACCATCAAAATTTTCAGTTTATTTTTTTCATATAAACAAAATAACTGGAAATTTTAAAAAACAAAAGCAAAAATTCTTACCATTGCAACTTTTTGTTATCTGGAACTCCTTATAATTATTGGCAGTAGTCTCCCTTTATTTCATAGCAATAAATTCACAAGAATATGGTCATTCATTGAAGTTTTATGAAGTACTCTACACTATATAAAAGTTATTACCTGTCTGTTAAGATAAGCTTCTCGATATGGACTCCTTTGTTCTCGGCTCCCCATATCACAAAATTTACTTTAAATATCACTCACGATAGAAAATGTCAACATGTTATCATGTCACCTATCAACAAACCAGATGGTTGTCAAAAAAACATAACAAAACTTCAATATAAACTAAATCAAGTGGTCATCTTTTTCCAAAAAAACAGTTCATGTTGTTTTCATTGATTGAAATGTTAGTAAAACATCCCACACAAACATGACACAGAAGTCAGGAAAATTACGATATTGATCTGCTGAACGATCAATATTTACAAACGGAGATATTTAAATTTGTTTATAAATGCAATACACAAAAGAAAACTTCGTCATTTCAATCTTTTTATTCAGATTCTATAAAGGTATCAAATAAATTGTTTCCTTAATGTGTATTGGTAAGAAGGAAAATAAATAGCAAGCGATTTAAAAATTAAATACCAGTCTCATTGAAATTTAAATAAAAACATTCCAGAGGGTTTTACTATACAATTTTCATACTTAGTCTCTAGGGTCCATCATTATCCATTCAGTGACACATGTAATATGCAATAGATTTTATTGTGTAAAAGAGAAATCACTTTAAACTGACTGATTAATGATTCTATTATTTTTATTAATTAATTTTTCTAATGACATCAGTAATGAATCAGGCATAAAAAAAAATCATGCTGCCTTCACAGCTACTCAGAGATTCTGTACCTTAGGTGGAGTTGTATGATTAATATAAATAATTTATTTAGGAAAACTGGAAAGTCATAATTCCATGGGTAAGCTGAATTCATCTATTACAAATCAATTCTAATTGATTAATTGTTGGTTGTTTAACATTCATTGGAAATTATTTCCTCCATATTCAGGACAAGAACAAATTAACAATCAATCCAATATTTAGGTTCTGCAAAGTTGGTCCACCCTGATGGAGGGCAGGAAATTTTGATTGGTCACTGGAAAAGATTGTATGTTGGACTAAAGTAATCCGTTTCAACTTACTAGATATGGTACCCTATAAACCAGCTTCCCTTAATTAGCATTAAATGTTTTATAATATAAAACTCTTGCAAGATCACTAAACCATGAATCATAAGAGCAAAAACACCACCAGAATGTGTTTCTAACAGTAATGACTATATTTACTAAAGACATGATGCAAAATACTTGACATCATCAGCCCAAATATAGATTGTAACAAATAGTGAGATGTATAAACTCTCAGTTTCATTTCATATTTTCTTTGTGGTGCTAGGTGCTGTCTTGAACTTACAGTGTGTTGAGAGTTCTTGCTCCGTGCTGAAGGCCTCACTGTGACATTGAGATGAGATGATGAACAGAAATAAAAGTGCTGTGCTTTTTCTTGTGATTTTGTGTCATGAGTTATAGCTTTGAAGCTTTACACTCTAGAAATGGTTCCAGCCTAGCTTGGATTCAATTTAGTGGGTTCAGAGGAAAAGAGTTAACAAAAATGTTAACATACAAGATGACAACACAAAGTGATGAATAAAACTCAAACTGACCCTCCAAAAACTATAACAAGTAAGTACCAATTCAACTTAAGTCACAAGTAACAGAAAATGATAAAGATGAATATTATCTTAAAAATTTTATTTTAGTGTTCAGGTATTGGATAAGAACATCCTCGAGGAGGTTCTTCCCATTTGCCTGTTATATCTTTTTTCTTTGGTTGTTCTACTCTATCATACTGTTCCCTCAAATCAATGAGTAAATATCTACTCATAAGACCACATTCATCTGATGTGAAAATAAATTCACCATTGAATCTGGATTTTGGAATAGTCAGAAATTTGCCATTTGGTTTAGTATTTCCTTCAACAAAACAGAATTGATTAATTAACATTTGTATCAATTTAAAGTGGTCCAATTCATCAAAGAAATCTTGACCTTGTCCTTTCACTTTTCTCCAAAATGTTGCATTAAAATGATCGTAAATTATAAAATCTATGTAACTGTAATTTTTATACATGTGATAATTATCTCCCTTTATATAGTTTTGTTTGACACCTAATACATTGCTGACATGATGGAGAATGTCTTGTAACGACCAGCACATCATTCTCTTCAGAAGTATCAATGATTCGTACATGTATTCAACTATCATGACCAAAGAAAATTGTTTTTCTATATGATTGATAAACTCTTTTATCGCAGTCAAATTTTTAGAAATATCCCTCCTCCTTTCAGGAAAACCAAGAGGCATACCCAAACAATGTCCTTGTAGGTTCTGAACTAGAGAAAAGTTATCTGGAATACAACCTCGTAATTTATGTTTTTTAGGATCTGAGAATACTTTATCGTATTTTTCAATGTTTCTAACATATTCTGTGAAATTATTTGCAGGCACATCAGCTATATCCCCTATGTGAAAATACTGAAATGATGACACAAGCCTACTCCATGGTTCCCTTATTGATGTAATGTACACTGTATCATTAGGCATTAAAGCTGACATAACACTGTAGTTATATACAGAATGCTCAAAGATAATATTATATGGCCATTTTGATGGCCGATAGTCACTTTTTTCTATGATGTATGGCCAGCCAAGATAAATATTATTTTTAACAGGTAAGACAAAGTTCAGCACACGTTTGTATCCAAATCTCCTAATGATGGTTGCCATTGTCTCCGTAGCACATTTCATACACTTTATAAATACAAAATTCCTTTTTCAGTACAAACTTCCATTCTATATTCAGATTTAACAGTATAATGGTTTTCCATGGAAATATAATCCTTTTTGGTGAAATTTGAAACATAAACATACAACAGAAGTTGAAAACCAGCACCTATAAGCAATGCCTTCATAAAAGTATAAAACTTTTGTTAAACTTTCGGCCTGTGTTTATCATTTTTTCAGATACATCAGCTATATCTGTAATCTATGACTAGGCCGGATATATAAGATATTTGAAATCAATCACATATCATCTGATCACCATTGTTAAAATAACAAACTGAACTAACAGATGTGGGACATGTCTTGTACAATGAATGCTCCAAAACAATTTTCATAGTCTTTCAAAAACAAAAGAGAACCTTCTGACTTGGCAACATATTGCTCTTTAACTTGTCAAATATTATTTACTGAAAAATATTTACTACAAATTATAGCTATTCCTTTCTATAGAAGATACTATGATTTCTAATGGAAGAATCCATAAAGATTATCTGTTTTCACATTATATCAACAAATTCATGACCCCATTTGTTTAAGTAACCATAAAAATATCATAGTGAATAATCTTCTTTGATATTGAGCAGTAAATATATCACATATGTACATTAATAACTTAATTTATTTGGTTGCATCACAATTACCATCACGATTAATACGATTTTTGTGTTGAATCTTTTATTTACTATGATGTTGTACATAATTGTATCTGCATTGGACTTGTTATTGGTCCAAGGCTAAACATATTAGCCTAAGGCAGAGAAAAATTTTGCAGAACAGAATCACTCAATCAGTAATTGATCCCCATGTCTTCCTTAGAAAAGGGCAAATATCATAACTTAATCAAAGCATGCCTTTGCTATGCTGTACTAATTGTGTAAGAATTGTGTTGTGCCATTTGCAAGAAGTTTGTAATGGCAATCTACTAAACTATTATTACCATACTGGTATCACTATAAGGACAGCAAAGCACATATCTAAATTTTGATAATAAAAAAATAGCCCTTTTTTTATTAAGACATGTCGATCAATGACTGAAACTTCACCACAAAAATTCACTTTACCTCAGGCAAATATGTTTAGCCTTGGACCAATAACAAGTCCAATACATATAAACAAGATTTGCATGCCTTGTCGAGATAAACATCCCCCCACTGGTAATTCTAAGAATTAGAAAACCAGACGTAGGTGTTTACAGACCTGAAAAGTGCTCTCACATTACAACTCATCACTGCAAAGCTGTTGACTAAATATGAAGACACTCTATTCAATAGTAGTTGAGAATAGTGTGACAGAACGAACGGATAGACGAGTTGAATGTAAAATAGCCCCAACTTTTAGTGTGGCCATATAAATATCATAGTAAAATAAAAATTTAATACTGAAACTTAACAAAATCATTCATGCATTAAACCCGCTCTCATTTGACCACAGACAGAATATTTATTAAAATTTCACTCTCTTAATAGTTGAATATTGCTCTGAAGTCTCACAGCCATTTTGGGAATTGCTACGTCCATGTACCCATGGCCCAGTAAGTCCCCAAAATAGACTTTCAGATGTAAGACAAATCTCAGACTATCTAAAATAAATAATATGAGCATATTCAAAAAGTTTACCTCTTTCTCTTTAATATGTTCAATGTATTTTAATCCATTTGTTAATCAAAGAAATTTTATATCATAAGACATCTATTCTACCATAATTTTCTTTGAAAATCACTTAAAAAAACATCACAGTATTACATGAACTACTAAAAAATAATTTGAAAATGCACAAATGATGTATTATGTTATTTACATGTCTGGTATAGTGAGCCCAGGAGCATTTGCATTTTCTTACAATGAGAATTACTTGACAAAGTTTCCATGCAGGATTGAAAAAATGCAGACAAAGGGAAGTAACTCTAATCTGGCAAAAAAGGAAAACATAGTATGATATTCCTATGCCTTTTTTTCTGTTTGTGTAATTTTGTTTTCTGTTTTTTATTTATTGTTATTTAGAAAAAAAATTATCAAGACAAAGATAAACAACATGTATCTAACACTGTCACATATCAACTGTCTAATATTTTGTAATATATATCTAATACCAAGCAAAATCTTGTGACATGACAAATATCTGCAATTCACCTCATTGTGTCATTTTTCTTGATTATCTATTTAGTGTACTTATGTTCTGTTTACAACATTTTTATAAATTTGACAGCGTTAGTGCAAATAAAGAAATTAACTTAAAACTTGTGAAAAGCTATATGAAATTGTATTGCCTTTATTTGACAAAAAATAAACCAAATGGAAAGACAATAACATGACAAAGATACATTTACACATTTGTTTCACAAATATACTTAATATAAAGATAAGAAGATGTGGTAAGACTTTTTAAATTGGTATTTGATACATATGCTATTTTTGGGTGTTGTACTTTTACTTCTACATGACATGACACACAATAGAGCACAAGAAAAAGCACAGTATATAGCATAGCAAATGTTAAAGATTAGTATAATATATGTATCATAGACATGTTATTTAGTTCAAAGGGCTGAGATGTAAAAAAACTTTTCCCTCTGTAACAATTTGTCTGAAAATACTTCAACATAACTTTAAACAATATTACATAATTTTTTGTCCATATAAAGACAATGTTTAATAGTTACTCTAATACAAAACAAAGAACTAACAAGAAACTGGAAAATATATTTTATTTAAACTTAGCAAGTTGGTCTCCTGAGTTCTGGACGAGAATCAACTACATGTTTATTATCTCCATCAAATTTTTCCTTTATCTTATCTAACCATGATATATTCATTGATTCACAATCTTTTCTAGAAATTTTTAAATCTGAATTGAATTGTGAATGTGAGATTTCTAAGTTCTTGTGTAAATGTTTATCTAAGCCCCAGCAGTAATGATTGACTTGTTTTTGTATATGAGAAAACTGTTTCACCTCATCATAGAAGTCAGGACCTTCTGCAGCAATCTTTTTCCATAAAGTTTCATTAAAGTGCTCATATATCATATAATCTATGGATGCCCATTTCTTATGTTTTTCTTTATAACGATTGCTTAATGAAAAGTAGTAAGTTCCTCGGTTAACAAACTTGTATATCAGGTCTTTTAATTGCCATTTCATAAGTCTTTTAAATAGTACTAAAGATTCATGAAAATATTCAACAATCATAACTAAAGAAAATTCTCTGTCTAAGTTTCTGATATATTCTCTCACAGCCAGTGAATTATTAGTTATGTCTTGTCTGCCATACGGGAACCCTAAAGGCATTCCTAAACAATGAGCAATTAAGTTTTTTGTCACAGAAAATCCATCAGGAATACAATATCGATAATGGGCTGCTTCATGACTTTTATAAATTGAGTCGTAATATTTGATATTTTCTAGGTATTCAGTGAGTGGATGTTTAGCAAATATTCCAGCTATCTGCTGTATTTTAAAATAACTAAATGCTGATTTAAAATGTTTCAGTGGCTCGCGTATAATAGTAACATAATGTGTTGTCTCAGGAGGGAAATACCGATTCATTATTGTTTTGTTATATATTGCATGATCAATTAAACCATTGAATGGTCGATCAGAAAGGCGGTAATCCAAATCATCCATTAAGTAAGGCCATGCAAGATATAGTCGTTTCTTTTGAGGGAGCATTATATTGAGATTATTATCATAGCTGTATTTACGGAGTATTCTCACCACAGTTTCAGTAGCACATTTCATTGTCTTAATAAATAGAAAATTGCATTTCTGATTTGGACATTGTTTATTTGTTGAACTGGTAGTTTTCGGCAAGTTTGATTCTTTAATCATATCAAGGTTCTGTAAATGTTTTCCAGAATTCATTAATTCTTGAAGTTTTTCCTTTTCATCAGCCATCATTTCATTCTGCACATTTGCATTTGAATCGAATGCTTTAACTTGTGGTTTCTGTGGTACAAAATCTGAATCCAGTTTATCCTCATAGCTTTTATTATATCCTAAATATAAATTCTTCAAACACAGCATTCCTATTAGAAATATAATCATAGGTGGAAGCACTCTGAGTAAAATATATCTCTTTCTCACCATTTCTTCAATGGATAACCATCCAAAGTTTATCACCAAATTTTTTGGTAAGAAAGACCAAATAAATGTTTTTAATATTTCATGTCAATCCATCGATTCTACCCTGCAGGCCAGTATGTTCTTCCTGATTTAATAATCCCAGGTGTAATAACCTCTTCATGTCCTTATTTTCTTCCATCACAATTTCTCACAGGTACATACAGTAATACTATACATTTTTATCTTTATTAATCTCCTCTATTAATGACTATTCTTTCACAACATGAAGTACTTGCTTTAGATTGAGTATATACATCAGATGTGTCCTACACGATTTACCTGGTCAGAGATAAGCAGGTGATTACAAACAATACACCTGTAATAGTCTCTTGTTTTACACTATAATTTAAACTCATTGAATAATGAATAAATTCATTGTATTATGAATGGATACAGTTACACAGTAGCTGAGTTATACAGGAAACTGGTCATGTGTAACTGTTCATATCTATGAGGAAATATGTTAACTTAAAAATGCACAACAATGACACATAGCCAACAAGATCAATGTTATCTATTCATTCATTTTACTTTATCCTGCTCAACCAATCCAATATTTATTCATCAATTTATAAGAGAAAGTACACTTTTCCCATCTCATTATTGTAAAATTTGCATTCTAAATATTGAACCCGGGTATCTTGTTTATTGATTTTTTAATTGAAAGTCACCTTAAACTTAATGAGAAAAAATACACCTTTTTTGTCTCATAACTGTTAATGTCTACATTCTAAATATCCAACTGGGATATCTTGTTTATTGATTTTTGAAAGTCATCATAAACAGTTTTATTTTGAATTAAACATAAGGATTACCATAAATTAGCTAACTTATAACTGAGCTGTTTATATAGATTGAACTTATTTGTGGAATTGAAAACAGGCTGCTAACAGACAGGATACAAAAATAGTCAAAGCAACTCTTTCAACAAAAACTTAATAAATTTAAATTCACCAAACTCAGATGTTTTATCCTCTTAAATTTCATTTATGTGAAAGCACATATTTGTAAGTATCCCACTAATCCTACAGGATTTCCTTTAAATATCAATTTATACAAAACTGCATACATTAGGATGTTTTTGATTTCTTAAAAATCCCAGAGCTGTAGTGTTTTTCTGTATAATCAAATAAATATGTGCATTTCTTTTAAAAAGCTTCTAGGACTATTATTTGAAAAATAAAGCTGATAATTATTTTAAAAATCAATTACTTTGACAATTCCCTTCAAAAGCAAAATAATGATATTTTAACTTGTTAGCTAAGCAACAAATGTCAGCAAAGCAAGTGCACAATGTACTCACTTGTTTCTTCAATATATGTTTGATAATGAATAACACACGTCGTTTGATTTCTTCTGCGAAATAACAAGCATCATAAATGTCAAAGAGATATTTTTTTTTTTTTTTTGGGGGGGGTGGCTAAAGATAAGTGACAGCATATACTTTGTCTTTATAAACAAACAGTCACAGAGATTAAAAGAAATAACAAAATATCTGTTTGGGCAGCTACCACTAAACAATCCATTAAATCACTGTAAAAATAAGTCAGAATCAAATGAAAAGTACAGTTAAACCTGTTATATACAACACCTATAAGGTCAATGACAGAAAATGATTTGCCTAAATATGATTGAATATAAATTCTTAAAATAGATAAACTTTTGTATAGAATGAACATGAAATCTATCTAAAATGTTCTCATGAATCTTAAATTCCTCTTTACTAACAACAATCATTGATTTAAAAAAAAAAAAAAATTTAAGTTTTAATGTAGTAAAATAAAAATTGATCACCAATTTGTTTTGGTGCATTCATCATTTTAAACAATTGGGAATCCTTCCAGCAAAATATATATCATTTTCATGATATCTGTGGATGTTAAAACAATTTTTTAATAATAACGTTTTCACTGATTTTACGTCGATTCTTTACAAAATGCATCTATTTTACAAATACTCATTCAATAACATTTTTAAATAAAGAGCTGCGCCATGAGCGCATGATACGCCTGTTGCTTTTTCAACGAATAAAGTTCCACAACTCCTCAATGTCATATCAGAAATTTATAAAAAACTAAAGGGAGCTTAATTCAATAGACATAAACCAGTCACCAAAGTTTTTTTTTCATGAAAACTGCTCAAAACATTTTTGAGTTATTGTCCAAAAACTGGAAAATCCCCCCTTTTTTATGAATAAAATCCCATAACTCAGAAAGGTAAAATCTAAAATTTATAAAAATCGAAAAGGAGCTTACATCAATAGATTTAAACAATTCACCAAAGTTTCATGAAAATTGGTTAAAGTGTTTTTGATGTTGACGACGAATGAACAGATGGACGGACGGATGGACAACGGTATACCATAATACGTCCTGTAAACAGGCGTATAAAAGTAAGAGAAAAATTCATCTTTTCTTTTAATTTTGATTAAGTTAAAAATGTCATATTTGAATCCAGAGTCTTATAAAATTCTATGACATCATACATTTAATGTATCTTGCCCTCAGGACAAATAATTTCTGACAACACAAAATTGTAAGGATGGAAATTCACATACTAAACTGATAAAATATAGGCTATATTCCAATTCTCTAAAATTTATTAAAAATCTGCATGTTAAGCAAATATCTACATAGTAATCAAGCAGTGGTCAAATTCAAATTTTCCATTTCCACCAAGACAAATGATCAATGATATCAGTAGAGTGTGAACATAGCCAATCAAAATAGTCCAGATATTTCTTTACCATTTTCAGACTACTGTGGATTCATTAGTTTTCGTTGTACACCAATTTTCTTGGATTTATTGGTAAATGTTCAAGTAAGTACACATTTTCTGTATGCTTGTATTCAGAATTTGGCAAAACCACAAAATCAAATATCAACCCAAAAAACAATTTTTAAAATAAAAGAATCCATAGAAAGTCAGATGTCTTACTTTTGTGCACTGATATAATTTATTCAGGTCCATATAAATATATAAGGACAACATAAAGAGTTCTTACTTGTTTTTTCGGCTTGATGGGTGGCTTGCCTTTCACAATTTTGTTTGCTTTAATTTCTATGTCTGGAATATTCAGCTCTTCAAAATCTTCTTTACTCAGGGGTTTGGACTTTCTTCCATATTTCTTAATGCTGATTTCATTTTGTAAATCTAGACATTTAAAAATTTATTTTAATTAATTATTTTCACAAGTTTTACTCTTAAGCTCAGTATATAACATATGAATGGTTACTGAACAATTTAAAGGCATACTTCAGATAGTCAATTATTGTTAACAATGCTCAATTTGTACCAATTTTAGAAAACTTTGAAATATGTTTCCTTCAAAGTATTAATTAATATCTAATTGAGAAAGAAATTGAATTATAAAAAGACATTATTCATGAAAAACAACACTTGTGTGGTAGCATTTTTAACAACACTGACAACACAAATCTTTTTTTCAAATGTTAAAAATTAAACTCATCCTGCATTTCATAGTAAGAAATATAGTCATTACCATTATATTATAATTTGGAATGATTTAGACAAGACATTAGACATCTCCAGCAACATTTCAGAAAACTTCATCAATTAAAGGGACACTCCACTATCTGCATTATTTATCTAAAACTGATGAGTAAAGTAATGTTAACAAACCAAGTGGATGTCCATAAACTCTGCAATATTTTCAATTCTAAACTGCAGTTGTTTGCTGTGGTTTTTTTTTTCGCATTTTAACTAAATATAAGTACTACAACCGTGCATGATATTAAGTAGTATGATAATTTTTCTTTTCTGTGTGAATATAAAAGATTTTAGTTCTAAAATAAGCATGTATAAAGAAAATACATAACAATGTTATATGCGTGGGGATTGTACACCAAAAGACATTAATTAACTAAACTGCCTATTCACGGCGTAAATATTTAAAAAAAAAAACGTCACTCCGCTTCTGATTTATTGTAATAAAAGATTTTTTAATTCAATCAAAGACTAAGAAATGAAATTTCATTTGCAAAGTAGTCTAGGTAAACCTTTGTATGAAACATACTTATATTATAAATAATAAACAGGCCATTGATACAAATGTTTTCATTGGATGATAAAATAGTGCTTTGCTCCTCCCAACTTTAAGGTAATAATCATTTCATGGTTGAGCTAGGAAGGAAGCTAACCAAAGATTCTACCTTTAGCTACACACTCGTCGGAATCTGCTGTAACTGCTTACCCAATTTAGACATAGAAAATAGTGCTAAAATAATGCAGATCGGTGAATTATTTGAATAAGAGCAATTCATTACCCAATTTCTTGTTCACCCATCTTATAACTTGTAAAGAAGGAACAAAAAAGTAACCACTGTTTACAGAACACTTAAATTTTGTGTGGAGCATATCACATAAGTACACAGGAAATTTAAAGCTGCACTGGTCGTGAAGTGGTCACATTTTGGAGACAATATTTCAAACAGAAAATATATTCTTTATTTTGTAACAAATTGATGAGAATTAAAAAAAAATTGCAAAAATTTGGGTATTTATCATTTAATAGAGTGACTCTGTAAGATGTATCATTCAAAATGAAAGTGAAGATCCTCAAGTTAAAACTCTATTTATCTCTAATTTTAGTGACACTGACGTTACATTACCAAAACTTCTGATTTAGACAGATGAAATGACACATGCACAATTCAATGTCTAATAAATCAAAAAGTATTTAAGATATCATTACTATAAAGAGTTGTGGTAAATGTCAATGAGACAGCAACTCAGCAATACTTTTACTAAAAAAAACAAGTGTTAAAATTACCTGTCTGGTTGCCATCTGACCCTTCAACATCGTTATCTTCACTGATGACCTTTTCCTCTATTACTTCACCCTCATCATCTCCATCACCTTCATCTTCACCATCAGTTTCTTCCTCACTTTCTTCTTCGCTATCATCATCATCTACATTTTGACTATTACTGTCATTTTTATCCTCATCCTCACTATCCTTTTTTTCTCCTTCAACTACACGTTCTATGGTAGACTGACATAAGATTTCTACAAAATTTTCTTTAAATGCCTCAAAGGTAACCTGTAAAAACATCAGAACCAAATTTTATCATAATCTTAAAATACTATCATGTTTTTCTTTACATTCTATTGGTCATTTGCATACAAAACTTAGGGAAAATAATTCAAAAAGGCAGATGATCCTCCTTCAAAAACTATCAAATCAGTAATTATTACATGAAATTGGCTTGTCCACAAATTTGCAATGCATATTTTATCATAAAACAAATAGAATCATTTAAAATTAAATATCTAAGAAGTTATGACATAACAATTCAATTTAGAAGTTGAAATGCATGCTGTTTTCAGTTTAAGAAACATTTATAATACCTTTATCACTTGGAAGATTTTAAAGCAATTCTTGATTGTTTTTATTCAAGAGTGTCATAAGAGAGAAACAAATAGACTCTTAGTTCAAAAGGTATCTCAGCTGGGGAATAAATTTGTGAATATTTCTTTAAAAACCTGACCATAGGTGATTGTAATGTGTTAAACATTTAACTCAAATATCATTAATTTGTTAACAAGTAGTACCTTGTGCCACACATGCTAAAATGTGGACAGGTTTTCAGTTAAATCAGAATAAAATATTGCCTTTATGGGAATGTTTAATCAAATTAAATTTTCTATATGAAATCAAGCAAAAAACTTTTACTCCATCTTGAAACAAATAAAGAATGGAAAACTTGTGCACTCTATTTCAGGTCAAAATGATGTGCACAAGATGCCAATAAAAGCATGCATCCATCAACAAGGATTAGTTTGTATTTTTTTCATTTTGCTTTAGGTTTTTTTGTAGTACACAACTAACTTGAATCTATCTGAATACAGGTCTAAAGAGAAAACACTTTAGAAAGTAACATTATAATTACCTTAGCCTCATCTGTATCTTCTGTTAGATAATCTACTATAGCTTCTGCTTGTTCCTCTAGTTGTAATTTATAACAAAGTTTTAATAATTCGTCTCTGTCTAAGTACCCTTTGTCAAATGAATCACAGCTATCAAACACTTCCTTTAATTGCTCCAAGTAAACTTCAGTCTCATCATCTGTATCCATTACATCTATAAGAAAAGCCTAACTGCTTACCCAATTTAGACATAGAAAATAGTGCTAAAATAATGCAGATCGGTGAATTATTTGAATAAGAGCAATTCATTACCCAATTTCTTGTTCACCCATCTTATAAATTGTAAAGAAGGAACAAAAAGTAACCACTGTTTACAGAACACTTAAATTTTGTGTGGAGCATATCACATAAGTACACAGGAAATTTAAAGCTGCACTGGTCGTGAAGTGGTCACATTTTGGAGACAATATTTCAAACAGAAAATATATTCTTTATTTTGTAACAAATTGATGAGAATTAAAAAAATTTGCAAAAATTTGGGTATTTATCATTTAATAGAGTGACTCTGTAAGATGTATCATTCAAAATGAAAGTGAAGATCCTCAAGTTAAAACTCTATTTATCTCTAATTTTAGTGACACTGACGTTACATTACCAAAACTTCTGGTTTAGACAGATGAAATGACACATGCACAATTCAATGTCTTATAAATCAAAATGTATTTAAGATATCATTACTATAAAGAGTTGTGGTAAATGTCAATGAGACAGCAACTCAGCAATACTTTTCATTAAAAAAACAAGTGTTAAAATTACCTGTCTGGTTGCCTTCTGACCCTTCAACATCGTTATCTTCACTAATGACCTTTTCCTCTATTACTTCACCCTCATCATCTCCATCACCTTCATCTTCACCATCAGTTTCTTCCTCACTTTCTTCTTCGCTATCATCATCATCTACATTTAGACTATTACTGTCATTTTTATCCTCATCCTCACTATCCTTTTTTTCTCCTTCAACTACACGTTCTATGGTAGACTGACATAAGATTTCTACAAAATTTTCTTTAAATGCCTCAAAGGTAACCTGTAAAAACATCAGAACCAAATTTTATCATAATCTTAAAATACTATCATGTTTTTCTTTACATTCTGTTGGTAATTTGCATATAAAACTTAGGGAAAATAATTCAAAAAGGCAGATGATCCTCCTTTAAAAACTATCAAACCAGTAATTATTACATGAAATTGGCTTGTCCACAAATTTGCAATGCATATTTTATCATAAAACAAATAGAATCATTTAAAATTAAATATCTAAGAAGTTATGACATAACAATTCAATTTAGAAGTTGAAATGCATGCTGTTTTCAGTTTAAGAGACATTTATAATACCTTTATCACTTGGAAGATTTTAAAGCAATTCTTGATTGTTTTTATTAAAGAGTGTCATAAGAGAGAAACAAATAGACTCTTAGTTCAAAAGGTATCTCTGCTGGGGAATAAATTTGTGAATATTGCTTTAAAAACCTGACCATAGGTGATTGTAATGTGTTAAACACTCGACTTCAATCATTAATTTGTTAACAAGTAGTGCCTTGTGCCACACATGCTAAAATGTGGATAGGTTTTCAGTTAAATCAGAATAAAATATTGCCTTTATGGGAATGTTTAATCAAATTAAATTTTCTATATGAAATCAAGCAAAAACATACTTTTACTCCATCTTGAAACAAATAAAGAATGGAAAACTTGTGCACTCTATTTCAGGTCAAAATGATGTGCAAAAGATGCCAATAAAAGCATGCATCCATCAACAAGGATTAGTTTGTATTTTTTCATTTTGCTTTAGGTTTTTGTAGTACACAACTAACTTGAATCTATCTGAATACAGGTCTAAAGAGAAGAAATTAACATTATAATAACCTTAGCCTCATCTGTATCTTCTGTTAGATAATCTACTATAGCTTCTGCTTGTTCCTCTAGTTGTAATTTATAACAAAGTTTTAATAATTCGTCTCTGTCTAAGTACCCTTTGTCAAATGAATCACAGCTATCAAACACTTCCTTTAATTGCTCCAAGTAAACTTCAGTCTCATCATCTGTATCCATTACATCTATAAGAAAAAGCCAGTTAATTGTATTAAGCTGAATAAGATCTGTATAGTAAACACAAAATCAGGGTTTTTGGACTTATATTACATAAGTTTAGGTCCAAGCTGAGGTCTAAAATATTTAAGAGGACTACACTAAAATAAATTGGTGCAAATGTGCATCTTGCAAAGTCTAATAAAAATTTAAGTGGGAAGAAGAAATTATAGTAATTATTGAACACAGATAAGATAATATGATTTGTTTCAAATAGAGGAAGCATTGCAGGCAAATCAGTACAATGATTTGATACAACTGTTTGTTTTGGCAAAGTATATGCCATTTGTGTGCAAATAAAATTCAGTAGTTTTAAAGAGTACATTTATTGGCCCCTTCACGGACTTAACTGAAATAGATCTTTCACGTATGTCATCTCTTCTGACATAGACTATGTTTTTATCTGGTTAGAATTTAATCAAAAAATATATCATATATGTTCATATCAGGGGTAAAAAAAAACTGAAGACAAAATTCTAACCAAATAAACAAATATACTTCAGACAATTCTGTGTCTTTCAACATATGGTTTGTTAAAATCCAACCATAAATGCCTTCAGAATAATTTTTGAAAAAATGTGTTATTGTACAAAATATATATCATCAAATTGTAGATGACAGATACTTACTACATAGACAGACCTTTTACGGGACATCAGGATTGGGCCTTTCTTTTTGGGGGAATTCAGGATTTACACCTATTGGGACTTGGGAATTAATGATTAATTTTTCAGGATCCGGTAAAGAATACCTAATTTTTTGAGGATTTCGGGATGACACCCCTACTTCTGCCCCTCTTATTACATACCACTGTATTTGTGCTTGCAGTACTTACTTTATAGATCTGTAGAAGAGCAGAGAATTGTATCTGAACTGTTGGTCATTTTACTCCTTGATGAATTAGCTTCCTACAAAATAAAATGTGTGACTTAGAATTTCAAAAGTGATGTGTATGACAAAATGTAAAAAGTTCTCACATCTTTATGCAGACAACAGAAAGATAGGATCTAGTTTTTGTTACATTGCCTTTTATATGCATTTGCACCTGTCCTAAGTCAGGAATCTGATGTTCAGTAGTTGTCGTTTGTTGATGTGGTTCATAAGTGTTTCTCGTTTTATATAGATTAGACCGTTGGTTTTCCGTTTGAATGGTTTTACACTGGTAATTTTGGGGCCCTTTATAGCTTACTGTTCGGTGTGAGCCTAGGCTCCATGTTGAAGACCGTACTTTGACCTATAATGGTTTACATTTATAAATTTTGACTTGGATGGAGAGTTGTCTTATTGGCACTCATACCACATCTTCTTATATCTATTTGTTTGTGTCTCGGTTATTTTTGTTGTTGCTGCCTTTTGTTTTGTTTTTGTTTTGTTTTAAGTAAAATTCCATTTCATACTAAAGGATCTACTGGGAAGATTCTCTCTTCTAGCTAGAAGAGGAAGCTTTTCCTTTAATAAATATGTTTCTCATGACTTTATTTAATTTTAGTTTTAAGTCTTTTCAGCAGTTTCAAAAAAGATAAAAACACAAGATGTTTTCAGTTAAAGAAATTCCAAATCAATATTTACAGTTTTCTCAGTGGCAAAATCTATTATCAAATCAAAACATTAAAAAATTAATAAAAAGAAACAAACATGGCAGATCTTTGCTTCTGTTTAATATTTTTTGCCATTCTATAGACTCTGGACAATTTAGAATTTGACATATTATAGTCAAGACACCTATGTATTGTTGAGAACTGTAAGCTATCTTCTTTATGTCTGATCGTTATTTTTATTGCCCCAATAGACCTTTTTCATATTACCGACTTTTGACTCCGGAGTTTATATTTTTTCGACAGGTTACCTACTCTGTGGTAAGACATCCTGGTACTCGGTCAAGTAAGAGCAACGTAAAAAAGTAAAATCAAGCTTTTAATCGATACAATTTATGGGGAAAATTAACTGCTTTATATTTTCTTAACACGATAAAATCATCGAAAAAACAAAAAACTTTCCCCATAAATTGCACGGATTATGAGTTTGATTTTTCTTCTTTTGGTTGCTCTTACTTGACAGAGTACCAGGATGTCTAACCACAGAAAAGGTAACCTGTCGAAAAATTATATAATCCGGAGTCAAAAGTCGGTAATATGAAAATAGTCTATAATATGAGTAAAAAAGGATGTGAGGTACACATTTTCAGACAGGTACCAAATAATCCAAATAACCAAAGCACATATAGAAATCAACAAGCAGTTCTCAACAAATGGCATTTGTTAGTTTATAGCATACAAACAGTTAAGGACGACAAGAGAATTGATATATTTGACCTGACGTTTGAAAATATGCAACAAATAATATCCTACATTTGACCTACATTTTGTATATCAAATCCTCTATAAACTGACTGTTAAAGCATATTAAATAAAAATTAATTGAACTCTGTGTAAATATGACAGGGGTAAATAGTAGATCATATCAATCAATTTAAGTTATAATCAGATAGAACTTTGGGTAAGCATCATTGATCATTTCAAACTCTGTTAAGATAGATCCATTGGCAAAAGTCCATTAAATAGGGTTTGGTCTAGTAAGTTTACCAAATTTCAATAATAATCAAAATACTTTTTTTTTCAAAATCATATTGATCTTTTTTGCTATTGGCCTAAAGTCCTTTTAAACGAATAAACTAATACCTGAAGAATTTGGAAACATTATATTAAAAAAAAATTCCAGTATGAAGCCATAATATTTTTTAACAACAATAAGTAATAAATTTTACAAAACTGCATATTTTGAATCTGAAATAACTAAAAACTGAAACGCCTTTTTTCAAGTCTAAAGTGGTTCAGAATATTGACAAAATGATTTGAACTTTTAATCCCTCTTCAGTTTCTGTTCTTAAGTTTGCTAAAGACTTCCTTTATTTTTTAGTAAACAATACTTTGTGCATGTATTTGAATTTATATTGTGCAGTTTAAGTAGTTTAAAATAAACCACTTTAGAACTTTATAGTTCACGCTTTCTTTTCCAACCAACAGCTATGCAAAATGAAATCATAAAATATCCCTAAAATAGGTAAATAAAAAGCTCCCAAATTTCTGAATCCATTTTCTCTTTTATTTTGTCTTAATTTCCCATTTTTAAGTTACAGCTGCTGAATGCCAAGGTGTTAGTTATGCATTAAAGATTTGTTTTGAGATATCCAAGCCAGATTTTCATCCTGGAATTCTGATTCCATTACAAACTCCAGTAATCTATTGAACTTGTCCCTCCCCTTCAAAAATTTTTAAAAGAAAGAATTGAATAGTATTACCGACCTTATATAAACCATTTGTACATGTGACAGACTTCATTGCAATAAACTGTCGATAAAGTGATATCAAATTATGTTTAAATTCTTTAAAGACTAGTATTTTAAAGAAAAACAAATAAAATAAGACACTAGTACCTAGCTATTGTCGATTTAATCCAGACAATCAAGATCCAATGAAGTACTTAAACTATACAATTATACAACAATAGGCACATTTTGCTATCTCTATAGTACTTATGATAGTCTCTTTCACCTGTTGATAAAAACAGGTAAAATCACCTTGATGACAAAGTGCTTATTGATGATTTTAAATGAGAAAGATCCTAAAATAGATAATTAAATACTTAAAAGTATTCTAAATTTTAAAGTTAATTTTAAATTATCTTCTTTTACTTTAGAGTGAAACGTTCATATTATTTTTATAACTAATTCCAAATGCTTTCAAAATGAGAAATATTTCTTTGTGCAGTAAAGTATCACCACTATATCTTTGTACAATGGTAATCAAATATATACTTTAATTTAAATTATTGATTTTGTATCACTCTTAGCTAATAAATCCATCATCAAGATCACAGATAATTTCAAATTATTTCAAAGCAATTGGATAACAATATCACCTGAATATAGATCAATAATTCCATACAAATAAAAGTTATGAAAATGCTTTATATTGAAAATTGAGAGATCTAAGTGTTGAATATATATTATTTCATGGTGTGAATTAATAATGTATGGGCCTATTTCTATTACAAACTTTGATTCATACAAGCATATAAACTTAACTTGGCAGCCATCTAGATTTTCTTTTTGTCCGAACAATGGGTTGTCATTGAAGCTGTTTTAAATTTTATATATAACAGTACTCTTCAATCACTCACACATGCATTAAGAAAAATAGTTAGCTATCTTATTTCATCTCTGATCTTTTGAAATATTAACCAAATTCAATCAATTTGAGTTCCATATTTCTAAACATGCTCTTTTAGCTTCAAGGAGCTTTCTTTCGAGATTGCCGAATGTTTGTCATAGCTAAAGAATAGAATGTATGTACAAGATTTTGGTTTGGATCATTTGACTGTAAAATGAAAAACACTTTATATTTCATCAATTGGTTAGGACATTTCAATTTTCATAGTTACTAATATCAACATGTTTGTGGATTAGTTTTTGAATGATTAAATACCCTTCAAAAACCTTAGTGCTCTATCTAACATTCTTTTCTGAACTGTAAATACTCACTTCACACTTCTGAGTATATAGACAATCCTCCTATAAAAGTCAACCTTGCAATTTCATCACTAGTTTTTCTTGTAGATATTGTCTTGCCAATCATTTTTGCTGTGGAAAGATTCTCTCTATATATTTTGGTTTTCAAGATAATTGCCAAAAACTCCAAAAATCATCATCAAAGGCAAAAATTCTTATAAGGTTTTCAGATATGTTTGACTTATTTTGAAGATCTTGTCTTGCTGATCTATTTTGCTGTTTATTGTTTTTAAGATAAAAACCAACAACACCAAAAAGGTTTTTATTGTTTATGGGCAATTATACCTGGACTATTATACTAACTAGTCCCAGATTATAACTATATTGAGTCAAACACTAATTTCAGTTTTATTTGTAGATGTTGCCACTTTGATCATTCTTTCTTTTAAAATTTCTCTCTGTCTTTTATAATTTAAAAGATAATAGCAAAAAAAACAAAAATCGTAAAAATCGTCTGTCAAGGGCAATAACTCCAATAGGACAATTGACAATGAATAAACAGAAACATTTGTAGACAATAGCATTCTGATTGTTTCAAGGTGATGTTCTTTTTCTCTTTCTCTTATAATTTTATAGATATAAACCATGAATCTATGCTTATCCCACTGTTCTATTTTTAATACAAAACATATGTAATAAATAATTTGAAGGCAAATCTGATGCCTTAACAATGCTTTTGAAAGTACAAATGTAAAGCTTAGCTAGGAAATTTTTTTTTTACATATAAAATCAAAAAAAATCCTGTTTATATTTTGAAGATACTAAACTACAAAGTACAGTAACTTTACATGACAAAGATTTAAAAATACTTACAATTCAGTCTCAGGACCAATTTATAATATGATTACACAAACCGTTAAATTATTTTCCATTGGACAATAACTCTTTAACACTTTAATATGTTATAAGTTATAAATCAATAATTCTGACAGTAAATAAACTTTTATACTGATCTACACAGGTGTGTAATCAGCTGATTTCTACCTGTAACATTCAAAAGTGAAAATTTCAAATGTCATCAATAAGGTATTGTATCACAAGAGGTCTGATTGTAACCGATAATCAGTCTCACATTATAAAGTGATTGTCGATTTTTCCTCAATTCATAATTACTTGTTCAGTAATTTGATAAATATTTTCCCAAAATAATTGGCCATAGATCGAGTTTAGAGAATCATTGTTAGAAACTTAAATACAATCCTATATGGGAAACTAAGATGTATTAGGCACTTAGTGACATTTAGTCAAATTATTTATCTATAAGCATATAGGTGGAAAGTTCAAGGTAAAATTATCTTGGAGGATACAACTATTTTATGCCTCCAAAGCACTTTACCTTCATCAGGAATGCTCAAAGCCAAATATTTGAAAGCCAATGATGTATAAGAACTGAACATACCTTTTAATCAATTAACTTATTAGCTGGTATCAAGACAAACCACATGAAAAAGGAGTAAACCAACTAACAATGAGAAGAATTTGGATTGTGATTAAATATTTGACACAGCATAGGTTTCTGACACAGAATGAATGTGGTCTAAGAACTTGAAAATTTAAAATTGGACATTTACCTATTATGGTCCAATATCCAAAATCTAAATACATGGTGAGATTCAGCAAATCAAAGAACCCCAAGAATTCAATTTTTGTGAAAATCAAACTGTTTAATTTGGACCCTTTGGACCTTAATGTAGACCAATTTGAAAACGGGACAATACTGTGCAATTGAATATTTCTTGCTATTGCGCAATACTGTGCAATTAAAAATTTCTTGCTATTGCGCAATACTGTGCAATTGGATATTTTTCTTGCTATTGCGCAATACTGTGCAATTGAAGATTTCTTGCTATTGCACAATACTGTGCAATTGAAAATTTCTTGCTATTGCACAATACTTAATACAATAATTTTCACATCCTGTTTGGTGTGTATCTCCTGCCATATCATTATTATTTGCTTTTAAATATAAATCAGAAATTACCAACTTAAAATGGAAAATTTTAAAGAAAAAAAAAGGAAAAAAATAAAAAATTCCCCTCCCAAATTTTTGAACCCCTTATGATTCATCACCCCCAAACTCAATCCCAGTCTTCCCTTTGTGGTATGGTACCTTGCAGTACAATTTCAGAGATCCATACACTTGAACACAAGTTATTGTCTGAAACTAGAAAATGCTTGTTTTTGGCCCCAAATTCCTAAACTTTTAGGGCAATTACCCCATAACTCAAACCCAGCTTTCCTTTGTGATATGGAACCTTGTAGTACAATTTCAGAAAGATCCATACACTTACACACAAGTTATTGTCCTGAAACTAGAAAATGCTTGTTTTTGCCCTTTTTGGCCCCTAATTCCTAAAATATTGAGGCAATTACCCCATAATCAATCCCAGCCTTCCCTTTGTGGTATGGTACCTTGCAGTGCAATTTCAGAGATCCATACACTTGAACACAAGTTATTGTCTGGAAACTAGAAAATGCTTATTTTAAAAGAATGTTGGGGTAGATGTACAATAGACAACAATGTCATGAAATACTAAAGTATACTACATATCAAAGGAAGTATGCTTTTATTGCTTTTTTCATCTTGAGGGCCATAAAAAATACTACTCAACACAGAAGCAGGAAACCAGAAGACAATATTTGTACAATATATATTTGTTTACCAGTTAATTGTACAAAAAGTTGCAGAATACAATCAAATAGATTGCATAAAATAATGATGGAAGCTTCCTACAAAAATGTCAGTCCTGTTTTGACAAAATCGAATTACATTTCAAGTGTTTTATAAAATATCAGGATTCTAATATGACAGAAATTGCTACACACCTTTTAACAAATTTTAAAAACTATGGCAAAAATCCAAATATTTTAATTTTTTTTCTGAATAAATGTTCAAATTGCCATTTGTGGTCACACTTTCAAGATTAGAGATAAAACATTCATATAAAACCTTACCTTCCTATATATATACCATTAAGAGCACCTGTATGATTTGTTTCCCTAATAATGTGGCCATGCAAGAATACATACTTAATTATTCTTAAAATATACAATTTTAATATACGTTCAAGTTTTATTAATCTTTTCACAAACTGAAAGTTTAAGTTCTGGCTGATTTGTTTACTTCTAAAGTAAAAGTAAGATTTTCTAAAATAGGAAGATATATTAAAATATAATTGAGATAAATACATTCATTGATATCAAACCTTTATAAATAGATTAAAATATAATACATACATTGTGAATCTGTAGTCGTGTCTAAATGCAAAATTCTCTCTTGGAGCATTTCAATGAGTTTTGACTTGCTTAACACAAAGCCTTTCAATAACGTTAATTGCAATAAATTCTTTCATACAAACAATTGAGACAAAAGACAAAAGGAACATACTATGTTAGTAAACTTTTACCAAACAATTAACTTACGGTATACTTCATTTCACACCAACAGTGATCAACGGGTCTAATTCAGCCATAGTGTACTTCAATCCAATTAGACAATCTCCAGCCGATCAAAGATTATCCATTGTCAAGATTTTTAAACTACAACGAAAATTAGATCTAAATCTCCAGATATTTCTAGCTATTAATTTATAAGCATGGACCTTACCACAAGTTACGTTACGGTTATTTATTTAATCTGTCTTAATCTGGACTAATTGTTCAATTTTGGGGATCAATGCTACATATTTGATTGGGCAATGATTACAAGTAATAAATATTTGTATTAAATTTCTTTGATGAAATCTTGCTGTATAAAACTGCACGGATATATATCATGATAAAATATGCCGGGTTATTTCTATCAGAATCATTCAAATCAATAGGTTTAAGTAAATACACCATGTAAATCAATCCATAGAAAAGTTTTGAATTACACGTATAAATATAAATTTTAAATTGACATACCTGTTTCAACTAATTTTGAGTTTCTAATGTAGGATGCAAATTAATTGATAAAATGATCAATGGAATTAGTTACAGAAATTGTGAAAATCTTTAACAGATACATGTATATGCTTTTTGAAATAAACATAAATAAATTTGCCAGTGCCAAGTTGGAATGGTCCTCCTGAATTCAAACTAAGGAATGGATGGACCTTTCATGACAAAAAGTCCACAACACTCAAGGCCAGATTACAAATAAATCAAAATGAAAAGCTTTAGTGAACAAGCTCACATACCTCATGTCACCAACATAATCAAAATGGAATATTTTTACAAATCCTAGTCCCCAAAAATGGTTCCCAATTACCAAACTCATCATAGATTTTGAAGATTGGACTGGAAACCTTCGTACAAATGTGAAGCAAATCTGATAAAAAGTGAAGGCTTTATCCTGGAAACAAAAATAAATTTCAGAAGTCTCCTCCCAAAAGATAATGGTCTCTCATTTCAGATTTTTCTGTTCATCAAAATTCATTCAAATTTCCATGAGGATATGACAAAATATGTAGGTGCTATCCAGCTATCAACAATTAAGAGAAGTTGCTTTGGTACCTAATTCTATAAAAGTTTCAATGAATTCAATCACTAGTTCAAAAGGAGTGAAAATATAAAGTGTGGTAGACAAAGGTATAGATAAACAACTCAACAAGCAGACGGACAAAAGTATCACTATATATAGCTTCCTCAACTTGGCTATAATAAAATAAATTTTATCAGTGTTACAAAAGAATGAAAAATAATCAAATACGAGTCATCCTTTTTCATAAACACAGATATTGAGATTTTAATGTCACAAATTTAGCAATCAAGTGTAATCCTACAACCATTGGACTGTGCATAGATTTAACTTATTCATCCCCATATTGACATTTGAAACTATCTTTTTCAGAAAGAAAATTCAAATGTAGCTGATACATTTTACTTCACTTTTTTATTTATTTTGCGCTAAAAGTAAGTACACAAAATGTATTATATTTAGACAATGTCTCTGTCCTAGAAAATATAAACAACATCTTGTTAACAGATTAGACTGAAATGGGAAATCAGAAAAGTAGTCATAGTTATGCTTTGAAAACTTATTTAATAAACGTAATTTGATTGAAATACAAATCCTGAGTCCGTCCTTCACTTAAAAGGATCTGACAATGTTTCCACTTAACTTTCTGTTTTAAAGTCCTTTCGGGATCCTCTGGTTTTGTTGTTTCGAAAATTTGAAGGCTGAAAATTCATTAGCTGATGTTATAATTATAATGAGAGAAAGTAGAACAGTATGACTGCAGAGTTCTTGAAAACTGTCGGTTTTGTAGGTCCTGACCTCAAAAACTCAGTCACGTCAACCAATTTTGAGTGTAATGGTGGTCCAGATGTCCAAGTTAAAGTTTGTGGTTGTTTTATTCGTATTTAGGCCTTTTAGTAATTAGCATAGCTTATAATTACAATGTATATCAATATCTGATTTGGATACATATAACATATTTAAATTAAAAAAAAATTATTACTTAAATGGGTGAATTCCAAAAATGAGGCAAAGCATATTTGACCAATTAACTAATTTACAGACAGTCTGAATGATTTGAGGCACACCATATCATGTGTCATCCTATTGTGCACTTGTATACCAAATATCTTTCAAAATAATGAATTGGTGCCCGAAAATGATGCTAAAAACGTCAGAAGTGCAACACCTTTTTGTAACATAAAAAAAAGAGTTTTTCAAAGTCTTGCCTTTTAGAATAATATGTTTGTTGTTGTTTCAAAAACTTCAATGTATATACCTATAATTTCCAATAATGATTAAACATTTGAGGCATATATAGGATGTCACTTTTTTCTCAGCTCAAAAAAGTGTAATACCATGTCAGGAGTGCAACACACAAAATGACCAATTTGTATAAAATGGTGTATTTTTAATTCAAGGATTGCAATGTAAGTATAAAAGACATTTATACTTTTAAAACAATATCTTCTCTGTCCAATCAAACAAATATTTCACTGCTGAAACTCACATCCAATTTGTGAGAGTCAGTTTAATGAGCATACCCAATTATTTGCACCTGTCCTAAGTCAGGAATCTGATGTTCAGTAGTTGTTCTTTGTTGATGTGGTTCATAAGTGTTTCTCTTTTCTTGTTTTTTATATAGATTAGACAGTTGGTTTTCCCATTTGAATGGTTTTACACTAGTAATTTTTGGGGCCCTTTATAGCTTGCTGTTCAGTGTGAGCCAAGGCTCCATGTTGAAGACCGTACTTTGGTTATAATGGTTTACTTTTATAAATTTTGACTTGGATGGAGAGTTGTCTCATTGGCACTCATACCACATCTTCTTATATACACCTACCGGGTCAGGAGTGCAACATTTTGACTTTTGACAGTCACCATTCAAAAATAATCACTTCAATATAAACTTCTGCTTTATTTTTCTGGACAGGCAGTATATGAGACTTGATTCCTGTAAAAAAGATGACAGAAAAAGATTTTATTTTTCCAATAGGGCTATTTGTTCTATGTCAGGAGTTCAACACTTTTATAATACAATTATTTAGCTTTGATATTTATCATTAATAAGTACTTTTATATGTAAATTATTGTCAATGCATTAATTCTTACCATTAGTAGAGGTGTTTAAGCAAACACAAACTAGTATTTTGTTATTGATTTATATATATGATACAGTTTTAAATTGAAAATTAGAAGAAATCATATTGATAATATATGATTTCTGCTATTTTCATTATATTTGTTGTTTCTCATTTCTTAAAGATAAAACATTAATAAGTGAATGAATCCTTGAAAAGAATTATGACTACAAAACACAAACTTTTATAGTTTTAGTCCATTTTATAATTGTTCTACATTAACAGTGTCAGGAGTGCAACAGAAATAGGTGAAATGATGGTATATTTCTATGTATGCAGTAAAGCAAATTTAATAGATATTTATGATCAAAATGATATCTGTTTGCTTTGAGAATATTTATCATTTAAAAAAAAATATTTTTTTAAGGATCAGAACCAATTGGTGATCTACTTCAACTATTTTTTTAAAACAAAATCGAAGATAATTTGAGACAATTTGAGATATTTTGGCATTTTTACATCTTTTATTAGAAAAATACAAAATGTAGCCAATAAATGAAGAAAAATTCCTTTACTATAATTTTTTGATATAAATGTTAGATTCATTGTTCTTTAGTTCATGTATTTTTCATTTAATTGTTGTACATAAACAGTGTCAGGAGTGCAACAGAAATAGGTGAAACTGTTGTATATCTCTATAAAATTGAGAATGGAAATGGGGAATGTGTCAAAGAGACAACAACCCGACCACAGAACAGACAACAACAGAAGGTCACCAATAGGTCTTCAATGCAGAAATTCCCGCACGGGCGGCTGGCCCTAAACAAATATATATACTAGTTCAGTGATAATGGACGTCATACTAAACTCCAAATTATACACAAGAAACTAAAAGTAAAAATAATACAAGACTAACAAAGGCCAGAGGCTCTGACTTGGGACAGGTGCAAAAATGCGGGTTAAACATGTTTATGAGATCTCAACCTCCCCTATACCTCTAGCCAATGTAGAAAAGTAAGCATAACACAGCACATTAAAAGTCAGTTGAGTCCGAGTCCGATGTCAGAAGATGTATGCATAAAAGCAGAATTGATAGAAAAATATGACAAAAATTATATATGGTTGTTTTCAGTATGTCTGTCATTAAAAATAATGCATTTAAATGCATGGGAACTCTTTTTAACTAAAAACAAGTTTAATTTAAAAAATTAATATAAACTTAGGGTATTTTGTAAAAATTACAATTTTGATCAAAAACCAAAAAATCAACACTAAAATGGAAAAAAATATCCTTTTCTTTAATTATATTATATAAAAACTTCAACTTATGCTTCTATATTTCATATATTTTCTTTCAACTGTTGTATATGGTAAGGCATGGACCATTTGACTTTCTGGGGGCCTGGGTTTTTGAAAAAAAAATCTGGCCTTTATTTTGACAAAAAAAAATAATCAGACCTATTCGGTTGCTAAAAAAATATTCTGGCTTCATCTTCAGCAAGTATGACATGTATGATCTATTTTTTTTTTCTATGCTCGCTTTGCTCATCAACACATTGTAGTGTACTAGTACCTCATTTCAAGATCTATGGACAAACCGACAGACAGGACAGGACACACTTGGTTAATCCTTTCCCCTCACCACCTTAAACTTCTTTATGAGGGGTATAAAAACCTTCACTGTTTATATGTACCACATCTAGTAACTTACCCTGTGTTTCACTTTATATTTGTCTTGTTTTATATTAGTGTATAAGTGAAATTGTCGGGCAATCTATGACAGTATTTGTTAGATTTCTATGCCAGCTATTCATATTAAATTGCTCATATTGCCTCTGTGCGTCTTCAATGGTACAATTATGAAGATATTGACTTTAGCAAAGAATTCTGCTCAAACCTGTGCTAGGGGCTGTCTTGAAACTTTCATTGAGGCGAGAATGATTTCTCTGTGTTGAAGATCTCACTGTAATTTTCAAGATGAAGAACAGCAATAAAGGTGCTGTTTCTTTGCTGCAAATTTATTATGTATATGTTTTGATTTTGTGTCCGGATCTTGTTCACCATATCCCATTCTATTCATTATTGATATATATGTATTACTTGTCTTATTAAAATGAATGGTTTGTTGCACAAACATGTAAATGGAAAAATACTCAGTACCTCTTAGGCATAACATAACATTTTATCAATTTCCACTGTTTTCACCCTATACTATCCCAAATACATATTTTTTAACCATAATATCCCAGATCAAACTTCTTTTGCCTCCTATATCCCACATCCCAAAAAGTGTGCCCCCTTTTATACTATACTTTATATAGTATTTTACATGCCAGTTTTCTTGTGTATATGTGTATATCAATCCATAGCTGGTAATTTTTAAATTAAATGATTAAAAAGAATTGTATGTGTTAAAATTTCCCTTATTGTCATTTATTATTACATATCAAGGTGATGCTCCTAATATGGAGTTTATATACATACATACATGCAAATATTCCATCCCCTTCACATATTTTTCATCCCCACCATATATTTTCGCTTGAGCCAAACATCTGAAGTTTGGTGAAATTTTTCATTGAGCAAGGTTTGTATTTTCAATGTTTATTATATTAATTTCATGCTACTGGTTATGTATATAGGTCCTATTCCTTTGTCTTTACAAATGTTGAAAAAAAATATTCTTGCTTTGGATTGACTGCAAAAAAATATTCTTGATCGGTTTGCATGATAAAAAAAAAAAATCTGGCCCCCCCTAGAAAGTCAAATGGTCCATGCCTAAGTGTCGGGCTTGCAACAAAATCAGGTAAAACAGGGTGTTCATATACTAATTTTGTTATTGATATTTGAATTTGTTTTTGGTGTATGCCTTCTAAAAGGATTACTCTTACATGAAAAGTAATTTATCTTCATTTTTCTTATCATTTGTTATCAATATAAAAACTTTTTGAACTAGCCTCATAAAAAATGAGGGGGGAAAATGACAAAAAAAATTAATAATTAATAAAAAGAATGTAAAACAAACTGTATTTATGCCTGAAACTAATAACTATAGTTCCTGTAATTATTTGCACTGTAAAAAAACTGTCAATTTCTGTTTTTAATTCTTTTCAAAAGGTATTATGCAATGTGTTCATGTTATAGTTTTTTTGTTATATCCTGTTAATAAAAATGCTGAAACTTTTTTAATAATTTCTTGATTTTATTGCCCTCTTGGATTTACGAACTTCAATGAACATACACCTCAAATTAACGAAGAAAAACTATTTCAACTTGGTTGAAAATTGACTAACAAATTCAGTTTGTGCCTCATTTATTTTGAATTCACCCAAATAGAGAGATCAATGATACAGTGATTACATATTATAATGTAGTTTTCATTCAATACATCAGAGCAAATTAAGCAAGAAAAGTATCGAAACATCATGGTATATAAAAACTGAGGAATTGCTTTTGGTTGTTTTGTTACTTACAATTTTTTGTAACCATATGAATGAGATTTCCCAGATCCAGGGGAGACAACTCTTGCTTATCTCCATAACAAAAAGCATAGGCTAAAAACTGTAAAAAAAATATATAAGAAATTAAAAACAATGAAATTAGGGACATAGGAATATATAACCAGAAGTTAAAAATGCAAAGCTTCAAAAAATAGAATAGTTCTATTCTTCAACTTTTTGTTGAGTATTTAATATTTTATAAAACCAAATCAAAATCATAATCTCTGTCAACATACTTGATAGAAAATGAAAGGATATGGAGTAAATGTACATGGGACAAAATCGCACACAATACATAGAAAACATAGAAAATTATCAATGAACAGGGCATTCCTGTTCTTCATCTTGAAACTGTTTTTACATAGAAAGTTCTTTCACCTTCCCTATGAATAAAAGACAAATGCCCCTACCAGCCTGGGATAGAATTTTCTTTGATAATTACATTTTTTTTTTTGGCATCAAGTTTAAATAACTTATTTTAGGAAAAGTGTTCCATTACCGGATAATCAGTACCACTATTTTAATAGTTTGCCTTTGACCCTTCAATCAATAGTATATTCATGTGAGTAAGTGGATCTTAGCAAGATTGGTGTCTGCATCCTCATTTTAGGAAAGGAATCATAATTGCAGTTCGATCCTAAATAAATACTTAAGCATTGTCATCTGCTTTAAATACAAATGTCACATAAAGGTTGCACTTAGTAAATACAGCTGTTTCACAAACCACGCCTCTTTTGGGGAGAAATATAATATTCATAGATATTTTGTTTTGTTTACGTACTGGTTCTCAGATATGATCTCTATACTTCATCTCATAGAGACATAACTTGGGAAGACCCAAAGTGAAGGGAGGGGTAGTACAGAATTTTAGTATAGGTCTAAACTCTTAGAAGTTCTGGGCATATTAATGTTGAAAATATGCCGCACAGCCTTATTTTTGACCTCTGAAAAAAATAGTAGTGCATATGAACTTTCCATTCTAGGATATAATTTTTTACGAAAAACTTCATAGTAAAAGTGGCACAGTTTTAGCCGTAAAATGAGTTCCTATGGGAAATTGTATTGTCTAGATTTACAGAAGTGCAACCTAAAGCCAGAATTCTTCTTTACTTTCATGCTATAAACTAAATAATGGAGATGTTGAGATGGGGGATGTATTAAGTTTAGTTTTGTTCATGCTGATTTAGCTTCTGTATGAGCCCATTGTGGTCTGTTTTAGCAATGACACAGTTTAAACTGTAAACCTCTAAGTGGTTTCCTGCAGTGGATTATGTGGCATTTCAGAATACAGGAAACAGTTCTAGTTTTTCATTGCTCAGCCTCTGCAAAATGAAAGCTCAACAATTGTGTGCTCATTATTTTGTGTGTATGGATTCAAAGAAATGTTTCACAAAGTAAAAAACTTGAAAAAAAAATTAAAATTGGGTTTGATTTTTGTTTTTTACTATATGGTACTATATAAATCCTTGGTACATGTAATGATGGTATATGACAATTCATGACAAGATTGCACTAATCTAGTCATAAAATACTTATTTTAGTAAGATTTCTACAACTGTTACCTTGTATTTATAGCTATTTGTTTAAACCAGTGATGGGCTGAATGGAGATAAGACTGTTCAACCTGTTATATAGGGATCCACTTAAAGAAATTTCTTTCGTCATCAGTTCCAACCACATATGTTCTTCAAGCGATTAATAAATAAAGATTTACTAGTTTGTTTTACCAGATGGATGCTGTGTCATTTTCCAGATTTAAACAAGATAAATAAGACAAGTCATTACTGAGTCGTTACTGAAATGTAAATATTTAGTTCAAATTGAAACAATTTTTAAAAGAAAATTTGATAAAACCAGTGGAAATTGAAGAATGCCAACTGAACATGTGAGCTGTAAAATCTAGAAAATGGTCAAGAATTATATGACTATATAAGTTTGTTTTACCAACTTTAATAATCATGTAAGAAACCTATTGAAAACTGGATAATTACTTTTAACTGAATCATATAAAGATTGATTGATTATTGGTTGCTTAACATCCACTGGCAAATATTTCATGCATGTTCAGGACAAAATCATATAAAGATAGAAAGGGCCTGTTTAAATCGTGTTTTAAATGCTATAGGATATGTAGGAGACATTTTTGGAGAATACAAAAGAAAACAATATTTTTTTCTCAAAGACTCAAAAGGTTAATAATAGCATGAAATGTATGTACATATGCATTTACATTCAAGGTGCAACACAAGGAAATTACTGAGAAAGAGATGTATTCTAATTTGCATTCACAAGAAACAAATTATAAGCAGGTTTATGTCCCCCTCCTACATTTATATAGATATATGACAAAGCTAGCATGCTGTGCTGTGTAAAAAAACATACAGTTTTGGGTACAGATGTCCAGCTGGGGTTTGAAAACCACCCCTATTCATGTATTAATCTATGGGAAATCCCTACCCATTCTTACATTTGAAAGGAAAATTACAACCCAATCAAAAGTAAATATACATTTCCCAGCTAACATGACATCTTATTTAGAAATTAACCACATGAAATCGTTCCTTTTATTAGATAAATAGATTAGGAAACAGTTTTGACAGACATCTTAACAAAAGATGAACATTAAAGAACCATGGACATATAAATGTCTACCCATTGGTATATTACCTGTGATAAACAGTACCCCATTGATATATTTGACATTCCCAAAAAGTTACCCATAACAGTGGCACATCTATGTATAACTTTATATAGGAAGAGACCCCTTCCTTTAAGGCTAAGTCTATAATTTAGTTATTGATAATTTAACTGAAAAAGATAAACCATCTACCAGTCACCGACCTCGGGCTTTACAGCTATTTTCTTATTTTTTTATGAAACCCCACTACTGACAAAGAATATAATACACCTTATCGCTATTTGACCGTCATTACTGGACATCTCAAAGGTTTCCGTAAAATTTGGACGTCATAATAAAAATATCTGACGCCACAATGGAAAAGTGATTGTTGTATGACGTTAATAGTTCAAGAGGAGCAGATTCTTGGGTCAAGCGGCGCAGATTACCAAATACTGAAAAAGCGTCCCTGAAAACGTTATGACAATTCTGACTATGGTGGCGGGAAATTGGATCTTTCATTCAGTTTTTATGATGCTGCATCCATTTTTGTTTGTAGGCTACCACTTGAATTTGTACATATCCTTTTTGCTACCTCTTGAATATTTGTCCACAGGTCGTTTTACAAAATTAGGGACTCTAGAAGGTAGGGGATAGTAACATGAGATGTGTGTTTAAATTTCAGTCTGAATAAATCGAGTGCGCCAATGTATTTGTTCGAATTGAACGTTTTTATTCGTGGCGGATCCAGGGAGGGGGTTCCGGGGGTTTGACGATCAATGCTTTTGAATGGGGACATATGGTTGGAACCCCCTTTTGAAAATGGCTAGATCCGCCCCTGTTTATAGTGTTCGTTTTGCGGAACATGTTCTATGTAGTAGCATTCACTCAAAACGTGTATAGAATTTCGTAATCCATATTAGCATTCGGAGTCGATGATTTGCTGACGACCGAAATCGACGAGCTTTGGATAACGGTAAACCATCGAGTTAGAGTTCGAATCAGTAATGTTACCGTGGCTTAGGATCCTCCCGCTATTTATTTAAGTGCAATATATCAACAAGAAAGGTTAATATCCGCATATTTTCAAATGATCATACAAGCAGATAAAATCGGAGAACTTGTATTATAGTATATAGTATAGTATCGTTGTTTTGTCCCTATGCCAGATTCCCCCGTTATCCTGTGAAAAAAATCTATTGATAGTAATCTGAACGTGATTAGATTAAAAGCTTCTTTGTGACGATAAAGTACAGGTCGGTTGGTTTTTAACAATATCACTAATTCCATTTAAGAGCTATGTCCGTTGAAAATTGGTAAACCTTTTCCATATTTTGATTCTCAGACTTCTATCAACAAAATTTGGAGAAGTGTAAATATTTCATTTAATATATAAGTAACACTCGTGAAACAGTGTATACTTTTCTTGACTGAGTTTTCGAACTGTCAAATAATAATTTTAAGAATAACTTAATATTGAATATTGCTTAAATTTTGGTTACAATTGTTTATTCGTGATTATAATAAAAAGTAATAATTTAAATTCCAATTTTCCTCTTTGTAAATTGAAAATCATTTGTATTGAACTATTGATTGTTGTTCTTTTTTTTCTGTTTCGGTTTTATAACCCGATCACGACAGTGTGGAGTATTATGTTCTACGATCTGCACGTGTGTGCGCGCGTGCGTCCGTTCATCCGTTTCAGGGGCGGATCCAGGATTTTGGAAAGGGGGGCGTAGTATTAAAGTTCGCCGAGCGGAGCTAGGCGAAAATATTTTTTGAACCTTTTTTGGCTAAAAAACATAAAATAAGTGCAAAATGCATTTTATAGTTAAAGTGTAGGGATTGGACAATTTTGGTGCCGTATTCTCTCCATTAATTGTCTATTATAAAATGATTGGATAGATCCAAAGCTATGTACTAATTAATATATTTGATGTGGGATTTGTCGCTAAAAAAAAATGGACATGGAAAATTCTCGTTTGTTTTACGGTTAGTTAGCATAACCTCACAGATTTCTTGTTGTAAACAAGATATACGGCTATTCATTGAAATTTACAATGCGACCGACACGAAGAAAGACAAACAAGGAATTTTTATCCAAATGTTTGGTTGAACAACAAGGGAAGTGAGGGGTTCCAAATCAACCAAAGGCTACGAATGAGTCGGAAATGACCATGAAGTTGTGAATGACGGTCGATACATGGATATATATAGGCCACACCCAGCAGGCAGGTTGCAGTCGGACCTTGAAAAAAGTATTCAGTATATCAGTTCGGCGAAACAGACATTCCGGTCAGATATGGGATTCACATGCGACCCGACCCCAAAAAAAAAAAAAAAAAAATGTCGCCCGTTTTTATTCATCATGTTCATTTGTAATATAACAAAAGAGAACCATTAACGAGGTACTTTTCTTGTGTTCATGTGGTTTAATAAGTTTCTAAAGATAGAAAGGATAATCATATATGTAGATTATACTATTTCTAATAGAATCATTATAGTTGCTATCCTTTCCTATTTTTAGTATTGAGGATCATATATCCTATTCTAGTTTTAATTTTGATTCTGTTTTAATGAAACATCGTTTGCGTCTCAAACTGTATTTCTAACAAGAAATTTAACCCTAGCCCCAATTTTAATTCTTCCTCGAAACTTCATCATGTGGTATTGAGCTTAAAGGGGAGCAATATGATAGTTTTATGAAAGTTCTGGATCTGCGATTGAAATACGACCTCAAGTTAAAAACTCGAATTCTACCTCGAATTTTAACTCTTACTTTAATAACTCGAACTAGAAGTTTGATTCGAACTGTAACTCGAAACGCAACTTAAGCTAGAATTAAAAGCATAACTCCAACTTAAGACTCGAACTTCAAATCAAACTCGAAATCTATGGTTAGCTAGAATCGAAATCGACGATGGCCACGCAAACAAAAATTAGTCTTACTATTCCAAATAGGGATACTGCATATAAAGTAAATATCCCTTAGTTGAGGCGATATTCAAGGGCTATGGCGTTTTCTTTCTGTTTGTTCTCTTTGACAGTTTGTGTCTGCTTAGAAGTTACTTTACGTTAGCTGTTTAACTAACTGACCGGTGCAGAAACTGTTTACCCATCAGGGGACTAACGTTTATACTGAGTTTTGTTTAAGTCGTGCTGTTTGTCTGTAACAATCTTGTCTTATTCTTTGTCCTGAAAACTGTATTGTAATTTCACACTTTCATATTATGTCAAGTTTCGAGGTGAGAAAATTGACATGATCGTTTGTTTATGAATTAACGGTAATGTCTTAGGTTTAGAAAACAGACACACGCATACCCGCTGTTATATAGTGCGTAATCACCACTGACCTAACACACGTATTTTTTTCTTCAAACCGTGAGTGACACGATGGGTGTCACAAGTGGAACAGGAACTGGTGACCCTTCTTATGTCCCTTATATATATATAGTTCATTCCCGGTTTAATGCTGGGTTTATAATGTTCAATCTTTTGTTTTGTAGACTATTGTTCGTCTTCGTCTTGAAGTGTTCGTATTTTTCTTTTGACTATGTTATTTTATATTTTCCAGCGACAAATAAATAGAACAGAGCAAAGTGAAAGATCTTATTTTAAATAGAACGATTGCGGGTGCTGCTGGCTTGTTGCTACTTAAAACATTCAAGTCACATTTGAATCGTCTCTTTTGTCATAGACGATTTTGGTTGTTTTGTTTAGGTCCATAAGGTTTTTATATCGTAAATGTTTAATGTATTACGCTTCCTAAACTTCTAAATTGTTTGTTTTGGTGATAAATTTTGTACGCACCTAGTTTTGTTGTATTTATTTATATTCTGCGTAAATTTGAGTTTTACGTAAATACTTACACCAGCACGTGCTGATGACCAAATTCGAAAATAACATATTTTGGTTCCTTACTGTTATTTTTAATAAAAGTAAAATGTAAGATGTGATAATAAAGTTACTTCTGAATTAAGAAATAAAACAGAAATGATATTTGTTAAAATATAAAAAAAGTGCTTTATTGAAACATAAGAGAGAGAGAAACACAGACCTGCTGCGATACACCAAGTGACTTAACAGAAAAACGTAGTTATAAATCTAATTAGTTCCAATCTATACTCTCCCCGTCATCTTGATACGTCTCAATGACATCATCATCATCTACGCTATAGCCTGTTGTCGCAGACCTAGGGTTTGATTGCGGCTGAGATGACCTAAATGTACTTAACGGATTTGATTCTGTATCGGGTTTAATACTTCTAGAAAAATCACTATGATAACCAATATCATCAGCAGTGTCTTCACGATTTTGTCTGTTAATGGTGTTAATTCTTTCCCTTTGCGAACTACTGTTGTGCGAGTTCATACTTCCCATGTGACTATCTGGTGTCTCACTGGTTGAACGTGTTCTTGCTTGGGTGTTCGGTTGTACATCCTGAAACCTTCCACCAGAAAATCGTAGTTCGCTGTTTACATTTTCATTTTGATAACTCGTAGATGCCCTATTTGTGTTATCCTCCACAACCGATATTGATGTGTTCTGTTTTACATCTGTTGTGCCGGTGGACTGATATTCTAATGACCTTTTTCTGTCGTTGAGTTCAGGCCAGTCATTTCCTTTTGGTTGAAGATTACTCGACTTATTGTTTATACCACTGTGTGCACTAGTTATATGTGCGTTGTTAATGCTACTCTGTTTTGAAAGCTCAATTTCTTGAAATGCATTTTTTTTCTTTTTTTCCGGGGATGTAATGGATTTTCGTTGAGTATTTCCTGCAATAGAAAAAAAAACGTAAAGTGGTGCGTATTCAACATGAAATGCATTTATTCAAAATATCAGGTCGTATGAAAATATAAATTTCGTATAAACAGGTTCGTCGATTTTTCTAACGTATTTTAAAAATATATTACGCATCTTTGATTGTCCAGCACTGAATGTAAAATAGACTGAACAATTTTTGTCCTCGTCACCATAAATTTTATTTGTGCCCGAGTTACCTTTTAGCCTTTTACCTTTTTTTTTGTCTTGTTTTGTTTTGTTTTGGTTATTATTTACACCTATAAGTTACTTTTAACTTCTTTTGAGCTATAATGGCTATACGACTTAAGTTTGGTAGTGCCGGATGATTTACCTGCATCATTGTGGTGCACATTGGATTCCCCTGCACACAACAGCACCAACAATATCAAAATTAAAGCAGACAGAATACTAATCACAACAACTGATATCGTGTTGTCGGCTAAAGCATACTCATCGCCACCGACATCTACTGCTGATACTCCTACAAAAAATAGTCAAAATGACGAAAATTAGATTGAAGGATGTCCTAAAAGCGTACGGGTATATGTAATTTAAATGTTTTAATCTTGGATTATTGGCTTTATTCTCGTGTTCAAATTGTTTATGCCTTCAGGGGTCACATGAATGGAAATAAAAACCACAACAATCATCATCGTCTTCTTCTATATAGTCAACTTTGGCTGAAAAAAAACATTCGTCACTAACATCTGCCACAATGAATCGGGTAGTTATAACATTTGCATAATAGTATCCTATAATAAAACACACATATTAAGACGCTTTTACATATTTGGTCGATATATATATGTAATTTAAACACACAGATACAATATAAACACTCGTACATCTTGAAATATCGACATGGTAACAAGATTAAGGTACTTAAAAAAATTGATGTACGGTCATTTTTGCAGAAAGATTCCAGATTTATGTACAAAAAGGATGAACAAACAGAAAAAGAGAAAAAGAAACGAAATTTGTGGATATTTGTCTTGCTTATTTAAAGTTCGATCAGTATATCACACTAATTTACTTTTGAAAGTTCTTACCAGACCCAAGTACAATAAATCCACAAATATCATGTAAAAGGGTAGTTCTGTCATACATTTTCACTGGAAACCATTACTTTGTCAATATTTTGTGCATTTTAAATGACGATTGATTTTTCTCTCTATGTTACACAACTGTACGTCTAACCATTTAAAGAATGAAGATTAAAGGCAGCCAATTCAATAGTCTATACATGTAGGTACATAAAAATGTTTAAACGGTATGTGTGGTAGGTATACACTCGTTATAACATTGATAAACAATAGTTGCCTGTATATATAGTAATACGAAATTTTAATTAGAGAGAAAATTTACCGGACTTAAATTGTGGTACATCTTCCCTGGGAAGAGGATAACTAACGGTCAATATGTTATATCCCAGATCTTCCTTGAAATAAAAATCAAGTCGTCAACAAAAGAATTGCACACTTTATAGTGTCAATGCAAAACATTTGCCTCATACTTCAATCAGTTTTATGATCAATTCGGGTTTAACTTTATATCAATTTTAGGATTCTTCAAAATAAATTAAAGTGATATCTATATAAGCTATATGCACAGCCTTGTAACATGGTGAGAAATTTCGGTTGCAGTAGACGTAAAAGGGTAAAAGTCAAATAACTATAAGAAAAAGTCAAACAAGAATGTGTCCATAGTACACGGATGCCCCACTCGCACTATCATTTTCTATGTTCAGATCACCGTGAAATAGGGTCAAAACTCCAGTTTAGCTTTTAAAATTAGAAAGATAATATCATAGGGAACATGTGTACTAAGTTTCAAGTTGATTGGACTTCAACTTCATCAAAAACTACCTTGACCAAAAACTTTAACCTGAAGCGACCAAAAACTTTTAACCTGAAGCCGGACAGACGGACGAATTGACGGACGAACGGACGCACAGACCGAAAAACATAATGCCCCTAGGTGGGGCATAATAAAAGATGAACATGCACTGAAACGGGACTCGCACTAAAGAAAGTGGTGGGGATCTTTTACAATAATACTGTTTAACACTCTCCAATTGACACAGATGCGGTGTATGTCACCTCTTCCTTTTAGATCATCATCGAAAATAACCACTTAAATTTTGTAGGTCCTGTGATGAGGAAAGCGTGTTCTCGTATTTAGAGAGTAATACGATCAATTTCATCTCATATCAATGAACAAGTTTTAGCTTTAACTTATATGGATTCGTATAAGTAAACGGATATATATGTAAACTTCAGAGTATTTTTTATGTAATTAAATGGTTGCTTTCCCAAAATAAAACACAAATATATTTTCCTTCCTGAAAGTATCCATGCATGAGGGTTAACATGAATAAAACGCGGTATATATGTTGTGTGCAAGTTATCATTTGGTACAAATTATAATTTGTATTATACTTTGTACAAATTGTAATTTGTCCAAAAAGTGCTTGTGCAAATTACAAATTGTTCAAAATTTGATTAAAATTCACTTATAACTTGTACCATAATTTATAATATGTATTTGTTAAAAAGAAAGCATTGATACACAATATAGAAATTTATTTAATGACTACACAATAAACCTTATTCATAAAATATAAAACTAGTTCTGTATCATTTGTTTGAGCAAGTGAGTGTAATATGGCATCGGGAATTGCACGCTGACATCTTTTGCTGTCTACATTTACATTAACAAGTGCTGCATTTAAATGAAACTGACCACCAGTTTTTGTAAACTTTTACCTGCTTCACGCAGCGAAAGTTGAAGCCCAGGTACCGCTGCTGCAAATAAACATGTGTCTTTAACAGTTCAATTTGATTTCATGATGACATTATCCCCCATAGCAAGTTCTTATAATTTCCGTTTCGTTTTCTTGGCAAAATATTCGGCTGCAATCTATTGGTCAGACAGCGCACGCTTCCTGACACGTATGATCGGTGTTTCAATGCCATACAGTCTCATCCTGGTTGTCACTGGGACCAATATGTCTATTGTACTATCAGAATTAACAGGCATACATATATAAATTACATTTATTGTCTCCATCTGGTTATATAATTCTGATCATGGAAGTATTATTTTGTCAATATAATACTTCCATGTTCTTATTCAGTCGATTCAGTTTCTGTATTATCATCAGGATCATCTGTTTCTCTAATTCTAATAATGAACAGTTAATTTCTCAATAAAAAAATACTAATTAAGAGACAATGGAATGGCTGACAGATCCACTAAACAGTTCCGCGACTTGTAAGGAAGCTATTGAACCATCGGGTGTTCATGGAAAGACAAAGTCATCTCCTCGAAAGTTTTGTGGACACCACCATGACTTGGCTCTTAGCGTTATGGAATATCAGACTGTATCGCAGATGCATGACTACGAATATATTGCATATGTCGTAGCACCAATTTCGTTTTCTATTCCTCTCTTGTGACATTTCCAAAGGCTATTTATCATCATATATTTTTATAACGTAGTGACACAGGAATTTCTTATCCGGAGCACCTGAATTGATCCCTATTTTAGTGGGGTTAAAAGACGTATCAACAGTGCAAAAACATTACACACTTGGAAAATCAAATACTGGGCAACACGCCCAGTATTTGATTTTCTAAGTGTGTTATGTTTTTGGACTGTTTGTCTTTTTTCTTTTGGCAATGGTCATTGTGATGTTGTCTCTCTTTCGTAGATTTATTTGTTTATTGCCTCTTGGTGTATTCTTACTTTTATGGGGCGGACAGGGACATTTATTTATATCTATCAGGCATACTATTGATATGATATTAAAGTATAAGTTTTTTTTTTCTTCATATTAGTGTTTGCGATATTTATATGGTGGGGTTTACTGTTTTTTTTTTTTTTTTGGCGGCACTCTAAAAACCCCATATTCTCTTGTTCAGTTGAAGAAAAATCAATAAAATAAAAAATGATGCAATAATAAAAGAACCATCAAAAGCTGATTTAATTCAATCATAAAACCGCTATTTCAAACAAAGGATAGCCAACTTGAAGAATGCTCGTGGTCACTTGAAACATACTCTAACTACTATGGAATTACAGTAATATTCGTACCGTAAACAGTGGCGGATCCAGAAATTGTCATAAGGGGGGCCCGCTCCAGTCATGCTTCAGTGATTCCCTAAATAATCAACCAAGTTGTTCCCACTAAGGGGGGGGGGTCCCCCTGCCCCCTATAAATCCGCCTTTGGTAAACGTTTTTTAATTGTTGCTAAATGGTATCTGTGTTGCCTTGTTTTGCATCTTCTACAGCAATAAACGAAAAACAAAATTTATAAATAGACAGTAAACAACCAACAATAACCACTGGGTTATATATAGGCTTTGGAACGTTGGACTATCAGTCCCCGATGATATCATCAGCTCAGTAGTCAGTACTTCGATACTGACATGATTTATATAAACCTTTCTCAAATAATCTATATATTATTACTGATATTGCTTCTTTTTTGTAATTTTATTTGAGTGTAAAAGCGTTAACGGAAACTAACTTTGTTTGAATCGCGGACGCGAAAAGGCAAAAAATAAATGAAAACATGTGTTCAGAACAACAATTCCGTTACAGACTTTTATTCGAGTTCTTGTTAATTTCATGATAAAAAAATCTCATTGATTGTTGGTGGGTGGTGTTAACGGTAATAAGACATACCGCCGGGCTAAAGATGGCGGTGGTCGTTTGGATTTTTTTGCTAAATTTTCTTCTGTTGTCTAAATGTGCATTTTTATCACCTTTATATATCGACACAGTTATAAATGCGGTGGATAAAATGATAGAGTACTATAAGAACAATTACCAAGACCTGAATGTGGATGGATTGTTTGGTTTGAGAGTTATAGAGGGTTAGTCAGCAGCTGTTTCGACACGATCATACATTTATCTACATATATTCATTCAGATAGGACAATTTGAAACTTCACATTTTAATTTTGCATGCATAACAATCAAGTGTATATTTTATTATGCAACACAGAAAGCTAAATATAGTTAGGCAACATGGGCAAGTAGTTCCTAAACATGATTTGCAAAAAAGAGAAATATTATCATGATTATGCATGTACATTTTTTTTGTACCCCGATTTACCGAAAACGCAATAAGAACCTGAGAACCAATAGAATTGAGATGTGGATCCAGGAATTTCAAAAAGTGTGGCCCCTAGCAAGCCATTGTTTGAAGTGATACTTGTAAAAATCTATGCATTTATCATACGTACATGGATATGAAAGAGAGGTGAAAGATGCCAAAGGGACATTCAAACTCATAAGTAGAAAATTAACTGACAACTCCATGGCAAAAATAGAAAAGACCAACAGTCAAACAAAAGTACACAAATCACAACATAGAAAACTGAAGACTGAGCAACACGAACCCCACCAAAAACTTGGGGGTGATCTCAGGTGCTCTGGAAGGATAAGCAGATGCTGCTCCACGTGTGGCACTGTCGTGTTACTCATGTTAGTACAAACCTAGTTTTAAGTCTTTCAGTAGGTCACATTTGTGAAAAGGGGACAGGATTGTAGTTAAGACATTTGGAACATATCTGCTATCATCTGTGAAACACATATTCCATAACGGTCAACCAACTTGTGATGGCGTCTGTAAAATTTATGAAGGGATGATTTCGACTTCACCACTTGGAACTCTTGGTTTAGTAGCTTCCTTGTGAGCAGCAACCTTCTATCAAGGAAATCATGATAGGAAATACAAGCCCTGGAATATTGTATCAACTGGGAGATATATACTCAGTATGCAGGCAATGAAGTCCATAAGGCAATGTAAGGGGCCAAACCCCTGCCCCCACCCCTAAATCCCCCTCGATATTACCAGAACACTATGATTTACAAAGCATATAACTGCTTTTATTAATAATAAAGACTATAATTTTGAGATATATGTCACTTTCACTCAATAAAAAGTACAATTAACTTCAGGAATTCAATTTTCATGTATGTGTCATTAATGCAAGGAAAGGTATATATGAATTAAAATAGGTACAATGTACTGGCTATGATTTCATTGATATTTAACAATAAAGAAAAAAATGTTGTGATGTTTAAGACTAATTGCTGGAATGAAAGGTCTTATACTCTTATCATGCTGGTTGGGAACTGACAGATAATTATGGGTGTAACAATAATATTTGTGTATACGGTTTTATCTGTTAAAGAAGATTCTTTTCTTTCTAAAGGCTGAAAATATGATTTATCTTTTAAATTTATTGAGTCATGGATTCCTTTTTTGAGGCTAAGCATATCTGTTGTCTATCAAACAAAAATGTTTTTATGATAATATAATAATTTTGTATTTTATAATTTATTTGTTGAATTAGTAATACCTTCACTGACCTATCTTAATAATTAATTCTACAAATGTACCTTCATTAACATTGTTGCAAATGTACATTGTAATATGTATTTTAAAATAGAGGAAATTTCTGTCAATTAATCACTTAACACATGTCATTATTGTACATGATGTATAATCACTTCCAACTGCAAGAAACACTAAATTTTGATACCTGTGGCTACCAACGTACTTATATCATTACTTTCTTGATTCTTAACTGAATTCAGTGGACATTGCAAGTTCATTTTAATGCTTATTTTAAAAATGATTCATTGGTTTTTATGATAACAAAATTTGAATTAATTGAAAAGATAAAAGTTCTATATTATTTTTAATCTAGATATTTTTTGTCTAGCCTAGGACTTTTGTCGCAGAAAGCTCGACATACACATGACATAGGGATAGTGATCCGTAGGTGGAGACGTTGTTAGCTAACTTCTGAAAAGCTTTATATTTTCCAAGGTGGAAGACCTGAATGCTTCATACTTTGTATATAGATGCCTTATGTTATGAAGTTTCCGTCTGTCTCATGTCCATTGTCTTTGATCTCATTTTCATGGTTCAGTGACTACTTGAAAAAAAAGTTAAGATTTTTTGTAATGTTAAATCTGTATTATTATGAATATGAGTAATAGAATAACTATATTTAATATGTGTGTACCTTGCAAGGTCCTCATGCCCGTCAGACATTATTCATCTGACCTCGACCTTCATTTCATGGATCAGTGAACAAGGTTAAGTTTTCGTGGTCAAGTCCATATATCAGATACTATAAGCAATAGGTCTTCTATATTTGGTGTATGGATTGATTGTAAGGTGTACATGTCCAACTGGCAGGTGTCATCTGACCTTGACCTCATTTTCATGGTTCAGTGGTTTAAGTTATGTTTTTGTGTTTTGGTCTTTTTTTCTAATACTATATGCAATAGGTCAGCTATATTTGGTGTATGGAAATATTTTACAATGTACATGTCAGTCTGGCAGGATTTATTTGACCTTGATCTCATTTTCATGGTTCATGGCTCAGTATTTAGTTATTGTGTTTTGGTCTGTTTTTCTTAAACTATAACCAATAGGTTAACTATATTTGTTGTATGGAATGATTGTAAGGTATATATGTCTGTCTTGCAGGTATCATCTGACCTTGACCTCATTTTCATGGTTCATTGGTCAATGTTAAGTTTTAATGGTTAAGTTTGTTTCTTAGATACTATAAGCAATAGGTCAACTATATTTAATTCATAGATAGATTGTAAGGTGTACATGTCTGTCTGGCATGGTTCATCTGACCTTGACCTTATTTTCATGATTCATTGGTCAATGTTTAGTTTTCCTGTTTAAGTCTGTTTCTTAGAAACTATAAGCAATAGCTCACTTATATATATGGTGTATTGAATGATTGTACGGTGTACATGTGTTTCTGGTATGGTTTATCTGACCTTGACCTCATTTTCTTGGATCATGTTAAGTTTATGTGATACTTTTAGTAAAGCTTTATATTTAGGACTATCAGCATAAAATCAATGGTCAGTAAAGAAGGCATTTCAGCGTGTGCACTCTTGTTATACGACCGTAAACATTTTTTTGGGTTCTTATAATGGTATGATGTCGTTGTCGTCCGAAGACACATTTGATTTCCAGACAATAACTTTAGTTTAAGTGAATGGACCTCTATGAAATTTTACAAGAAGGTTCAATACCACAAAAGGAAGGTTTTTTTGGGTTACTGTACCAACAGTTTAGGAATAAGGGCCAAAAAGGGGCCAAAAAACAAGCATTTTTGTAGTTTCCGGACAATAACTTGTGTGTAAGTGTATGGATCTCTCTGAAATTGTACCACAATGCTCCATATTGCAAAGGGAAGACTGGGATTCAGTTTGGGGGTAATTGCCCTAAACATGCAGGAATTAGTGTCAAAAAAGGGGCCAAAAACAAGCACTTTTCTAGGTTCCAGACAATAACTTGTGTTTAAGTAGATATAAGAAGATGTGGTATGAGTGCCAATGAGACAACTCTCCATCCAAGTCAAAATTTATAAATGTAAACCATTATAGGTCAAAGTACGGTCTTCAACACGGAGCCTAGGCTCACACCAAACAGTAAGCTATAAAGGGCCCCAAAATTACTAGTGTAAAACCATTCAAGCGGAAAACCAACGGTCTAATCTATATAAAAGCGAGAAACGAGAAACACTTATGAACCACATCAACAAACGACAACTATTGAACATCAGATTCCTGACTTAGGACAGGTGCAAACAAATGCAGCGGGTTTAAACGTTTAATGGTACCAAACCTTCACCCTTTTTCTGAAACAATAGTGTAACATCACAACATAGAAAACACACTATAAAATATCAACTGAAATAGCTTAACTCAATCAAAGGACATATTAACACCATTGAACATACACTGAACAAATAAATTTGACCTATGATACAATGTAAATTAAAATAAATAAACTAAGGAAGAATAATAAAAGTAACATGTTATATCGGTATGAAATGTTAAACAATTTAAGAAAAACAATATGCTCGAACAAAAATATCAGCCATTTGCAATAACTTTAAACACAGGTAAATAAAATAATTTTGTTGTTAGGTATCGTATACAGTTACAATAGAGAAAGGAAATATTTTAACAAAATAAATAATTTTGATGTTCATAGTACAGTGGAAATTTATATTAGTACCAAACACTTATCAAAGCTGGTATATAGTGTATGGATCTCTCTAAAATTGTACTACAAGGTTCCATACTACAAAGAGAAGGCTGGGATTGAGTTTGGAAGTAATTGCTCCAAAGGTGTGGGGAGTTTTTTCCAATTCTATTTTCTTCAAAATTTTTCAAATTTCAAATTTTTTGAAAAGTTTCAAGAAGAAATCTTCAATTGTACAGTATTGTGCAATAGATTTTAAAGATCTTTGACCACATTTATTTTGTGTCAGAAACCTATATTATGTCAAAAATTTTATCACAATCCAAATTCAGACAGTATTAAGCATGAATATTGTGTCCAAATTTGCCCCAACTGTTCAGGGTTCCACCTCTGCGGTCGTATCAAGCTGCACTCAGCAAAGCTTTTTATTTTTGTTATGTATTTAGGTGTTTCATGTTTAATGATTAGTGAAACTTTGTTTTTATTTTTTTTTCAAACGTTTCCTTATCATACATGTATAAAATATCCTGATATGTTACAGGACTGGTGGTTGATAATTTTAAGAAAACATTTTTATAAGTAGTTCTAATCTAAAAACATTACATTTTTTAACGTACAAAATCCAAAAGTCTTTAATTAAAATTTGAAATTTTCATTTCTCTTATATACATCAGGTACCCACACACTTTTGAAGTACAATGCAAGATTAAAAAAATAATTTAACATGGAATTCATGGAGGTAATATATATTTGCCTGCACCACTGGGCGTAAAAGACAAAACAAAAGATTATTTCTTAGTTACATTACTGAGTTCAGTGAGTTGAAAATTTTAGAATAAACTTTTATAACATGTACAAGTTTGATTTAATTAGAATATAGAATGCAAAATTCTTAAAATAAGATTAAAAAAACCTGACTTATTTGGTACATTTCAGATAAAAGAACTTAGCCTTTCGAAAATTAAAAGAAATCTTAGAAATAATTTTTTTGAAGGACCTCAACATAGTTCATAGCTTTTGAAATTTTTCATTTCTTATATAAACAGTCAGGTATCTGCAAGCAGTATCTTTAATGCATACAATCAATTTAACAAAACAAATATATATTTATATCTATAATAAATAAACAATTTTAAATGAAAAATGTTTTATATAAAGCATGTAACATGTTTTAAAGATGTTTTGTTAAGTCAAAAATCCATACTTTCTATCCAAACTCTAGAATTATCTTTAGCAGACATATTGTTAAAATTTTGCTATCAAAGTCCTGTTTATACTGAAAACTTCTCAATAAGTCAATTTAGCAAGTAAACTGTGAAACACAAAACATCTTAATTAACATTAAAATAGCATGAAAACAATATATTTAAATACACATTTATACATGAAATACTTGTTTTGAGCAACAAAACTGTACCAGGCTCTAATGTCACCATTACTTGAGATTGGGAAGTCAGATGTTTAATATATAACACTTTCTTCAAAATTTTTCAAATTTCAAATTTTTTGAAAAGTTTCAAGAAGAAATCTTCAATTGCACAGTATTGCACAATAGATTTTAAAGATCTTTGACCACATTTATTTTGTGTCAGAAACCTATATTATGTCAAAAATTTGATCACAATCCAAATTCAGACAGTATCAAGCATGAATATTGTGTCCAAATTTGCCCCAACTGTTCAGGGTTCCACCTCTGCGGTCGTATCAAGCTGCACTCAGCAAAGCATTTTATTTTTGTTATGTATTTAGTTGTTTCATGTTTAATGATTAGTGAAACTTTGTTTTTATTTTTTTTTCAAGTGTTTCCTTATCATACATGTATAAAATATCCTGATATGTTACAGGACTGGTGGTTGATAATTTTAAGAAAACATTTTTATAAGTAGTTCTAATCTAAAAACATTACATTTTTTAACGTACAAAATCCAAAAGTCTTTAATTAAAATTTGAAATTTTCATTTCTCTTATATACATCAGGTACCCACACACTTTTGAAGTACAATGCAAGATTAAAAAAAATAATTTAACATGGAATTCATGGAGGTAATATATATTTGCCTGCACCACTGGAGCGTAAAAGACAAAACAAAAGATCATTTCTTAGTTACATTACTGAGTTCAATGAGTTGAAAATTTTTGGAATAAACTTTTATAACATGTACAAGTTTGATTTAATTAGAATATAGAATGCAAAATTCTTAAAATAAGATTGAAAAAACCTGACTTATTTGGTACATTTCAGATATAAGAACTTAGCCTTTTGAAAATTTAAAGAAATCTTCGAAATAATTTTTTTGATGGACCTCAACATAGTCATAACTTTTGAAATTTTTCATTTCTTATATAAACAGTCAGGTATCTGCAAGCAGTATCTTTAATGCATACAATCAATTTAACAAAACAAATATATATTTATATCTATAATGAACAATTTTAAATGAAAAATGTTTTATAAAGCATGTAACATGTTTTAAAGATGTTTTGTTAAGTCAAAAATCCATACTTTCTATCCAAACTCTAGAATTATCTTTAGCAGACATATTGTTAAAAATTTGCTATCAAAGTCGTGTTTATACTGAAAACTTCTCAATAAGTCAATTAAGCAAGTAAACTGTGAAACACAAAACATCTTAATTAACATTAAAATAGCATGAAAACAATATATTTAAATACACATTTATACATGAAATACTTGTTTTGAGCAACAAAACTGTACCAGGCTCTAATGTCACCATTACTTGAGATTGGGAAGTCAGATGTTCAATATATAACACTTTATAAACAATTTTTTATTGTTATTAGCACAAATTAAATAAACCAATTTTAGGCCATCAAACTCTTACAGACTTCTACAGACTCTGAGACCACTCAAAACCCCTAAAATAATGTTCATTTTACCTCAGATTACATGTATATGTGTTAAAAACAAAATTAATTATAATTTAATAATAGTAACATTGTAATTTACAATTTCAGCAATTTTGAATATCTGATTGCCCAAAAGAAGATGATGGCATGCATTAACCGGTACATGTATATTTAAAGAATATAAAGGAAATTCTTTTCATTCCTGTAGTAACCTTTGCAGCTCATCAGGTAGCACATATTAAAAAGGCAGAACTCTTTGGCTAGATGTCTCATTGGCAATCATACCACATCCATTGACATCACCTTATTTTAGAAAAAAAGTATTTTCTTTTATTATTCAATAACTTTAAACTGGGACATGATGTATTTTTAGTTTAAATCCTCTTCCCAATTTAAATGACCAGTTTACTCTCTATCAGATAGTTGCTAACTTGGAGATGATCTTGTGCAGGATAAATTGAATTAACAACTAAAATTAACATGTGCTGCTTTTGCACATGTAACCAAGTATGGGCATTAGGAAGTAAGTTAAGACTTAAACCAACATGTGCATATTTAAGGACTACTAGCTTTAATGATAGCACTAAAAATGTATGGCTTTATCGGTATTGTACAAAACAGAATATATTCATATATGTGACAATGTTGACAATCACAAGTTTTATAGTCCTGAATTCTCATGTTATATTTGCCACTGGACATTAGGCAAAATCATGTAGAATAGGTAACAGTTTTGTGTAGTGGAATTTTTATATATATAAGAAATTAACTTTCTGGTTCTCAGACACCACGAAACCTGCTGCTGGCTTGTATTTATATTGCCAAATCAAAATAAATAGACTGTTTAAGGAATCTGTAGTTGTTCGAATTTTACTGCTTTCAAGCTAGGCAAAGAGCAATTAATCTAATGCATTCGGAAAATTCTGGTTCTAACTCAGTTTACAGTATGAACATGATGAAGTTAAGACTTCTGGAAAACTCACACGTTTTCAAAATGTCAAATGTAAACAAAAGTGAAAATGATTCTATCCTTTGAGGATGGTTAAACTTATGGATGACACATCTGTAAAAGATAAGCTTAATGGAATTGCCCACAGGGATTGATTGAGCGAACTTCCAGATACACTTTTGAGATAAAACCTGTGGAACAAAGTACAATGTACATGAGCTTCGTTGGTACATTTGTAAGACCAAACACAAGACTTGCACGACCTTTAATTGAATAAAGCACAATTGATGTTTCTAAAATTTTTGGTAGTTATTACTGCAATATTAGAAATTTAAAGTGTTTCAACATCTGTTAAGGTACAAGTTGTCGAAATTTGTCTTCTGAATAAAGCATGAAGATACATGCAGTTGCTTTTTTTTATATCATCTGTTTATTTAAGAGTATTAAACAAACAAAAGGAAACATTCCAAAGGGACAACAATTCAAATTTTCTAAGCAATTCAAGCTTGATTTAATTTATCTGAGACATTGTCTATGCAGCTCTGGATCCATTTTTAGCTCACCTGGCCCAAAAGGGCCAAGTGAGCTTTTCTCATCACTTTGCGTCCGTCGTCGTCCGTTAACTTTTACAAAATTTTTCTCCTCTGAAACAACTGGGCCAAATAAAACCAAACTTGGCCTTAATCATCCTAAGGGTATCTAGTATAAAAAATATATCCGACGAACCCGGCCATCAACCAATATGGCCGCCATGGCTAAAAATAGAACATGGAGGTAAAACGAGTTCATCAGGTCAAGATCTATCTACCCTGTAATTTTCAGACACATCAGACAACCCGTTGTAGGGTTGCTGCACCTGAATTGGTAATTTTAAGGAAATTTTGCAGTCTTTGGTTATTATCTTGAATATTATAATATATAGAGATAAACTGTAAACAGCAAAATTGTTCAGCAAAGTAAGATCTACAAATAAGTCAAACATGACCAAAATTGTCAATAGACCCCATTAAGAGTGATTGCCCTTTAAAGTCAATTTTTCACAATTTTTCGTAAATTTTTGTAATGTTGTACAAAAATCTTCTCCTCTGAAACTACATGGCCAAATTAAACCAAACTTGGCCACAATCATCCTTAGGGTATCTAGTTTAAAAATGTGTCCAATTACCCCACCTGCCAACCAACATGGCCGACATGGCTAAAAATAGAACATAGAGGTAAAATGCAAGTTTTGTCTATTATTTTTAAACCGTTATGAATAGAGAAAATCTGACAGGGGCAAAATGTTCAGAATATTGAACTCTACCAACTGTCCATGTACGTCAAATTGTCAGACGACTTCTTGTAAGAGTTATTACCCTTAAATGACAAATTTTACCATTTTTTTCATTTTTGCCTATTATCTTGAAAAGTATAATAGATACAGAGAAACATTGAATTGCAAAAATGATCAGCAAGACAAGTTCTACAAATAAATTTTTGCATTGTCAAAATCGTCAGCCTACTCCTTATGAGAGTTATTGCCCTTTGATTATGATTTTTACAATATTTTGCATTTTTGCCTTATTTCTTAAAAATAATAATAGATAGATAAAAACTTAAATAGGCAAAAATGATCAGCAAGACAAGATCTACAATAAAGACAATATAGAGGAAATCGTCCTACATGTATCTACTGACAAGTCATATTTTGCTGATAAAGGTGCCACTCTTTATAGGAGTTATTGCCCAGCCCCTTAAATAAGGATTTTTTTTACCCTCTTTTGTGTTTTTGAGCAAAAACTGAAGAAGATAGAGAGAAACTAAACAGACTAAATGATCAGCAATACAAGATCAACAAAACAGATATTTTTCTTATGTATTTTATTCTTGTCTTCAGTGTTGGAGAGTGTCCTTTGTTGAATATGCACATTGACCAAGGTGAGCGACACAGGGTCTTTATAGCCTCTAGTTGTTTTTTGCTGTCAATGTTTGTTTTATATATAAAATGTCTAGATAAAAGTCAACGATCATTCTTACAAGTGCATTGGATTGTTGTGAAAAATGATACTATACACAATGAATAAATCAAATGTACATGCACGTGAAAAAGGTGTATATATAACATCACAAAATTGAAAATAGAAGAAGAAAACATAAACAAATATTTCGGAGTAACAAATATTCTTCATCGATGTAAACTGGTGTCTTAATCTATGCTGATTTTCAGAAATCTTGAACACACTTGTAATGCAAATTAAAAGCCAAACATCTTTTGAAGAAAATTAAAACTTGTAGTATTTTTAAAATTTTGATATTCATGCTAATTAAGTAAAGGTAGGATTGCATATTTATGATTCCCAAATGAAACAACACATCCAGCTGCTGTGGTTAGCACTGCACAATATACATTTTCTACATGTTTTCTACATGTATAATAAAAAAAGTTTTAAATGATACAATTGTCTGCAAAATATGTAATGAATTTTTATGTTTCAGGTCATTTAGCAGCAATAATTGTGAAAGTTGAAAATGGTACAATAAGACAAGTAAAACCTAATATGATAGAGAAATTAAAATCTATGAAGACTGTGTCAACAAAAACCTGCGAAGATGCTCTAGATTTTGTTAGAAAGGACGATGAAGAATATTTTCAATCTATGCAGTTTCTTCTCGGTAATCCTTGGTCTTTGCATAAGGACTACAAACATTTACAATTCCAGTTGCTGTGGGACCAACAAGTATATAAAAAAAGTTCTGTATGTAAGTATTCATCCAAAGCTATGCATTTATTAAACTTCATGACAATATTGCACTGTTTTGAAAAATACAAAATAATTAGTTACATAGCAACACTCACAGTACTAACATGCATGCATGTAAATCTTATTTATACATATATATGGAAAGGTATATAATAAACAAGATAGAAAATAAAATATTAAAAATTTTCAGTTGATTTTAGCATAATTTTGCAATTAACATTATTTCTTCCTTTATTATTACAATGTACATGTATTATGAATTTGAAAATTCCTGACCATTTTTATGCGCCTGCCGTGGTGGAGGGGGCATAAGTGTTACCCTTGTCCCTTTGTACGTCCTTACGTATGTACGTTCTAAAATTAGTTTCCGTTCTCTAACACTAGTTTGCCTCAACCAAATGTTATGAAACTCATACTAAATGTTTAAGCTTATTACCACAAAACACAGATCAAGTTCAAGTTTGGGTGGCGTCACTTTTACTGTTCTAGAGTTATACCCCTTTATAAATGGAAAATTGCTGAAATTTTTCGTTCCTGATCTCTACCTTTAGTTATCCTCAATCAAATGTTATGAAACTTATACACAATGCTTATTACCATAAAACGCAGATCAAATTCAAATTTGGGTGGTGTCACTTGTATAGTTCTCTAGTTATGTCCCTTTATAATGTTATATGCAAGCAGGGGCATCATCTGTGTCCCATGGACACATTCTCCATTTATCTTTGAAATTGGATTTGATTTTTTTTTACTTTACTTGTATTATTACTTCAGCTTCTTTAAATGAGAAAGAGTCAGATAAATGTATGATGGAGATAATGGGATACCAACCATCAAAGAAGAAATGTGGTGTCAGTTACTTCTGTATAGAACTGATGACAAGGAAAGGGTTGACAGGTTATGGTATAACTCATCAAATGTTATGGACCATGCTGTCTGAACAGGTATTATATAAAATCCACAAACTTAAAAGCATTAATTTTCATGCCCTTTATAAATGTTGCTGGAGCACATACAATTCCTATTGTAGATTGAACTGTAAAAGGGAAATGATGGTAGTTCAGCAACCAACCATAAAAGGAAAATGAAAGCACCAAGAGATCAAAATAAAACAGTCATCTTTTAAGATAGATGTTTATACCTTTTGTCAAACTAAATGTACCAAATCTAGACAAATTAGTTTAATAGCATCAGTATAGTACAACATTGTTCAGCATTATTTTGATTACATTTTCTTTAGTTCTTTTAATGTGGGGAGTTGATGTCTTACAGTTAAACCTGAAATCTAGTTTAAATAAATATAAAAAGTTCACATAAAAACTATCAAAATTTTTTTGCAATATTACATTAAAAGAGCACAAACACCTATTTTAACTTCATCTTTTCCTTTCAACACAACTAAGGGGAAACTACTGATTTTTTTTTTACAGGCTGGGTGTTATGAGGAATTATCTCATTTACTTGTAACAAATGGTCGAGGACAGACACATAATATACAGTTAGAGTTCTGTACTAACAATTACTTGGAGATGATGCATATTGTTCATGGGACTCTGAAAGGTCAAATCATTCCAAGGTTTCAGGACTTATTTATGGAACAGCGTAAGTTGGTTATCAAAAATGATTTTCCTGATAATTTGAGTTTTCATTCCTCAAATAATATTAAGCAGTAAAATCATGAATAATCTTTATGACAAGATTTTACAAAATTTATGATGATTTCTAATGCTATGAAAGAATTATCAATATTTCATAGATTTTGAAATGAAACTGTTGTTTTGATCTGAATCCTCTTTATGAAGATATAAATTATTATTGTTCAGACTTGCAGTCAATTTTCAAACACAGCTACTGCATGTCTTCAGCCCTGTACAGACATTTCTCTTATGATCAGTTCAGATCTGTTCTGTCTAGATCAAGAGTTTTAAAAGCTGTTGCTATGCGTGAACAGTGATGGAACATTATTGAATTTACTGGCAAGACAATATCTGAAAATACCTTAAAAATCTTAACAAAGCATGTTCTTGTAAAAATAGTTGTTTTAGACTAGATTTAAGTTACTGGAGTATGAATACAAATTATCTTCTACAATATAACAATAAATTGTGTTGATGTCTTTTTATTTAACATAAACCTTGACCTTATAATTTCACTAGTTAACAGCTTCTGATGTTAATTAGTAGGCCAAATTTTTTTTTTAATGTAAATTTGTATTATTAAAATGTGAATTCTAGTTATTTATTTTTTTGACTATTTTAAATTAAGGAAATGACATTCTCTTTGTTCCTCTTAGTCTTCAACTAATATTTGCTTGGTCTATGTATCTTTCAGAATTTGTTTGTCCAAGCCTTGGATTTTATCAGTTTTTATCAGATGACTTTTTGGATCAGATTTTATCGTGGCAAAAAGATGTGGGTTGTTATGGAATCATGAAGAAAGTTGAACAAAAACCAGCAGGTTTAAAAAAATATTTAGGGTCAACAAGTTATGACTATGAAGATGGTCCTGTTCATAAACTTTTGAAATTTCAAGGAAAACTTACTCAGAATATAACAAAATTTGGTAAAAATACTGTTAATGTGCAACCACCTGTGCTGAATTTAGCAGGAGATTTAAATAATAATAAAAATCTTGGGAATGTTCAAATGACAAACAATGTTGTCATGCAGAATGGACCAGATTTGGTGGCTAAAGGTAATGACAATGTTGTAAAGTCATTTTCACAACAAAAACTAGAGAAACCTGTTATTGGACAGAAATCAGTATTACCTGGACAGAGGAGGCTTCTAGCGGAAAAGGAAATGGAGAGTATGTATTTTTAAGTACTGATTAATGAATTGTTAATTGTTCCTTATCCTGAGTTAAAGAGCTTTAACTGTCAATTTTTTTTTACAACTAAGTATATCCTCCTGCAAGTTCTTCTCTATGGCCATTTTACTGATTTCTGATTGAATGCCTTCTACAATATTCCATATTATTCCTGCAACAGTTTAATTTCAAAATCATTACAATGGGTTTATCTTGTGCTCATGGCACAACTGTTAATGATACTAAATTCAAAGTGCTATAAATGATCCTGTAATTATACAAGTCTATGGTTAACTTGTATATAGCATTTAAAATCTACTAGAGATGAGTAATTGATATCTGATATATGTGTATTATCTGAAAACAGTGAGAAACAAGAACTTTTCTTCAATACAAGAAATCTGTATGTTTTGTTTTATTGAACTTCACAGCAGAGAACTTTAAAAAAATCTGTATAAAGAGAAACAATTTATCATACACTTACTTAGTCGCCCTGAGATGAGGATGAGAAATGTACAGTTTCAATAAACATAAATCATCTGTTTAACGCTTTTTTCCTAGGCAACCTCAACATGAATGGATGATGATGTCATAGCATTCTCTTTCTACAGGACTGTTGCAAATGTCCAACATCCTTCATGCAGTAATGCATATAAGTAAACCATTTCTATTGTAGATGGATGTTTGGCTCATAAAACTGCAGTAGCAGCAGGTGCTTTAATGATCTATCTACGTTACTTACTATTACCTGGACCTAAAACATTGGCAGAAAATACCAAAGAAATGCTGCAACAAAGACATTTACTTAATATTAACGATAGTGGTGGTGATAAGTTTGATTATAAAGGAGCACACGATGGCAATTTAGTCAAAGGACTAGCTATGAACAACAATGTGTTAGCAGCTCAAATCAATGATAATAATAAAGATGATGATTATTATGCTGATGAGAATGATGAAAATGAAGATGAAGATGAAGAAGATGATGAAAAAGGAGGCAATAAAAATGTACAGTTTGATGATCATCAAAATGAGGAAAATGGATATGAAGGTGATTACGATGAAAATAAAAAAGAAAAAAATCTTAAGGTGAAAAACCTAGCAGACAAGGTGGAAAAAAAAGTGGTGCCAAAACCAGACGATACAGACTATACTTACTATGAAGATAAAAATAAACATGATGATTATACAAATGACGAGTATGATGAAAAAGATGTCAATGTTGACAAAGACAACAAAGATAGTGCAAGTGATAAAATAAAAGTCAAATTGATCAATGAATCAAAAGTTGAAGGAGAGTATCCTCCAAGCATTACACATTCGCCAAGTGGTGTATATCTTATTATTTCATGTACTATTTTTGTTTTGATGATATTAATGTATAGATTTTTAAAGAAGAGAAGAGTGCATATAAGATACAATTATAAATCCTTCAACAGAGTGTAAAAGATATTTACAGTTGCTTTTGTTTATGGCTTTAGTATTTCTTTTAATCATGTGACTGAAGACTGTTATATTTATTTGAGATTTTATATATATATATATAGTATAAGTATCCATTGTTATGAAATCCCTTTTTCCAGTGCTGTTGTTGTTTTAAGCTTACTTTTTATTGATGTATGTTCAGCTGTGTAATTAATTTGAGCTAGGAGCTTGTAGTATGATAGTTTGTAATTTTTATATTTGCATAAATTCAGGGGTCACCACACGAGGCAAAGTAAGCGACTTGGTCACCCTAGGATTCCCGACTTCACTCTAAAGAAGCTCCAGGGAGAAGTTTTATGTCCCCCTCAATTTTCAGTAAAATTCCCCAATATTGCCTCGTGATTTTTGAAAAATTCTCGATCCAAATGCAGCATATCTTTAGGAATATGGTTTATATTACATGTTAGATGGTAACGAAAGTAAATAAAGACTATTACAGAAATAAAAACAAGGAAAAAGGACTAAGGAATGCGCTTAAACAAATGTATTGAAAGAACGCAGTGAATGAAAAAACACCACACACATAGGGAATTTTTTATTCTTGCTATTTCAACCTCCTTTAAAGTAGGTGTTCAAGGCAACTTTTGGACATACAATCCATATCACTTTCATATAGATCTATTTGAACTAGTTTCACTTACATTATTGACTTAAAATATATATTTCTTACTTCCAATGATTGTCCAGCATCCAGTATGACCAATTTTACCAATTTATACCAGCAAAGGTCTTGATCTATTAAAAGATGTCTAGATTCTCAATTATATCTGGTGATGTTGCCTGCCACTGTGAAGCATAGCTTTTCATCTCTGGTACCCATACTGAGTTTGAATTAGCATAATTGTCAGTCACACAGCTGAAGTTTTCTTAATGCTTCTATCTTTGTGATTTGATAAGCAAATGCTATTGAAATTTGTTTCTAGAGTTCTTTTTATTTACATTGTTAATAAAAATGTAAAGGATAAGCCATGGTTTAATTACTTTACACACATAATATACAATGTATGTTTTATATGAATATATCTTTGTATGTTTGATTAGTGTTTAACAATCTTAATTTTCAAGTTATATTTTCGACATTATTTTAACTGATGTTTTCTCTTATAATAACACATGTACTACTTTTGTTATTGTATCCATTTAAATTGAGATCAAATTCACTGCCAGAAGTGAAAAAGTAGAAAAATAAATCTTCAGAATCCCATCCTTCTATGTTGTTTTTACATGGCAAAAACACAAGTATGCAATGGGCCTTGAAGTTTATTTAAACAATTATGTATTGCATGTTCACAATTTTTAAAAATTGTTCACTAATATTTTGTCAGAGGTAAAAAAAAAATGGAGGTTTAAGGTAAAAAGCAGTTTATACTAGTGTAGTAGACTGGGACTCACATTTAAATGTGTTGCTCTCTCTCTGAAGTGTGATGGTATGAAGTATAGTGCTTGGTGCACTGAAGTACACTGGAAATATTTAGTATTGCCACTAGAACCATTGTATTTGCATGTCAAATTTTATATTTTGTCTCCTTTGTACCTTTATTCATTGTTTTATAGCATAAAATTTGTTGTTTCATTTTGAAGTAAACTGTTTAAAGCTATGCTACAGTTTGTTTGTGCTAACACTTTAATGAGATGTATTACTATAAACATGTAAAAAATTTCATTATTCTATTGGTCTGTTTGACATTTTGTATGAAATTGGAATAGATGATCAATACATTAAAACAGAATTTTACTGTACTACGATATTTTTTAGATTACGTTTTGATTCAAATTGATTCCTGTTTCTTATTTTAAATGAAGGCGATATTTTTAAAGAAATAGTATGAAAACATAATCAAGTCACAGTAAGATTCTTCAACAAGTCATTATAGCTATGTGTTGTATCATAGATTACTGTAGGTCTTTATCCTGTATGGGTATACAAGATGTCAGCAAACAGGGTTAGTTGATTTAAATTGCATAGAGTAGGCAAAATACTTAAAATAATAAATCCAGATCAATATCTTAAATTCAGTAAAGAATACTTAAAGCATTATCTATTAATATTCTTTTTTCTCATTTTTTTATGTACAAAAGATGATTGTATTCTTTACTGAAATATGAATGTCAAATTTCAATCCATTTCATAACAGATAATTTAATATGATGTGATTTAAAAACTGCAGCATTATGTATTATTATCACACATATTTATTAATTGAAAGTTACATAAGATTCTTATCATATTCTCACTATCATTATGTTTTCATCTGTCAGAATGGGTAGACTACTTTTTGGCGAAAAATTCGAAGCCACTAAGTCAGTCATTTTAACGCCATCATTATTGCTCATTTTAGAGAAAATAGAGTCAGGAACCAACACAAAATACAAAAGCAAGGCAACTTATAAAGTAAAGCAGATTTTAGATTGATGAATGATTTTATAATTGTTCAGTTGCTGCGCATTATAAAACCAGTGGTAAATATTATTTTATTTTTCTGGTAAAGACTTAATTTAGCATCAAAATAATTTGGCTGCTCTGAAAAATTAAAAGTCAATCCAAGGGAAAATATTTTTTTTTAAATTTCAAGTGGAAAATGAAAGAAATACAGAATGTTGGATACAGACTAGAAGTTAGGCTTTTTAAAGCAGACCCCACTCAATTTTCTCTTTTAAAATAAGAACTTTAACAACTTTATTTAAGAACATCTGTCAACATAGGAAGATGTGTATACGTAGCATAATTTGATTGGATAGCTTTGCATTTATAATGAACTGTGTGGTTTTTATGTTGCCACTACCATTATCAGTGCTTTGCATTTTTAGAATAATATTTTGTTTATGTAATTGCTTAAAGCATTATCTATTAATATTCTTTTTCTCATTTTTTTATGTACAAAAAGATGATTGTATTCTTTACTGAAATATGAATGTCAAATTTCAATCCATTTCATAACAGATAATTTAATATGTGACATATAGCATCTGCAAGAGTTCCATGGAATAGGTCATTATAATTCAAAGTGATAAGTGTCCATATTATTCTACAAATCCTGTAAATTATTCCTGTAGTGATACCTTTAAAGCAGATAGGCAGCAATGCATGTAATTGTTTTCAAATGTTAATGTTATAGACATTGCCATGACATGTTATTTACTCTACTCTAGTCAACATAAGTATGTATTAAATTATTGATCAAAGCATATATTTATAATCAGCAATAATGAGTCTTTTGTATTAGGAATTGCTATTGTATTTATATTAACCCGAATAATTCAGTCCCTCCCCGTGATCGACTCTCCCACTTGCGAGGGCCTGAATTCTTTATACAATAAAAACGCGTCACCAATCCAGGATTTTGATTGGTGCCCTCTGTGAGAGAACCAATCAGCTAATAGCACAATATTATCGAGATAGGTAAATCCCGAGCTAATTCCTAATGATAATTTGACGATTTTTTATTGACAAGGCCTTCAGGCGTTAATGTAGCCATCGTAGAGCAGTGGAATATAACGACTGAATTATTCGGGTTATATTTATATATGATACACCTATCATTTAGCAGAAGAACATTGTGTGGTAAGAGCCTCATTTGACCTAATTTAACACTGACATTTGAACTTTTTACTTTGTTAAGATTTCATTTATGTCTATTTTACAGTTAAGATTATGCAAAACAAAAACTAAACCAGGTAATAAGGTTTCAATGTGGTCACTATAGATGTAGCATTGATGTCGTAGAAAATATGCTCCATAGCAATTTTGGTGAAAATGCACAGATTTTGGTCTATTTTTCAAATGATTTGGAATCTGAAAATTTTGAGTGCATGTTAGAACAAATGAAATAATTAGATACAGAATTTTTCAATATGGACAACACCGTTGTTAAATATGTACCCAGATTTAGCAAATTACATTTGACCTAACACATTGTCTTTGTTGGTTTGATGGTTATGGTGAAAATTATCATGTCAGACTTTGTTTGTACTTTTGTTTGATAATTCTGTTAACTTTTCTAAACTTGTTAATTTACAAGTTTTTTTTACAGTGCTGCTGCTGTATCTGATATCAGATGAGAAATTATGCTTGTGATCATATAAACAGACTTGTCACATATATTTCTCATTTTTTGTTATTACACCTTTTTTTCCTTTTTGTTATTACACCTTTTTTTCCTTTTTGTTATTACACATTTTTTCATTATTATGTTTATTCACTGCTTTGTGATTTAAAAACTGCAGCATTATGTATTATTATCACACATATTTATTAATTGAAAGTTACATATGATTCTTATCATATTCTCACTATCATTATGTTTTCATCTGTCAGAATGGGCAGACTACTTTTTGGCGAAAAATTCGAAGCCACTAAGAGACATTTTAACGCCATCATTATTGCTCATTTTAGCGCTGAACGAATCCAATCACCAGTATTTTCGAAACCAGTTTTTAACAAACTTGACCCAGTTGCACTTATAAATTAATAACAAAATTTATATTGGATTCTTTTAAAAATTCTTTCAATTTTTGTTTCAAACTAGTTAAAATTGAAGTATATGTTGATGAAGAAACCAAGAAAAATTTGTATCGTTTCTCAGGTAAATCTATACTGTTATCACATTAATAGAAGAAAAAGCATGCTAGATGTTCAGTAAAGATGCTTATATTTGAACTGAAAATGAATCTGCTGATATTTACAGTTTTGAAAGGGATGGTAACCTAGTAGATGAATGATTCTATTGAAAAAGATAATTTTAACATTGAGATGTTTAAACTCATTTTAATATTGTGCTGTTTTGACATTAAAATCTAACATTTCACTAAGAGTTTTATGTAATATATAAGTGAAAATGGATAACATTTCTGCAGCTGAAATGGGCTCTGAAAATTTGAATTTTGATTTTTTGGCCAAAATGAGAGATAAAAATCTGGTGCTAAAATGGCTTCAACTTTGGTTCCTAAATGTTGAATATTTTTTTGCTCAGATGTCTTATTTATTTGTTTAAATGTCCTACAACATTCAGAACTCATTATCATTGTGTCAACATCAATTAAACCTCATTCTTGCATGATTTTTTGATTTAGTATGTATAACTTGCCAACTTTTGTATGTAGATATTACACTACATTTAGGAGAAACTTACTGAATGTGCCAAGAGTTTGACCTTAAAAAATCCATTTCATACGAGGGCTGATTTATTTAAACCTACATGCCATCAAGCAGGGAACTTAGTATGAAGTTTGATTGATATGTGATCCCAATTTTTCAGGATGAGGTTTGCTCTTTTCTTATCTTATTTTTACTGCATTAATGGCTTTTAAAGTTCAGTATTAAAACTCCTTTAAAACAATGGGATATTATTTGTTGTATGAATTATGCATGTATTTATAACCTATATCATTAAATACCAAGCTTTTTCCTTGCTGAGAAAAGTGCTCAACTATCACACCCTATTCCCACCTGTATTTTATGTCCTTTATCACATTATTTTGTATCGCTTTCCTTTAAGAACCACATGACATGTTGTATAAACAAGTTTGCTACTCATTTTGATTTAGCATCTTGTTTTAAAAAATCATTTATTAGTACTGTATTATTGTATTAATTATTTTTATAGGGATAAATAATGAGGGTGAGGGAGAGAAGGATCAAAGACCTGACCTATTTATTTATAGAAATTTTATTTATCTTTTCCTGTTTATTTTAGATTATTATCTCTTCCTATGTTATTGGATATTGTTAATAAAGAAATTTTAGTTAGGTTTTAAAAAAGAAAAAAATTGTGGGATTTTCTCAGTAAAGAAATTATTCTGGGTTGTTATAAAAGGAGTTATACCACTATTATTTTCCCCTTTTAGTCTTTGTTAAAGTGGCATTTTCAAAAATTGTGTAGAATTTTTTTTAAATATAGGAATATTTGGCATGAATAAATATCCTGTCCAATACTACAGTGAAAACTTCACACAATATTTCATTGAATAAAATCAGCAATTCCAAATAAACTGATAACTTTTAGAATGCTGGGAGGTTTTTCGAGAGGCAAATGATTCATTAAAACTAATAAATACATTGTTAGGAATAAAGAAAATTGTAATAACTCATAAAAGTCATTTTGCAAGATTTGAATAACTAACTGCATCATAAATTTGTTGAGATAAATATAAAATATGAAATCATTTCAGGGTTTGAGTAATAATTATAATAATCAGCATAATGTCAATCGTGGTCCACAGGGACAAGTCAATTATCTGATCAAATTTTATTCCAGTTCTATAAATACCAATGTTGCAGTGACATTTAATTAATTTTCATATTTCCTACTCATCATGGTCCAAGTTTGTTGTATATATGATCAAAATCAACAATCAATCCAATCAAAACATGAAAATATGGTATCACAACTATCTGTTTATATTTTTATTATTTATTTTATATAATGTGCTGAATGGTTAAAAGAAACTTTTAAGCATGCTATGTTTTTACAGTCTTGTTTGATATTTTAGATCTTTACTGAATATTATTTTTTGCAAATGGAAATTACAATAACTGATTACACTTTGTATTATTTTCTAGCTCAAAACAGTTTTAAATAGTCTTCAGGGATTTGAACAACTTCTTTTACACATACATCTCATTTCCAACTTGTTTTCAGCCAATAATTATAATATTGATATTTCATAGCAATACTCTACTAAATTTAGAGCAACCAAGACTTGCCATTTTCATTATGTTTGAATAACATTTTTTTTCATATGTAATTTCATGTTTAAGATCCATTTCATGACATTTTTTTAGCAATACATTGCCTGTTACTATCCAAATCAAATCTGACCTCATATGGGTAGATCAGATGTATGTTGGTTTTATCTTAATTGAATATGTTATAAGATGTTTTTGGTCGTGATAATATTATTTTCTGGAAAAGTATTTTTGAATACATTTGGTAATTTTGCTGGGTTGTATTTTTTTGCACTGCCATGAAAGTGTAAGTAATTTGTACATCCACCTATAAGATTTATTATTTAGGTGAAGCCCTTACATTTTAATAGCACTCACCTACAGGACCCAAATTTAAAAATATATGTCCACATCAATTTCTGACTTCATGGTAGGCATATTGTTTTATTTAAGAAAATTTTAGTATCATCAGTCCAACAAAGCTTCAAATATTTATATCATACACAGTTTTTAGACAGTTTTGCTTCTTTGAAATTTTGCAATGTTTTTAGTATTGTTTTAGTATAATACGATGGATAGTTTTCATAGTTTAAAATTAAATATGGAATATTGTATGATAAAAGTTGCTAAAACATTATTTGATTATTGTAATCAAAGGAAATAGAAAACAAAAACTTTAAAATTACAGATTTAAAAGTGGAAAAGGGGGTGTTGTTGTAAAAGTTGTTTGTTTCTGTTTCTGTAAATGTAATAAGCGGGTTGCTGTCTCTTTGACACATTCCCCATTTCCATTCTCAATTTTATAAAATATGTGATTAAGATCTGTTACTTTGTGATATTTGTTATTAATAGTAGATCTACGAAAATTAATGCAGTTGTTTTCCTACTGTTAATTCTGAACTATTTTACTTTGGTGCTCATTATGCAGATAGAATTAAGTTATACACTTACATTGTTTTGTAAACTTTTTATTAATAATTTTTTTTAATGTGTTATTTCAGAAAAGAAATTGATGCATGTCCATAAACATATGAAAAAGTAATAGTGTACTGTAGATTTTATACAATTAAATTTTAGTCAGTGTTGAACACTGTTATGTTTCTTTATATATGTATTTATTGAAAACAAAATGGAAATAAAACAAGTACAGAAAATAAAACATAGTAGTCATTTTTGTGTATGCCAACATCTACTGTAAATTCAGAAATTAATGCGTGGAATTTAATATTGCAAAACCCTGACCTCTGACAAAAAGGCTTAATCTAATTAATGTTATTGCAAAAATTTTATTAGGGAAAATAATTACTACTGAAATTATGAGTGCAAGTTTTTATTATTGCAGACCTGATACTGTCGCATTTTTGCAATAATAAAAACATTACAATAATTTCTGAATTTCTGTTTTATATTTAATTAGAAGACATTCTTTATGCTATTGCTTCTTTGACTTCCACACTGATTTATCAGTGATTTACTCAGTTATTTTGAAATAATTGTCAACTTTACATGCATTGCAAGGTTTACATCTCTGTCAAACAGGGTTCATCTGACCCATACCTCCTTTCAATGATCATTAATCAAGATTAAGTTTCTGTCCCAGATACTATAATCAATAGTTAGTTATATTTTGTGTATGGAATGATTATAAGGTGTATTTGTCTGGTAGGGTTCATTTGACCTTGACCTCATTTTAATGGATCATTTGTTAATGATAAGTTTCCGTGGTTGGATCCCATCTCTGTTATAATCAATAGGTCAGCTGTATGTGGTGTATGGAATGATTGTAAGGTTCATATGTATGTCTGGCAGTATTCATCTGACCTTTACTTCATTTTATGGTTCATTGGTCAATGATAATTTTTGTGGTTTGGTCCTTTCTCAGGTACTATAACCAACAGGTCAACTATATTTGGTGTATGGAATAATTGTAAGTTGTACATGTCTGTCAGTAGGCCTAACTGACCTTATTTTTATTTTCATAGTTCATTGCATTGGTCAATGTTAAGTTTTTCGTGGATATGATTTTCAGATACTATTAACAATAGATGAACTTTGGTGTATGGAATGATTATTAGGTCTGCATTTGATCTGGTAAAGTTCATCTGACCTAGTCCTCACTTTATAGTCTGTTTGTCAAGTTTTCAAAACACAGAACTACAAATAAGACCTCATGAAATTTGTTATCAAGCTTCATTTGAACTTGCTATAATGACCATGTATTAAATTTTCATCGCATTTTTCTGGGTACTACAAATCACAGCTTCCTGAAAATTTGTTACAAGGCATCATGTGAACATGCGAGACAGTGTAATGTGTTTCCGATTCATCGCTCTTCAACTTCCAATTCACCTAATACTTGAAGCTTGGATATCATTCTTGAATGAGCGATATCTCTCAATTCTACTTGTTGAGATAGAGAATACCACATATCCAGTTAAGACTGCTTATTGTCTTGACGTAATCTAGAAAATGATCTAGATGAGATCTAGACTTTATAACAATATAGAGGATTTCAAGTATCTGATTGTGAACATTCCATTTCAATGTAGCAGCATTCTAGCTGCACCTGCATATGGAGTATTTGTCTTATAGTTGGTATGATATCCCAGGGCTTATGTTTACTATCCTGATTTCCTTGATAAGGGGCTGCTGCATACAAAAAAAAACTTACGGTACCTAATGGTTTAATTGAAGTCATCTCGTTGAAGGTATACGGTTTATATGAATAAAGGCAACAGTAGTATACCGCTGTTCAAAAGTCATAAATCGATTGAGAGAAAACAAATCCGGGGTTACAAACTTAAACCGAGGGAAACACATCAACTATAAGAGGAAAACAAGGGAACAACAGAAACACTGAAGTGCAACAAAAACAAACGCCAACATACATAGAAATGAACTATTTGATAACTGCCATATTCCTGACTTGGTACAGGACATTTTAAGAAAAAATGGTGGGTTGAACCTGGTTTTATGGCTAGCCAGACTTTCCGCTTATATGGCAATGTTAAAAAACATCGCTTAAATGACAACACTACGTGACAGAAATACAGCACACACAAACGCAAGAACACTCATCACAGAGAAACGCACAAATAAATAATATAAGTCGTTACAACATGTAAACCGCAGAATAACAACGAACATCTTCCATTAACAACAGACAGCACAGAACATCACAAACAGTGACTTATTTTTGTAACAAATATATACGGTAATCTTGAAATTCATACAATTATTTTCACAATACTAATTCAACAATTATCATGATTATGACGTTATTGAAAGGCTATTTTAAATAAATGCTGTGACAACGTCATAATTATTTGGACTAACACAATACTTTATCCATGGAAAATGGAAATTAACTCGACTATACTGACAAATAAGACATATGTGAAATGTACCGAAAAAACAGAATTCTAACCACAAACGATAAGACATAACACATTATCCAACCGAAACCACAACAGAAACATCATAAAGAAATACATGAATGTTGGATGTATAAAATACCGAGACACGTCGTATAGCAATGCAAATTCACACTCAGCAAAATAGTCATAATCGGGAATAGGTCAAGTTCAGTACTTAGAAGACAGACGACATAGATGTTAAACCACAATCTAAGACGTGGTGAAAATGTCATTAGTTAGTTTAGACACAGACACATCGTATAGATCAAGCAATTCGTGATGGTGTCCATAAAACTTACGGAGCGTCATTTATAATCTTTCCTCCTCATAACTCTCTTGGAGCAGTTTCTGCGTAAGGAGCACACTCCTGTATATGAAGTCTGTATAGTGTGAACATGCACGAGCATAAAGTATCAATTGCGATATGTAAACACCATACGACGGAGCAGAGGGTAAGTTACTGCTGAGAAATGGGAAATTGATAATTGGGAAGTTGAAATCATCCCGTTTGTCATAGATTTTAGTGTGAAGTCGTCCATCTGTGTCAATATTGAGGAAAAGATCAAGGTATGAAGCAGTCCTTCTTGTAACAGTAGTATCCTTAATTTCAAGTTCACTGGGATATATGAGATGCAACTACTGACTGAAATATGGGTTATTTAGTGATAGGACATCATCAATATATCTGAAAGTAAAATTAAAGAATTTTGCAAGGTGCTTTTTCTTTTTGCCTTTTTGAAGGTTCTGAATGAATTCTGCTTCATACGAGTACAAAAACAAGTTGGCCAGAAGGGGTGCACAATTAGTACCCATTGGAATACCGTCTGTTGAAATATCAATCCTCCAAACTCAACAAATATAATGTTGATTAAAAAGTCCAGCATTTTGATAATATCATCTTCAGTGTATTTTCTGATAGAATCAGTGTGGTTCTTCACAAAATTAGAATTATTATAACCCAAAACAAAAAATTTATATCTACGATTCACATTTTTATAGAAAAAGCTCTGTTTAATGAGATGGTGAAGTCGATTTCTGAATTGAGCATGGGGAATAGTAGTGTAAAGCGTAGAAAAATCAAAGGTCTTAATCAGTTGCTGCAAAATTGCAGATATTGTGATCTAAGATTTAGCAGTAGATCTTTAGAATTTTTGAGAATCCACATCTGATTGACACCACTGGTTGAATATATCTCATCACAATATTTTTGAAGGCAATCTTTTACTGTAGAAAGAATAGTACAACGCTTTAGAAAAATGTTTAGTCGAACATCTTGATGATCCAGCTATGTATCGTTCTTTATACAGAGTTTTGTGAAGTTTTGGAATCCAGTATAATGACGGTAGATTTTCTTCGTTTTCTTTGATGTTAATACCAAATGAAAGAAGGACAGATTTGTGATTTTGTAAAATTTCATCCTTTGTAAATGATGTTAAAGAATATGTAGGATTACCAGTTGTGCTGTTTATTCCAAACTCTTTTGTGAGACATTGCAAATAATGGTTTTTACATAAGAAGACAATATTATTGGAGGCTTTGTCTGCTGGAACAACGACATATTTGTCATGCAAAGAGGATAAAGCATCCACAACCTCCGGGTTCTTGAATGGGTTAGAAACCCTTGTGCTCATAGTACATCATAGTTTCTGAATGCGCTTCTGAATGCATGATATGAAATATCTGTGCTTCAGATGACCATTGCTAAGTTCCATTTGTTTCGGCCACAATCCAATCCTCTTTGTATCAATTAAATCAGCACCTTTGTGATTTATCACCAAATGTTTACTAACCATGAGCATGATGAAAGGTGCTATTAGTGAAGCAGGAACTTCTGTCCTCGAGCACCCTGAGTTTAACTCCGGCTTTAAATGGAGTTTGTGTTGCTCAATCTTAATTTTTTGTTTATTGGTTTGTGGACAGTTGTTTGTATATTTGTATTCCTTTCTTTTGACAGGGTTTCTTTGACTTATTAATTTTAATTGCCCCCTTGGTATCTTCTCCCTTTTTAGGAGCTACCATTTATTTTATGGGGGCTAGGATGAAATTTGAAAAAAGGCAGGACAGGAGTTTTGAGTAAAAAAAGGAAGGATGAGCAACTTGGCAAAAAAGGCAGGATGACAATTTATGTAAAAAGTCAGGATAAACTAATAGAAAAAAAGGCAGGACCGAATAGAGTGTAAAATAAAAAAGCAGGACAGAGATTACGACTAAAAAAAAATGCAGGACAAAATTTTTCATCCTATATATATATAGATTCTTGATACGATATTTATTCACTCTCGACAGTTAAATTTTAAATATTTAAAACGCTCGGGCAAGCCTCGCGTTTTAAATTTGAAAATTCAACTGTCTCGAGTGGATAAATATCGTATCACACTCGACGCAGTGGTAGAATCTATATATATACATCAATAAGTCTTTTTATTATTTTTTATGTAACCTACGACTCAAATTGTTATTATATATTGATATAAGGTTACAAAACGTCTCAGGTACGAAACGACCTAGTAAGTTACGAATCGACTAGTTACGAAACGACCAGGTTACGAAACGGCCTGCACCCGTCATGGTCTATTGACTTTGACACTTTTGCTTAGTTTACATGTATTATAGTTTGTGATTAGGTCAGTTTATGGGGAACCACTAGTGGTAGGTCAGTGACGTTTGGTATGCAGTTGTATAAGCATTGGCATATCATTTTCATGGAGATTACTTGGCTCCGCCCCCTCAGTCATGATCTATTGACTTTGACACTTTTGCTTGGTTTATACTTGTATTAGTTTGTGATTAGGTCAGTTCAAGGGGAACCATTAGTGGGAGGCCAATGTTATTTGGTAGGAAGTTGTATAAGATAAGATAAGATAAGATAAGATAAGATAAATTTTATTTTCCAAATTAGGTCCCCAGAGGGCATATACACATAACATATATAATTGATACAACATACAGTATTTTACATAACATTATAAAATAGACTATTGAAATAAAGTCATACAGGTATTATTTGTTAAATAAAAAAGTATTCAAGAGTTGCTACTCCAGAGATGTGGCAAACTTATTTTTTTTTTTTTTTTTTCTCACTTGATTTTATAATATTTTGCTGGAAATGTATAAATATAAATGATTGTTTAGCTGCAACAGACACCAAGGGACGATGCTCTAGGATTGTGAGCTTAAAAGCTCTAACAATCCTCCTCGTATCTGATGCAGAAAAACAAACACAAATGTAAAAAAATCATGTGTATTCACAGCAAATAAAATATACTGCAGTAAAGGTATTGAGAATAGTGTAGGTTTCCCTACTGCAACAGACACCAAGGGGCGGTACTCAAGGAGCTGTGGTATTTACACAGTCCTCCTCGTGTCTGAAGCAGACAAGAAAGCCACATAATTAAGAATTTTTCGAAATAAATTTACATGCAGCAGTGAGAATAGACTTATCTTCTGTGTTCATAAGCCATATCAGTTTATCTCTTACGTTAAGAGTTAAAAAGTTGGGGCAACTTTTAGTTATCTCTTGAAATAGATGAATGCGGTCATCATCAAATTTAACACATTGGAATAGAAAATGATATTCATCCTCCACATCTCCGGAGTTACAACGAGTACAAGTTCTGTCATTTAGGAGAGTACCCTGATACCTTCCGGACTCAATTCTTAAGTGGTGTGATGAAATTCTGAGCTTTGTTAAGCTTCGTCTCTGTTCAAAATTCCCTATAATGGAAAGATATCTTTCTCTTCCAAAAACTGATTTAAATGTACACATAAGTTCTAAGTTTACCATCTGAATGCTTTACGAATTCAGTGTTCCACAAGTCTATAAAATATGATTTTAATTTTTTTTTTCATATTAGCTTTGAAGCTGTTAATTTTTGGTAATGGTAAAGATAGATGATTGATGTCTGGGATCATTTCAAGAATTGACTTCATAGAGCCATACCAAGATGGTTTTTGAATGAGAAAGATTCTGTGATGTTACATAAGCATCTTTAAGAAGAAAATTTGGAATCAAGATTTTCCAAGCGATACCAGTAATTTAACATGGATTTAATCATATCATAATATAATGGGAATCGCCCTAGCTCGGATAAAATTCCAAAATTCATGGATTTTTTATGAACACCTAAAACAAGTTTACAAAATTTGATATGTAGTCGCTCACATTTTAAACTGGAATAGATTTTTCAAATGGTGAAGTTCCATTTCTGAATCTTGCTGAGAGTGGGTTAAAAGTTCCCATATTTCAGACCCATATAGGAGTATTGGTTTTATGGTATGATCAAATACATGTAAGCTTGTACTTATGCTTGGATTAAGTGATAATAAATTCTTGTACAATTTATAATAAGCCTTCAAGGACTTTTTATACAGTTCATTCTGAGCATATGAAAATGACCCTGATGCACTAAAGTGCAAACCAAGATATTTATAGTTATTAACACTATCAATCAACATATTTTCATAAGCATTAGCACATCTCATTTCCATGGAGAATATGTGGCCCCGCCCCCTCAGTCATGGTCTATTGACTTTGAAACTTTTGCTTAGTTTACATGTATTAGTTTGTGATTAGATAAGTTTAAGATGAACCGCTAATTTCAAGTCAATGATATTTGGTATGCAAATTTTATTGGCATTTGCAAGTCTCGTTTCCATGGAGATTATATAGCCCCACCCCCTCATCATGGTCTATTGACTTTGATACTTTTACATAGTTTACAAGTTAATGTTTGTGTTTAGGTTTGTTTAAAGGGAACGACTTATGATGCGTCAATGGTATTTGGTATGAAGTTGTATTAGCATTGGCACATCTCATGTCCATAGAGATTGTTTAGCCATGTACCGTCAGTCATGGTTCATTGACTTTGAATATCAGTTGCATAACTCACATGTTAAAGTATTGCTATTTTAATTTCAACATTTGCATTATCAAAATTACAAAAAGGCGAGACATATCTCTGTGTTAACAGTTTATTAAATATGTGATACTGTTTTACCATTGATTATCATGTCGATACACAAGGTCTTTTTCCATTGAAGTTTCTCAGGTTTTGTTTTTCATCTTAATTTGTATATTCTAAACTGATTTACGAGATTTAAATATCGGTCAACTACTAATGCCTCTAATTCAAATATAGTTTAAGTACTGTTTCCTCTATCTAAATATCGGTAAACAACATTCCACGAAACTGGTATTAATTAAGCAGCCTTTTTGTATGAACAGAAAGTAAACATATATATTTCCTGAAAATTTACAAGTATATCGAAAGGTATTTAAAATTGATATTTACCACAAAAAGAATGAAATATATATTCCATAATTTTAAACTGCGCATTCTATATATACATTCAGAGTCCTAAAAATAAACTGTTGGTATGAAAGTTGCAAAACCAAACCTGTTAACAACAAATACAGTGATCAAAATTAACACAAAGGACACAAATCCTCCAGATGATAATTTAAACACCACCGTCTCACATTCATACCTGTAATAATAGTATGGATAGAAGTTCAGTATTAAGTTTTTAATTGAGGGATGCTTACTTCCTTTTTTTGACATCATTATTTACTTTATCAGTTGACAATGCAAGTATCGAAAATAGTCGAAATGCATTTTTTTGGAAGTTCAATTATCTAAGCACATAACATTAGGGGCATTTTAAGACTGATACAATAACATTACAAAGGAGGTTCATATTGTTAAGAACTTTGAAGTAATATCGTTGATGGAAATTTTGTGTGTGGAATTTCAAGTTCTACAGTTTAAAAAATATCAAAATTTAACACTTCCTTTTTAAGTCTCACATAGTGAGCCTAAGAAAACAATGAGGTAATCGGTGTATTTTAAATTGTAGTAAGCTCGTACTGTTTGCAGCCAGTGATCACAGGCGCTTAGAGAATGGGTCCCTTTTTTCTATATATTCTTATTACTAATAGATGGGCTTCATATGACTACTGTGATTGTAAAATCGTATGGATAAGAGCAAGAAGGCATTAGATAAGTGAAAATAAATCAAATTATTAAGGAATATTTATTACAATAAATTAAAGTACTAAAAATATATAGAAAAAGGGGGTCTATTCCCGAAAATCTGTGCTATTTATATTTGAATTGCATATTGATAACAACTGATTAATAATTCAGTTAACAAACATTTACAATTGGCATATTTAATCTATAGAAACCTGAAACAAATATCACTATCTTTGATAAAGAATTGCAACTATTATCAAAAATCGTTAGACCAAGTTAAATGCAATACTTTTTTTGTCTGTTTCCATCATTATGAAGTAATCCGCTTTTAATATTTGTTTTCAACCGTTCAGAAATAAATGAATTCAGAAAGATCATGTGAACAATGCATGTGATCAAAGAACTTATTACGTTATAGTTACAAGTCTATACATCATTTTATGCTATGTGAGAATTATTTGACAACAAACACATTCACCCTCATTTGCGTCTAATTACACTTCTTTTTATGTGTATTGCTAATCCTTTCGTTATTTTAAAGTGTTGTCAATCCTGTCTGCATGATCTTTCTATCACTTTTAAGATAAAAATTTAAATCGTCCATTTCATTATAAAACTCAGAAGAAGTATATGCTCCCTTTTTTTCTCCTCTACGAGGGCGTATGCAAAGTACATTCCTCTTTGAAACCTATATATATCAAAGCCGCAAATGTCTCCACGTTGACAAGAAACATGGATGGATGTGGAAAATCATTGATACTTTTAATTCTGTCATGTTTTTCTTTATGTTGCTCTTTAGTTCTTTTTATTATTGGAATTTTTACGGTCTCGTGGATGAAAACGTCCGGAGTTGGGACCTCGTATGATTATGGACTGTTTAAGGAGAGGGATTGTGATCTCAACAAATGCACATACACGACATGGTCAGAGATAATGAACGAGGGTAAGAATGTAGTGAAAAATCGACCATTCAGATTTTGTGGGAGCATGTATTTTTTAAATAAATTGCTTGATTCTAAATTTCTTGAAAAAAATAGTTTGTTTCCATTTGAATTGAGCGAAAAAGTTAATTCGACATTAGTTTTCATTTAAAAATGCATGTGCCTGTATCTTATTGATAAACACAGTTTGCTTTTGAATAAAGTCGAAACAAAATTGTCTCGATAAAAATATGCCCTCCCCGATCCTACAAAAGATGGATTGTCGGTGCTTTAAGATCTTGTGCTAACATTCAGTCAAATAAAATGTTCATGCGTTTAGACACAGGCACTTTTGGGTTGAATGCTTGCCAGCGTTAAAGACTTGTTATAGTATTTATTGTGTAAGTTATATCAACAGATTAAGTCCTTAGAGCTATAGCTTTCTGTAACTGATCATTCAATTTCACTCGATGCAGTATTGTTAATACTGATTTGCTTGTATCTACTTTTTCAATGATTACATAAATTCTTGTTATTCCATTGATGAAAAGGTTGAAGAGGTGAGTTCTTGGAAAACTATTTTAATAAACCTGACGAATGTTTATCTATCTGTCCCATTTCAAGAATCTCATCAGATGTTGTCTTAATTTATATCTTAGTGGAATTTTATGTCATTTAGGGTTTATTGTGATGGCAGATGTTTGGTAATCTCTGTTTAATTGACAATAAACCTGTATAGACAGTTTGGTAAAGATCATGTTTAATTGACAATAAACCTGTATAGACAGTTTGGTAAAGATCATGTTTAATTGACAATAAACCTGTATAGACAGTTTGGTAAAGATCATGTTTAATTGACAATAAACCTGTATAGACAGTTTGGTAAAGATCATGCTTATTTCGACAATAAACCTGTATAGACAATTTGGTAAAGATCATGTTTAATTGACAATAAACCTGTATAGACAGTTTGTTTAAGATCATGTTTAATTGACAATAAACCTGTATAGACAGTATGGTAAAGATCATGCTTATTTCGACAATAAACCTGTATAGACAGTTTGTTTAAGATCATGTTTAATTGACAATAAACCTGTATAGACAGTTTGGTAAAGATCATGTTTAATTGACAATAAACCTGTATAGACAGTTTGTTAAAGATCATGTTTAATTGACAATAAACCTGTATAGACAGTTTGGTAAAGATCGTGTTTAATTGACAATAAACCTGTATAGACAGTTTGGTAAGGATCATGTTTAATTGACAATAAACCTGTATAGACAGTTTGTTAAAGATCATGTTTAATTTGTGTTGATCAATATGTTATATATTTTGTGTTTTTGCTTGCTGTTTAACTAAGATTTACACAAGTTCTCCCTTTATGCTGATAGTGCATTTACTTCATAGATTTTAATGTTCATATGTAAATAAATCATCGTATTAAGAATTAGTAATTCATTGCACTACAATTCAGCAACTCTTGTGATTTGAATAAATAATTTGAATTCCGATCTTGCGAAAATACTGAAACTAGTTAAGATGGTCGTTGACTGCCACTTGTATTCTGAATAATTCTACAGCTTGTTGAGACTTATTCATTTGCTTATTATTCAATTATTCCTCCCGACCGCATACTCCTACCTGATTGTTAACTAATATGACAAATTAATAAATTATATTTTAAAGATGGACATACTTATACACATGGTATGATATGGTATGAGGTATTGGGTATGCATTAATGGTTTGATGGTACTGTACGGTGAAATGGTTATACCATTGTATGATTTGATTTGAAGTATGGTTCGAAATAACTTTTTTCCCATGTGAATATTTAACAAACCTTTCTAAAATTGTCCGTTTATAAATTTTGATACTAGTATTATAAAGAAACTAAGGTTTCAATTCCCTCAGGCAAAGTTGACCTTAGATGGATTTGGCTATTTGTTTGAAGTCCTTTTTTGGTTATATAGCTCTTCAAATGTTTAGGTTCTTATACATCCTTGGCTTTCAAATATTCGACTTTGAGCGTTCCTGATGATGGTAAATCCAGAAAAGCCCTTAGGACGCATGACATTTATAAAGTGTTGTTTTCATTTTTTGAAACTTCTGAATTGAAATTTTATTTTGATTTGTTTAATAAATATATGGGTATACTGAATCTAAAATATTAATTTGTCTGTACAAACAGGCGTTGACTGCACTAACAGTATGACATTTATTTTACTGTTGTTAACACTCAACATTAAGTTATTACGAGCAATTAACACCAAAAAAAAAAAGATTTGACACTAGTGACTACGATACATATTATATAACAGCATGGCCGTCCATCATTCTTAAAACAAGAATAGAAGTTCAAAATGTCTTATGATTACAATCTGGGCGTGTAGTGAAAGTTTTATAGCATTCAGTCATGTATCATCGACCAACATCGCATTTCAAATCAGATAAATAACCGTAGCATATTATATCCTATTTTACATAGACGTATTATAATTTATTAGCAAAAGTTGCATGTTTTTAACAAACAGTATTAAGCGAGCAGTGATTCTTACATACAAAAGTAGTTTGATGGACAATAAAAGTTAACCAGTGAATTATATAGATATAGTGTTGATAAATGGATGGTAATGAGGACACATAAGACACAATGCCTCCCTTTTTGTTCACCCGACCCTATGGGACAGCGGAGCTATTGCCATCACTTGGCGTCTATCGTCGTCATAAAGTTTCTTTTAAAACCTTCTCTGAAACTAATGAAACAATTTGAAGCAAACTTAAACTGAATTATCCTTATGGTATCTAGAATAGACTTTGTGGGTTTTTTCTCTGTCAATCGACCAACATGGCCGCCATGGCTTAAATGTAACATAATGATAAAATGCATCTATTGGTTAATATATTCAGAACCAATCGACAGTGGTAAAAATGTTAAGATCTCTCGTCTTCACTTTCCCCCAATATTATCAGGTCAAAAACACATGTAAGGAGTCGTCAAAGATTTTGGAAAACAATTTCTTGCATTGCTGATCATTTTTCTTGTTTACAGTCTCTATCTAACGAGGTAATTGGCAAAAAATCGAAAATTAAGCAAACTTGTAATTTAAGGATCAATATTGCTGTTAACTAGTTTCTATCTATATGTTTTTTTTAATAGTTTTCGATATAAAAGACAATACATGAAAATAAGTCACAAATCGTCATTTAAGGGTTATAACTCCTAAAATGAGTCATCTGATAATTTTGGCAGAAATGGTAAGTATTATTGTAGGTAGTTCTTATCTTATATTTTGACCACTGTCTCTATTAATAGTGGTTCTTAAGATATTTGACTGAAAATTTTACCCTTATATTCTATTTTGGCCATGCTGCCATGTTGGTTGATTGGCAGAAAATGAACCACATAATTCATACTAGACACCCTAAGGATCATTCCGTTTAAGTTTGGTTGATATTTGCCCAGTAAATTCAGAGGAGAAGATTTTTGAAAAAAAGATCACGACGATTGTAATCATTAGACATTTTGCGCTTCTAAGTTTTTTAATGATAATATACGCCCATGCTGGGATCTAATATTTATCTTATTGTCAAATATTTTGTTTATCTAAGATATCTTAATAAATAATAAAAAACACAAATTCTATTACAATGGAAAACTACTAGAGCTGACTGATGAATACAAGTATCTAGGTATAATTTTTAAACCATCTGGATCTTTTACTACAGCAATTGATCAGTTATCTAAAAAGGCTAGCAAAGCTATATTTTGTATTAGAAAATTATTATTTTCTGAATAGATGAATTTACTACCACATTTTAAGCTTTTTGATTCATGTGTTAAACCTATTTTATTATATAGCATTGAAGTTTGGGCTACTGTTAGTTTAGTGAAACAAAATACTACCATCAAGTCAAACTATGCAAACTTTAGTCCAAATAAGATTCAAATAAAATTTTCTTAATTTTTATTGGGTATAAATAAAGGTGCTGTTAATAATGCCGTACTTTCTGAATTAGGTTTATTCCCACTTTCATTAATTTCTGGCTTCATATCATTAATATGAATAGTGAGAGTATGGTAAAGAAAGCATACAGTGAAAACTTTAACATGTCTAATGGTTTTTGTAGTAAAATAAAAGTGTTATTAGGTAAACTTGGTTTTCAGAATGTTTGGGAAAATCAAAATACTATGTCAAAGACAAAATTACTTTTTTCATTTCAAAAGAAATTAGAGGAGGAATTCATAAAATCCTGGAAACAAAGCTCTTTTTTTTTGACTCTAATAAAGATAGTCATGGTAATAAACTAAGAACGTATCGCAAAGTTAAAAATAATTTCGAATGGACCTTTACAAAAGTGTTATTTCTAAAATGGTCAAAATTAGAATTAGTAATAGCAAATTACTAATAGAAGTTGGTAGATATACTAGAACGCCTTTAGAACAGAGAATTTGTCCACTTTGCAAGGATGGAATTGAAGATGAATTCCATTTCCTCATTAAATGTAAAGCGTTAGAATTTAATAGAAATATACTCTTTTGTAATTTAAGTGATATAGTTCCATCTTTTGTTAATATGTCTGAACAAGATAAATTTAGTTTCATTTTGAAAAGTAATGACATTGACTTTTCTACTGTATGTGTAGCTGGAATAAGCGATATGTATGATTCGAACATTCTTTTAAAGCAAACATAATGTTGTTAAAAACTGTTTAATAGCTTATTGTAATAGCTTGAATTAATAATATAGTATGAATAACACCTCCACGCTATGTAGATATAAAATATGTGTCTCTTATCATTGAGCAAATATGTCTCGGTATATTTGTTTTTGTTTATTTTTGTCTATTTTTGTATTTGTTTTTTGTAAATGTCAGCTGGTATCATTCCTGTATTGGAATTTACACCAATAACATTATTTGATTTTGATTTTTGATTTTGATTTCTGACTTAATTGTTCATTCTATCTAAAATGTTCACTATTAACAAGTGTAAATAAAAGTCTGTCAACGCCTATTTGTGCAGATAAATTCACATTTGATAATCTATACCCATATTTTACTTAAACAAAGCTAATAAAATTTCGTTTCAGATTATCTAAAGTCACTTGGAAAAAAAGTTCTATACTTCAAACCATATCATGAAATAATGCCATGGTATAATCATACAACCGTGCCTACAATACCACATACTACACCACCGTCCCATGCCAATTTTTTACAGTATGCCATTTTATTACGGACAAAAAATCATTGAATCAATTTCAACTTCAAACAAATTTATGGAGTTTTAAAACTTTCTATCAATAATATACTTCACAACATTTAATTATACCATGGTATACCATACCATACCGGATAGTACCATTCTTACATACCATGCATGTACTGTACCATATTTTCACTATGCCCTTGAGGTGTTATATTATATGCATTATCTAAAACAAATTAAGTTCAAAGATAAACGGAGAAATACGAAACGTTTATTAACTTATCCTCGTAACAATACCATAGAATTGTGCATAACGTAAATATACACTCATACAGTGCTGACATGCAAGTGCTGTTTTTCAATTATACAAATTGCTTATTTGATACATACCGGTAGTAATAAAAAGAGTTTTCTTATTGAAATAAGATTCACCTGCCTTGAACTTGTAGCAATCACCTGTAATCCTTATCAATCAAGAAATTGCTTCAATTGTTGTCTTAGTAAGCACTTCAAAACGATGTGTAAACATATGTATAACTGTAATCAGCCAGTAATAAGTAATTAATTGGGCATACAAAGCTATCCCAATTGTTGTTAAGAGATATCTTGTCTAAAAACATTTTATTCAATTTTCATTCATTGTTTTATTCAAAAGTAATTTATTAAACAGATAAAACATCTTAGCTGATCGTTGTTATGGTAATTGGTTGTTACTGCAGATCTTTATTTTTAGGTTGCGCATCTATAGATAGGAGAAAAGTATGCAAGTCATTTAGTTGTTATGATGCTATTTTCTGTCTATTTTGTTTAATTATTAACAATCCGTTAACTTTCGTTGGCCAAAGAACTCTCGAAAGATCTAAAGCGCATTTATAAATCTACTGACAAAATGGTGGTTGCAAAAAGATGGAAAGAAGCTTCAGCTTATATAATTATTTCCTTGTTTTGCATGGCTGTATCTGTTGTGCTTTTTCTGGTTGGGTTTTCATCAGCAGTATGGGTTAAAAAGACATACGCAGATAAAGGAATAAGAATGTATGGACTTTGGAAATATACAAGATATTATCCATGGGTTAAATCCACTGAGGAATATAGACTTAGTGGAATGCTTCTGAGCAGTGATGAAACACCTTTGTCAGCAACAACTACAGGTATGTAAGGGTCCAAAACAAAATTGTATTTAACCCTTGTTCTAAATGATATGTCTTCTCAATCGATTTATTCTAATAACGATTACTTAAAACACATCTTAGCTAAATGCTTAAACCTTGTTCACTCTCCCGGTGATAAAAGGTTTTAATATTTTTTTCTAGTCTTCATTGGTTTTGCTCATTGTTGAAGGTCGAACGGTGGACTATAATTTCTTACAGCCATGTCCTTTGGTCTCGGTGGATAGATAGTTGTCTTATAATCAATCATACTATCACCCTATTTTCATATAAACAATGCTACGTACATGCACTGCTTGTCGGTAACATGTCCTGCAGCACAACTGTTTGCACAAGCTTGTCGTAATTCATCTGAGTGATTTTGACTGGAAATTTAATCGATCGTCGTCGAACATGAAATCATTTTCCTATTATTCGTGCGTTCATAACATACCTTAAAACGTTGTTCGTGAGGTATATTTCAAAGAAAGTTTACAATAACGTGTAGAATATTATTCAATAAATTATTTCTTTAATATATAAGCAGCATATAAATGGAAAGGATCACATTTTTCCTTTATAAGTATTTGTAAATACAGGCAAACTTTCTTAAGCGTTTAATAAGACACTCTTATTTAATTTCCTCTGCTTTTTTTTATGATATTCACATAATTGGTAATTTGTGAATAGCCATATAGTAAATAAAGAGGATATGAGGCTTTTATAGTATTTTTAATTTCCCTGGTTTGAGCTGTGCAGTTATAGGACCGAAATCATGCTTGACTACATTATAGCAATTTTATTTCAAACGCGCGATTTTTGCGAATTTCAAACGCGTGATTTTACGCCAGTACTTAAAACCTTCTATCCTTTATAGGTGGATTTTACATAGATAAATAAAATCGTATTATATAAGCATAATGAGGATGTTAAATTTGATGTATGCCCTTTTGTGCTTCTTCGTAACATTTGTTTGTTTTTATAGTGATTAAGATGATAACACAATGTTGACTGCTGTAACCCTATTTTTGACATTTTTACCAATTGTGTCTGTTTGTTTTGTTCACGCATCGTTGTCAATATAATGGAATTTGATGCGACTGTCATACAAGTGAGAGGTTTGGCTAGCCATAAAACCAGGTTCAATCCACCATTTTCTACATAAGAAAATGCCTGTACCAAGTCAGGAATATGACAGTTGTTATCCATTCGTTTGATGTGTTTGAACTTTTGATTTTGCCATTTGATTGAGGACTTTCCTTTTTGAATTTTCCTCGGAGTTCAGTATTTTTGTGATTTTACTTTTTACTAGTATTGGTTTATAGTTGATCTTGATGTTAAGAGTTAGAAGAGAATAATTGCGCCAATCAGCGACTCTTTTCACAAAAAATCTTACGATTACAATTGACCGTAAGTTATACTGAAATGTGTATGACTATAACGAGTATTTTTACTCTTAAGATTTTTTTGTGAAAAGAACCGCTGAATCGTATCGTCCCTCTTATACTTTACGTCTTCTTATTTCTTCACTGTTATCGAGACAGTTACGCAAATAGTGTTCTGGTGACGTCCAAACTAATATTGCTTTTGTGACATTTTGACTGAGTGTGAATTCGCATGACGGGTGATGCAGGCATAACAGGAGAAGCTTACCCTGTTGACGCACCCGGTCAGTTAATGCGATTTCTTCAGTTTTTATTCTTTGTCTTGATTTGTCTCTTTTTGAATTTGAATATCGGTAAACTACTGTCGCCTTAACATTAATATATTCATTAGTACATTTCACATTGCATTTTATTCATTTCAGTGGTATGCGTCAGTTGACTTTATTAACTTTAAAGGATTGAAAATCATTTTGCAATAGCCCATCTCAACCAACAAAGTGATAATTATTCATTCATAAAGACAAACGGAATAACTGTATACAGATTGATCGTTAAATTATGTATATACAGAAGTATGTACATTTACCATAACTCTTTCTTTAAAGTGATTTATAGTTACCTAAGAACATAAAACCAGTCTTTAATTTTGTAGATGTGGTCCCAAAACAATGCATTTCGAAATTCTACGAGACTTAAGACATGCATTAAAAAGACAGGCGGAATAACTGGATCGAAATTGTCATATTCCAGATTAAAAATAGTAAAAACAAAAGATATGTACCATTACGACTGACTCTTTTAAAGTGGTATAATCTAGTTTCATTTTAACACAACCAATATTAAATTGTTCATCCCAATGGTCTTGGTTCCAAAAGTATGAATTTCAGATGAACTTAATACATTTTGATTCTTCCACTTAAATCAGTTTGAATTAGAAGGATTATACAATGAAGCAGTCACTTAGAACAATTTAATTCTTGTCATCACAAACTATTTTTCAAACTAGTACCAAACAACAAAACAAGATCTAGATTCGACTAGGGTGTTCATTGGAAAAGAACGCAAAATGTCAACTTTATTGAATACCATAAGAATAATATTGAGGCACTTTACAGAACCAAACTTTCCATGTTCACCAGTCTTATTTTTTAAACAGACACAAATACTTCAAAATTTCTCCGAGTATATCGACATGTTGATCTATTTTTTTCAAAATCATATTTTTCAGATTGGTATAGGGCAACACAGGCAATGGAATGTCTTGGATTGATTTGTCTAGTTTTGGCTTTACTGATCCTGTTATTGTACTTCTTTGTACCATCATGTAAAGTACGGAAGGCACTCTATGGAATGATTTTCTTCACATTTTTAGCAGGTAGTTGGAAACTATCTCTCTTCGTGTTACTTTTATTAATAATATTAAGATATTCATACATTTGGTCATTTTTAGTAATTAATTTTCTGAAACATAGCAGGGTATGATTATGCAGTTGCGATCTTTCCTGATCCAAGCATGTTTTCACTTTCACTAAATCATTGCAATTTTAAACAATGAATTAAAACATATTTTTTACCGATATTCATCAGATAGTATTAAAACTTTACATTGTTTTTCTTCTTCTTCATGGAACATGATATTTACTTTTTAAAGAAAAGAAACCACTGTAAGCACGTTTTAGAATACTGTTTACAAAGTTAATATGAAATGCCTGTACCAAGTCAGGAATATGTTAGTTGTTTTCCATTCGTTTGATGTGTTTGAGCTTTATAGATTTTGCCATTTGATAAGGGACGACATCAAAAGATCAATGTAGGATAAAAAACTTAAATCAAATAGTTTGGGGGTGTGGGGGTTAAAACTGCTGCAAGTTTTGTTTATCCAAAATCGATTTTACATATATCCATATTGGTCAATCAATTTTCCAAAATTAAGTTAAGAGGGGGTGGGGTTTAGTGAAAAACTATGTGAATTAAGTTTTTTATCCTACATTGAACTTTTGATGTCGTCCCTAAGGGAATTTCCGTTTTGAATTTTCCTTGGAGTTCGGTAAATTTTGTTATTTTACTTTTTATGGTAATGATCCTTATTTTTTTGTCCTTTTTCAGTAATTTTCATTGTGATTGGAATTGCCATTTTCGGTTCGAAGTTCGACGAAAAAGGATTTGACGTCGGATGGTCCATGGGATTAGCGATTGCTGCAGCATTGTTAGCTTTTATCTCAGGAATTTTACAAATTTTAGAGATGACATAATATTGTATATATATATATATATATGTGTGTGTATGAGTGTTTCATGTCGTATAATCATTATAAATTGTTGTATGTTTCACTGTTTTTAAATGTTACATATGTTTTGGTGTCATCAGTTTCCACTTACTACATGTTAAAACCATTGTTGTCGTTAGATTATTAATTGTTATATTTGCTTAAAATGAATACACTTGTTGTTATATATCATCTCGTTTATTATGAATGCGGTGCAAAATATATTTTTCCATTTTTTATGTTTCCTTCAGTTTCAACAACTGTCAATCCAAGATATTTAACAAACAGAGCAGCAAAAGAAGTACTGTTCCTTTGATATTTTGCAAATTATAAGAATTTAGTAAGATTGTTATGAGGCTATTTTTCTTGTCTAATGTTCATTCAACAGGTTTTTTTCAACAGCAGACGACAAAATCAACCCCTCTGTAGACTTTAATGTCCCTGTTTGTACTGAAATAGTTATATACATCATTGGCTTTCAAATTGTTGAGTTTAAGAGTTCATGATGAAAGGAAATTAAGAAAGGCAATTCGGATGCAGCAAAGTATGTTATTTTCATTTTCTAGCATAGGGTCAAGATACCACTGCTGCATGGTGGACTTATTTCAAATCTCTGAGTGTTTCATAAACTCAGTACTTAGGCAGTGCTTCGTGCGCACCAAATTTATAAAGTGTAAGTTTTACTTTGAGATTTTGACTAGGCATTGTTAAAAACAAACCTTGTTTCATTAACCCAGGTACTCAGGTACTCGTCAATTTAAGATTATAAGTAAAGATCACTTTATATTCCACCAGAAAAAAAGTGTGTTTCAGAATAACTTAATTGTTATTTACATGGCTGAATTTGATTAAGCATTAACACAAACCACTTTGTTCATATGTTTGTTATATAAGGAAGCAATCGTTTATTACTTCCATCTTTATACATTTTTTTCAACTTATATCTTAAATATATAACTATCTACAAGAGTTGTGGCTACACATTTGTATTTAAAAACAAGTTAGTATAATACCGTCGTTTTTGTATCTACATGGAAAATCTCATCAAAGATACCAGGCTTATAATTTGCTCTGTCAGATGCGTGTTTTTTCTACATAAGACTCATCATGCAGTGGTGCTCGAATCAAACAGTTGGAAGTCCAAATCAAATGCGAAGTTGAAGAGCATTAAAAACCGAAAATATCGAAAAGTTGTGCAAAATACGGCTATGACCCGCCGTTTTCGGTGGGGTTCAGTCTTTCGTTTTCTATGTAGTAGGTTCTGTTTTGTATTTTTTGTATACTGTTGTTTGTCTTTTGGCCGTTTAACGTTTTTTCAACGACATTGTCTGTTCGTTTTCGACTTATGAGTTTGGTTGTCCCTTTGGTATCTTTCGTCTTTCTTCTATGACAATCTATGTAAAACACATTAATTATTATGTAATGATGATGATTATCAAATCAACATACGGTATAATGATACATCTATCTTCTCATTAGTGTAGCCTACGTACACATTCAAGGGAAAACATAATATATAAACAATTATTTATCATTAAATATTAAAAATTTAAGGTATAACACAAACTGACACCGTTGGAAAAGTTTTGATCAAGTCACGTATGTTTCCGTCCATCATCGGATTTTTTTTTTACAAATATATATGTTGTTATTAACAAATGAATAGGTTGATATAATTTAACACTGGGTGCAGACATGTATATTGAGCAGTCACTATGGAGTCATGAAACATGTTAAAATTGTCATATTTGACCAATAATCATGATTAAACTTAAAGGTTTTGGTAAAATGAAATTAACCCAAAGACTCGTCCAAAAGACATGTTTGTATAAGATACCTCAAATATCCTTTTGGTTGAGGTTGTGTAATGGCTTTTATATAAATATTAATGACAAATTACAAAAATGAGACTGTTTTTGCATGTAGCGCAGTTTTACATCAAACGAAACCTTACCTTACCTCTGCATCTTTAACCCCCTTTGTAGAGGAACCATACATTTGTATATAGAACTTGTGATCTGCATTAATCTATGTACAGTGATGCCTCGACCAGTTATGAATATGTTGTAGTGCGCTATATACAGTGAAATCCTACCTACACACACTTATGTTAAAACACTGAAGCAAATAGGTAAGATAAGATTTAAAAATCTGAAGAATTAATTATTAGACAGATTTATAACCTGTTTTATTTTCTAACTCAACGGACCAAAAAGCGATACCATACTTTTCCCTTAAAACTTGTTAAGTTGTAAATATCCTTTGATAAAACGGTTTCGTCTTGTATCAATACAAGCTCGTTTACTGCAAGAGCAAAGTTAACTTCGAATTAATAAATGCATCAACACTAGCCCTCTTATGCAGATCTTTCTATTACAAGTTCTTTAAATCCTGTCCTTGTATCATTTTCTCTGCTGAACAAAGCTCCTGAACACTCGCCAACCATAATCTCTGCGGTAGTATATACAATCAAATTACCCATTACATGGCCACCGAAAACGTTGCCGTCCTTATCACTTAGGCTTGCGTGCAGATGGCCACCCACAGAAAGCGTTCCAACCAATGAAACAATTTCGAAATGACCTTCATATTCCTTTACCTGTAATATATTAGAACATAAAGTTTTATCTCATAAGCAAGTTGTATAACATAAGAATAACTATTTTTCCAGTCTGAAAATTGTATCTAAAGGTAAATAATTTTAAAACTTTTAAAAGATTCATGCATTGTTGCTCAAAAATTGGTGCGATACATACTTCAAAACAACAGTTTATTTATTTGTTTTTAAAAAAGTAGTACTATTTTAATAAATCTTAAGTGGGCAATCGAAGTGATCAATGACGTATACGAGAAATATATTAAGTAACACTTGTGCCATTACGTAATTTAAAGAAGTATACCGTCTTGCTGTCTGACATCCGTAGAGTTGCATGTGTTACACTGCCTACACAAGTCATTACAAATGCTGCATTCAATTTATTCTTATTCACAAAGCTGACAAGTGTTTCTTTAATTTCCTGTCCAGGCTGAAGTCTCAAAGGATAGCAAGTAAGAGAACATGGAACACACTGAAATTTTCAATTTATTATATTTGATTATTTTCCTAGTTTTGGAATTAGTTGTTTGAACCTTATTTTGTTGGCTCGGACAGTTGTTAGTACTCAATTTGATTTGATTTGATTTTTGGTGTTTTTACGCCACTTTTAAGCGCCGCTTTTGGGCTATTTCGTGGCAGTCAGTTTTTATTGGTGGAGGAAGCCGGAGTGCCCGGAGAAAACCACCGACCTTCGATAGGAAAACTGACAATCCTAGTCAATTAAGATTGGAGTCGAGTGCACCTGCACGAGCTGGGTTCGAACTCACAACCTCAGTGTTGACTGGCTAGTGATTACAGTAGTAACTACTTAGACCACTCGGCCACCGAGGCCCCTTGTTAGTACTCAAAGTTAGAATTATATAGTTTTCGCGACAAACCCTCTGGTTTTGGACGACTATTGTGTAAGCTATCATAAATTCTCTTCAAGGCATTCATAGTGTATGAGTTTGGCACAGATATAACCTACGATTTTTAACCTTCGTTTTATGTATATAAGTAAGAGGAATATGATCTATAAACTACAAGAAAACATGTTACACTGGGTCGATTACACTGCTGGTGCACATTTCGTCCCCTTGGGTATACACATCCCAGTAATATTATTGATACAGTCATTTTCTGTAAATCTATGGTTCATAAAACGTAAAATCACTCGAACCACTTCTAAACTCATCATAGATACCAGATAAAATTTTGTACGCCAGACGCGCGTTTTGTCTACAAAAGACTCGTCAGTGACGCTCGAATAAAAAATATAAGTTTTTCTACCACCAGGCATAGATGGTCTTAGCCAGGTTTGGTACAACATATTGGTTTCAATGCTCTTCAACTTCTACTAGTATTCGTTATGATCTGGCCTTCCAACTGTTTTGATTCGAGAACCCTTTAAAATCACTTGCACCAATTGTAAGTTTGAGTCAGATGCACATATTAAAATGGCTTTAATTTTCACGACGGACTTTCACTTTGAACAGGCCATGCTAATTTAAAATTTTTACCAAGTAATTTAGTTAATGGTTCTAAAATGTGATAAAAGGTTTCGTTGATATCCATCCATTCTCATAAATCTCACAAGTTCCTTCTTCTTTCATAGTGACTAAAAGTGAACAATCTCTATACCTTCGACACATTGGGTTTTATTTGATCCTCGCATAACTATATACAACTGCTTGGTTAAATTCAAATTTAACTTAGTAAATAGTAGAGTTTCATCTGACAATTTAAATAAAAATTGCGTATATTTTTTGGTTGTCGTTTCTAAGTATTACTATAAATAATGATGTTATCAATGTAGCCTGAACAACCCTTTTTTTCACTAGGCTTTGAAATATGGTAGCGGAGTTTTTCACCCCAATTGCCATTACTTTATATTGATTTGGGGTACCAAAAGCAACCCCTTTCTTGCTTCTATTTATGAAAGGATTTCTGCCAGTAACCCTTAAAAAGGTAAAATTTACTTACTGACTGTTATATATCACAATTAAAACGTTACGCTCATGCATGTTAACACTATATGAACTCTATTAACAGAGTTGTGCTCCTTATACAAAAAATGTTCCAACAGATTTACGAGGAAGAACGACTGAATTCGACACTCCATATGTTTTACCGTTACTATTACGAATTGGTTGACCGATACGATGTGTCTATGTCTCAACACACAAGCGACATGTTTTTGGTGCCGTTGGTCTTTTTATACTAGAACAGTCGTCTGATCTGAAAATTGACCGATTGAGTTCTTTCCCCGATTGTGACATTTTGACTGACTGTAGACTCGTATGGCGAGTTATGCATGGATAGCAGGAGACGTATATCCTGTTCCGTACCCGGTCTCGCGTCATTTTGAGTTCATGCGATTCCCTCATTTTGTTTGTTACTTTTATTTGTATCTTCTTAATAATCAATTGATGACATTTGAGAATAGGTAAACTACTGTTGCCAAAATTAAAAAAAACTGGTGGTTTTAATATTCTGAGTTGAATAGCCATCGGAAAACTTTTTGAAGCACACACCACAGTTAACATTAACGGGTGGTCAATTCCATCTTTGTTTATGGTCTTACACAGTCTATACGGCCTATCAACACTCGGCTAAATGGTTCATCAGTTGGTTGGTATTTCATTTAGAGGCGTTATAACAATTAATTGGTTTGGTTTTCTAAACATTTGACATGTTTGTTAGGATCTACAATATTCTACAACATCTTGTTTAAGTTTTGGTACAACAAAAAATAATATTAGTTTCTCTGATAAATGTTTCATTTCCTCCTGCATTATCAGCCGTTGGTGCTTCTCCATGGCCTTGACTTAACATTTGATTTGTGCATTTAGTTAGCACAACTGTATAATGTAATATTCTTTATTCATACCTAGAAGGACATCGGTTTTTTTCCCATTTGTCATCATGATTCCTGATTTCTTATAATACCAAACATTAAGGTTAACAATCTCATTTTCTTCTAGTACAACTGCTTTAATTTGACAATTATGGCTGACATCTCAGGATCATTGTCTTGAGCAGTTTTAGTTGTTTCTGAGACAACTTTGAATGCTTTATAGTAAAGTGTCTTGATTTTCAATTAATGCACCATTGTCGTTATTCATAGCTTTAATAAATGAGCTAGATAAGTGAACTTCATTGTAAGTAGCTTTGATATGAAAATAAGGAAATGTTATGGGATTGCTAATGAGACATTTTTTCGCAAAAAAAAAAAAAAAAAAACAAGGATGTGAACAACTGCAACTCATCGTAGGGTCTTCTTGTAGAAGAAACATACATCTAACGTTCAAAACTATAAGCCTGGTATCTTTGATGCGTATATCTTTAACAATACGACACATCCTTGCCTCTTTGCAAACAATGGGAAAATGTCTGTAGTATTGTCTTCTCAATGTTAACAATTGAGACTTCTCGTGGGATTTTTAATTCTTAAAAGCAACACGACGAATGACACAAGTGGAGTAGGAGATGATTGCCCTCTGTAGAATTTCCATTTCTGTATGCATTTCTATTTACTGGCAACTTTCAAAGTCTCGATTTTTATTGGTATATTTGGTCTTTTTTATTGGCTTTTTGTTTACAAATTATTTGAAATATTAAAAAAATCAGAAATATACTTTTACAAGGTTTTATGGTTTATTCTATTTCAAAGGGAACTTTTATGTTTTCCTGTAAAAATAATGTCTCTTGTTTCACTCCACTATATAGACATGATAGAGGATAGTCCTGTTACCGCATAATTGAAAATTTTATAGTTTTGGTGGTCGCATCTATCTCCTTGAGTTTGAATTAATTAAAGAATACTACGGGTATAGCTAGGTCTGCTTCATATCATGACTTGCATGTAGAAATTGACAGCAATGATAGGTTGAGAAACACACGGTACGAAAAAAAGAGATGACCTCAATATTCAGCTCGATGTAGAAACATTTCAGCAACACTGGTTTATGTATGAGAATATATCTTCGATGTTTTACAGGCGCCATCGTGACTTAGACGATCATTATGAAACTTGCAGGTGTCACATATGATAACGATTAGTTAGTTCGCTTTTCTTCGTCATTTTACATCATATTATGAGATTCAAACTTGGTATATGAGCAATAAGATAGCTGCAATTAGTGGAGCAGGAACTTAGCGAGTTAACAGCATAGTTATACTTATTTATATTATCATAGCCAAAGACATATATATATACATGTGTGATCATTCTATGACCATCATTTGGAGATTTAATTCAAAACTAGGAGAACACTGGGAGTATTCATAGAGTGATAAAGTTTTAAAATCACTTCTTCTTGAGATTTTTCATTGTGAATCCTAGTGAAAATCGGTGAGTGAGTATCTGTCTCACTGAATTATCATATATGACATGTACAGGGTTCACCTAGTAGCTTGTCTGTAATCGCACTTTCACAATGATTCATTCATCAGCAAAATTCGAGATTTTTAACTAAATTACCTTGGGCGTAATGTGTGTTTAAACAATAAAGACATACCGGTATCACTGACTCCATGTTTTCCAAGCGCACAGACACGTGCATTCAAAATAACTTAACACCAAAAATACACTATTTCTAAAATCGGTTATAATCAATTTACAAATAGTGGTAAGGAGTAGTGAATTATGTCAATATTAAAATTAATTATATTGAAGTTTAAAGAAGTATTTTGGATGACATTGATACCAAGTGCATTCGCTAAGTTTTTTTTTCGTTCACCTTTTTTCGCAAAATAATTGAAGATCTTTCTTGTGCTTTGTTGCGTATACTGTAATATGGGTCTATGCGCTACCTTTTCATTCGGAACATTTCTATAGTTATCAAACGCTTAGAAAATTTTAGAGGGAAAATGGCAACCGACGAAAGTGGCCAGTCTTCTGCTCGAAAAGAAGAAACACACGATGAAGATTCAGCTATTTCAATGCTTGAAGTTTTGCAGGAGCAAGAAGAATTAGAAGCAGATGCAAATGCTGTCTTGGGAGACAGCGATGCTATTAACTGCACTTACGTATTGGTGCGTAGTTTACTCTGAGTCAGCTGGTTATAACTTATGTCTCATAATCTCTGCCAAATTATTTACATTAAGGCTCCCGTTCAATTTTTATGTGTGTGTGTCTGGGGGGCTTATGTTCTTTTTTTTTTTGGTTCTTGAAAATGTTTCAGAAATGAAGTAAAAAAATTAGGGGGAGTGAACATATACATTTATTGTACAGGTATGACATTGAGTTTCAAATTTGCTGTACCTTTTCAGGCTTTTGAAAAATATCTAGGTTTTTTTTTTTAATAAAATCTAAAAAAGAAATTGCGGTTTACCAAGTCTACTCAGATATGCCTTTAAATTATTTGACTGTGACGGATTAACTACAAATTACAATCAGTCTGCTTCCAAATAAAACATGTGAAAAATACATTTTTGTGTACATTGTTCTTTTGTTGTATATATATATCAGAGATGGGTCCGATTACTTTCAATGTAATTGATTAAATTACAATAGACGTATTTACACTTGTATGCAAATTTGTCCGCCATTACGTAAAATCACACAGGTTCCGTAAACTTTGACATCATAATTCAAAACATTTGACGTCACAATTAAAAGTGATTGTTGCCTGACGTCAAAAGGTGATTCGGAGTAGATCTAAGGTCATTCGGAGGCAAAATATAGCTAAATACCAAAAGTGTAAATCGTTTATTACTTTGTCAATTGTACAATTAAATTAAATTAACGATTACACCATTTCTCAATGTGTTTGATTAAATTAATGATTACATTGGCAAAGTAATCATGATTACATCTGATTACAATAAATTTTAAATTAACCCATTTGAAAGATGTAAATGAATAAAGGTTATTACTGGAGCATGTTTTGAGAAAGGATTTTATTTTATAACATTTTCTACACTAGGAAATATGACAGTTGTTATCCATTCATTTGATGTGTTTGAGCTTTTGACTTCCATTTTGAATTTTCCATGGAGTACAGTATTTTGTTATTTTACTTTTTGAAATGGTATTAAATGATAACTTCAAAATTCAGCAACTTAATATACAGTACTCGTAAGGACATACTGAGAGACATGACCGACACAGTCTTCACCCGACATGGGGTTACCGACACAGTGCCCGACATGTCAGGTTAATTAATCTACCTAATACCTGCGGTGTTTGACCTCTTCACACAACTATTCAAAGTCATAAACGACACCTGATTTTACGTATGGACAGTGATCAGTTCTTATCAGTTATTTTACCTGTAGCTGTATCTCGATAAGATATTTATAGAAATGTATTCATTGTGTATTTTGATTTGTATTAATTTATTTTTCAGGTTGAATGACAGATTTTACAATCAGTTTCCTTTTTGTTGATTACCTTTAAAATTTCGTCATAATTATGAAAAGCCTTCGATTACGCTATTAAAACAGACAATTACTCGTGTAAAACCACGTGTCGTGTGATTTAATGGGAATAATATTTAAGTAAATATTTCTTTTCGATTTTAAACTTTTCCGATTATCTTTTTTCCTTTTGAATGAAGGTTACGATGTTCTAAAATATAGCTGACCGATGTTTTTATTGGTGTTTGTTGTTTTGTTTATCAATTATTATAGAGCAATGTTTGGTGCATGTCCATTTGTTTGATTTACTGTTAATCAATACGCATATACGTAAAGGCAGCAGACGATTTGTGTACGACCACGTGTCGTGTGATTTTAAAATGGGAAGTTATTTCTTGTGTATTTATTTGCCACAAAAAACTAAAGTAGACAGTTCAAGTAGCATATTTGTTGATTTACAAATCTGATTTTATGTGTACACCAAGTTGTTGTAAGAAGGCTACTTTTAAATGACATTTATAACCCGAAAGACGAGATCGTGTGTTTGTTTGGTTTATTATGTAATAAACCACAGGTACTCTGGTGGGCAGTTGATATAATTATTTTTATCTTTCTTGTTCATTCGTAAAATAAAAGGTATCACTAATTCCTAAGATCGATATTTTATTCATTTCTAGAAAAAAAAATGCAATTAACTATGACCCCCTTTATAACTATTCATGCCCGTAGATTGAAAAGTCCTTATAAGGACATGGATATTAAATTGCTAATATCTTGAAAACAGATTATCATTGATACTGAAGTTAATATTTTAATACAAATGTACAGGAAATCCAAAAAAAAACAAAAAAAACAAATATCATTTTCGTGTTCTCATCTAACCCCATTCAAAGAGGATCAACTTGATAAAGATAAGTGTTTTTTTTGTTATCAAACTTTCAAGATCAGTTTTACACTCGAAAATAAATATAAATAATATCCGGACAAATTTAATGACAGAAATATGTGATATTTAATTGTACATTGTACATAAAACATCAAACATGCAGTGACATTATCGTCGTTTATCAGACAAGGGCACAATTACAAGTAAATCTACCGTTCGAAAAATGATAGATTCAGCGGATACACTGCATCAACACCTCGTTATGGACAGATGATTCGTGAAGCAAATAAATTAAAGAGAGTTGAGTTTTGTAAGCAACTTATAGCAGTCAATGAACAATTTGACGATATCATATTCACAGATGAGGCAACCGTTCAACTTCACGATAACAAAGTTGTTATATACAGAAGAAAGGATTGCGTTGCTCCTGTACTGCAAGCCAAAGCATCCACTAAAAGTCCACGTTTGGGAGGCATTAGCAGACGTGGTACCACTCAAATTTTGATCTTTGAAGGTATTCTAAAATCTGATTTCTTTGTGAATACTATACTACGACTTGGACTTTTGCCATTTATTAGACAAACTTATCCAGATCACCACAGATTTCAACAAGACAATGACCCAAAGCATCGTTCTAATCTCAGTAAGAGGTTTATGCAGGAAAACCAAATTAACTGGTGGGTATTTGGCCTTCTGAAAGCCCAGATTTTAATCCCATTGAAATGGTTTAGAGTATGATGAAGCAGCGGTTAAATAAGAAAAAACTTTCAACTAAGAATGATCTAACCAGCGGATTTAAGGATTTTTGGAAAAATGACTTAACTGTTGAACGATGCAACACTTTTATTGACCACAATTTCAAGGTATTACCAGTGGCTGTGTTTATTGGTGGACGTGCAACAGGGGATTTACCGAAAAAGATTTTCCCAGAGATCAAGGTCGAGGTCATTAAGTTATTTTAATGATCAGTTTGATTTAGAAGAGGTGAAAAGAGACTTGCAGCAGTGAAATACTGATTTAACAGAAAAACAGAGTCATAAATAAACAGTCCTTTTAAGGACTACCAAATTATTCAAAAGAGTCTAAAATGTTGTAGTTTGTATGATGAGTGTCTTCAGATACATATTACTGTACTTAATTCTTTAGTCATTCTTCTCTATTCCATAACTTTAATTTGTCTTTTCTTTATAATTGAACACCTTAAAATATTTTTTGGCCCATGTTTCAATATTCTTAATTTCCCATCTAAACCTATATTTTAGTTCACCAATCTTCTCCATTCTTTTTTTTTTTTGCTAGAACGGGTTTCTCTATACTTCATTTTTTTGGCCTATTATTCTTTATTCTGAATACATGTATGATATAATTAAATGTGAGCACCCTTCTTCTGTAAAACACTATTAGGTAAAAACAAATAAACAAAAAGAAATAAAAAGAAATAAAATTAATAAAATTAAACTAAAAAGCATATATCATGTTAAAAGCTCAGTTTCTTTATTGAAATAATTGAATCATTTATTGTCTTCTTCCCTTTGGATAATATTTTTAGTACCTGTAAAAGAAGCAAAATTTGAAATTATTAGCTGATAACATATTTGTAAACAAGTTTTATAGTTATCATGGTTATGTAATCTAACAGTTTATCATTCATGCTCCTTGATTCAGGTAACCTTAATTACTAAACAGCATGAGATCACACCTGGTTTTGTGTCTGTCCTTAAAGACTGTCATGTCAGACACAATGTCTCTCAAAGTCATCAATCTCAGTATGTCCTTAAGAGTACTGTACCACAAAAATTCAGAACATATATACATGAACATTTTGTCACTGGTTATGGCCCTTTACATGCACTTTACCATTATATAATTATTAATCTTTGAAATATTTTTACTTGATTGTATAAAGGTTTGGTTATTTTTTCTGACATCTTACAGATTTTATATGTATTTCAGTTATCAGTCAAAACATATCTAAAATTGTAATGTATTGTTGTCTCGCCTTGACGAAGTCAAAAGCGAGACTTAGGTATCTTGTTTCGCGGCGTCGGACGCAAGGCGTCAACAATGTATTAGTTTGTGATTAGGTCTAGTTCATGGTGAACCACTAGTGGTAGGTCAATAATATTTGGTATGCAGTTGTATTAGCATTGGCACATCTCATTACCATGGAGATTATTTGGCCCGCCCCTCAGTCAAGGTCTATTGACTTTGAAACTTCATAGTTTACATGTATTAGTTTGTGATTAGGTCAATTTATGGGAACCACTAGTGGTAGGTCAATGATATTTGGTATGCAGTTGTATAAGCATTGGCATATCTCATTTCCATGGAGATTATTTGGCTCCGCCTTAGTCATGGTCTATAGACTTTGAAAATTTTGCTAAGTTAACATGTATTAGTTTGTGATTAGGTCAGTTCAAGGGAACCATTAGTGGTAGGCCAATGTTAATTGGTGTTCAGTTGTATAAGCATTATATATAATTAGCACATCTCAATTCCATGGAGAATATTTGGCCCCCCCTCAGTCATGGTCTATTGACTTTGAAACTTTTGCTTAGTTTACATGTATTTGTTTGTGATTAGATCAGTTTAAGATGAACTGCTAATGTTAAAGGAAACTCCATAAAAAATGAAAAATTGATATTTTGTTCTTTAAGCATAATAAATCACATGTTCATAAATAAAAAGTTATATTCACTTTGTAAAGATATCAAAATCGATTTTGAAATTGACTATCAGTTCTCGACATGCCACCATTTTGTCGGCATCCCGATCTAAAACTCACGAGATATCTATAAACCACAAAGTACCAAAAGAATCGGGATTTACCGACCGTGCGTTAAAACTCCCATTATCAATCGGGATTACGGTAGTCGTCATTCAGTGTCAAAATGTCTTGTCATATATAGGATAATTCCATATTTAGACCAGATAATTTTTTAATTAATAAAGTTATCGTCGGATGAATACCATTTTTTATTATGATAATTATCAGCTAATGACAAGGAGCAGTGTTAGGAAGAGGTTAAGCTGGGACATAACATGTTGATATAGTATAATATTCCCAGGTTATAGATATGTAAATGTCGGAATATCGGACATCTCAACTTTTATCATATATGGTGTGTTTTATTAAGTGTTTTTTTTTTTAAATTAAGCTTTATATGATATCAAATTGATACGGGATCAGTTCAGAACGGTCACTTTTAAAGATGCTTTACAGGTTTTAATTCTGTTTAACGTGTGACCCTATCTGGTATGTTAGATGTAAAATTAATAGGTTTTTTTTCTTTTAAAATTTTATTTACGTTATCTTTTTATAAATGTTTTGGCTTCCTCCCGAATTGATAATCGGCATGTCAAACTAAATGAATTATTGATTGAGGTCGTGTCAAAGCGACACATTCAGGTAGGTATTCCATGGCCAGTGGCATCCTGTCGACTAAAATTCAGTATTACACAATTACATAATACAGGTCCTTGCATGGCCTCTCTATTGAGGTACGCGGCAGTGTTTAGACGAGTTGTATATACAGAAATGTACACAGCCATGTATCGCCATCACTGCTGGTGTTCTGATGGAGAAATCTGTTGTAGAGTTGTCACTGGTTCAGACGTACTTATAAATATAATTATTTCTGTGACTGTATCTTGCATTAATTTGTAGGATCCTTTACAATAGATATTTCAGCTGATCTGTAACAATTCCATCTTCATGCCTTATATATCATGTACTGTATTACGACGCTAGATTAAAACTGACGAGGAAAGGTAACACCCGCCACCGAAAGCTTTATTATTTGTGAAGCCTAGGTGGTCGTGTGGTCTAGCGTGTCGGATACAGTGCAGGCGATTTGGTGTCACGATACCTCAGTAGCATGAGTTCGAATTCGGCGAGGAAGAACAAAAATTTGCGAAAGCAAATTTACAGATCTAACATTGTTGGGCTGATGTTTAGACGAGTTGTATATACAGAAATGTACACAGCCATGTATCGCCATCACTGCTGGTGATCCGATGGAGAAATCTGTTGTAGAGTTGTCACTGGTTCAGACGTACTTTATATATATATATATATATATATATATATATAGAACCTTTCATACTTCTTAAAGTAAGAGATGTGTGTCGGAGTCAAATGACATGAGAACCCTGTAATACTTGTACGAGTATAGCATGTAAAAATTCCTACTCAATATGGTTGTATTGGAAAAAAATCATGACGCTCATATTTCTTTATACCAGTCTCATCTGATTCATCAAATATTGCTGTTAACAAATATTAGGAGTTATATACAATCGGAGCTTCTCCGTGGTATACACCTGTGAAAAATATATATATACGAACTTCGGTATTGAATCTACATCTCACAAACATTATTTTTGAATTACGATTTTGAGTGAATTTCCACCAAACCAATAAAAACGTATGGCAAGATATAACCATGCAGACATTTAGTTTTCGTCAGGCACAAGATAAATAATCACTCTCATAAACGTACATGCATGCTGTTTATAATATCAAGAATTAGAGATCGATGTCTGTAGATCATTGTTAAGTCCGTCAGTTACTCCGGGAACAGTATATGTATATAAAGTAAACTTATTTATAGGAAAGGTAAGCTATGCCTTTAATTACTACACTATTACTAGTTTGGATTAATGACGGCTACCTTGTAAAGCATTGCACTAAATTATCATAGAATATAAAAATGGTTATATTTAATTTTCATGTTTTCAAACTTAAAGATATTTATAACACCTCATAAAAAAAGGATTATAAGAAAACGAATAAGCGAGTAAAAGTTCATTTGTTGGGAAATTAGTCTCCTTTGATCTCGAATTAACTTGTAAAAAATCATCATACAAAATAAATAATTAATTTAATAGCTTCGATTTATAATGAATGTGAATCCATTAATGAAATAAATGATAATTGTCATTCTTTTCACAAATAATTCGTCTAAGATTTAAATACAAGTTAAAGAATTCCAGTAAAGTTAATTAAACAGATGTGCAATGGTATCTCTCTATTAAATTGGGAAAATATAACATTATTTTTTTAAGATTGAAAGTACTATTCTTTTAACTTCATATTTGAATCTTTATGCTAATTGCATAGAACGTAATAAAAAATTGTTTCATTTTAATTTTATACACTTCCGGAATTAAAAAGTTGAATGTTATTTTCAAATAATTTATACAATTTTATTATTGTATCTCTATTGTCATCGGGTATTCGATCTTGGTGTATTAAACACGCCATACTCTTTCTGTTAATCCATTCAAAATGACAACATTCACACCTGTGTACGGCTTGAGGCTAAATTGCTCCAAGGTAAAGTTCAAACGAATTGTCCTCAAATCGAGAAATAGACAATGACTTTACAAAATGATATACACTCTCTATTCACACAGATTTTGCTTTGAAATGGTTGCCGAAATTATTAAGGAAAATAAAAGCGGAAAATATTTTCAGTTCAACATCAGTAAAAATGTTCAATAGATATTTTATGCAAAATGTCAACAATAATTCATGAAATTAATTCGGAAATAATTATATATTTCATAAAGGAAGTTTTATTCAATCAATGCAAAACGGTGCACGTGTGTTCATTTTCTTTCATTCTTATATTGTGGTTATTAGCTACGAGAAATGGTCATTTGTGCGCTTTTAGTTACGTAAAATAACGATAAGCAATTAAGACTTTAACAGATTTAATTTTTTCCCAGCATTCAATAAATCGGGTTAAAACGTCACAACCCACTAACGTATGTCAACCAAAAAAGTTACAAATACTCGATTTTCTCCGTTATTAGAAGGAATACAAATTTAAAACTTTGTGAATGTGTTTTTTATGTTAAGATGAACATATTTAGATGATAAGTAAAAAATCGCGGATTTTCCCTTTAAGTCAATGATATTTGGTATTCAAATGTATCGGCATTTGCAAGTATCGTTTCCATGGAGATTATATAGCCCCAACCCTGATCATGGTTCATTGACTTTGAAACTTTTACATAGTTTACAAGTTAATGTTTGTGTTTAGGTTTGTTTGAAGGAAAGACTTATAATAAGTCAATGGTATTTGGTATGCAGTTGTATTAGCATTGGCACATCTCATTCCATGGAGATTGTTTAGCCATGTACCTTCAGTCATGGTTCATCGACTTTGAATATTTGCATAACTTACATGTTAAAGTATTGCTATTTTAATTTCAACATTTGCATTATCAAAATTACAAGAAGGCGAGACATATCTCTGTGATAACAGTTTATTTAATAATCATTGCATTTTACATGATATTATATATACCAAAATTTGTTTATTTTAAACAACATATTTGTCACAATTTTTGTTTGTGCTAATTAGATAAATTTTCTTTTATCTTTTATCATATTGCTGTAAGTACAGAATAGGTAATTGAAATAAAAACATATTTTAATTGGTCTCCTACCTGTCAATTCAAAGGTGACAATAATCACAATATTAACAAAAGGATTATAAGTCAGGGTTAAAGAAAAGTAAAACATGAATAAAACAGTCATAAATAGCAAATAAACATCTTTTAATTGTGAATATATGTATAATACTTTTAATTAGGATACATGTATAACAAGGACTTTCAACTGTAACAGTTTATTTTTAAAGAGGTAAATGAATCAATTAAGCCTAAACTAATACTACCATGAATTATTTACAATAAAACCTATGTTCAATAAAATAGTTATTCCTTAAAAAAAAATGTTTTTATAAAAAAATCCAGAATGTTAAGACTTTCACCATGTTCACTTCAAATCTGAATTATATCAGAAATGCAGATTTTGAATCCTATAAATTTGTTATAAATATTACATGTATTCATATTTCTTTTGATTTATTTAATAAACATTAAACTGAGGGTCTTAATTGTCCTCATTATAAATCATTATAAATCTAATAAATCAAACATATTAGAATAATAATCCTCATCTTGAGATGTGTCAAAAAGTTTGAAGTTGTCTTTGTACGTCCAGATATAACACCTGTACAACTGAAATAAAAATGTTCACACAATTTTATGATTTTTTTCCATTGTAATCAGAATGTAATCAAAAAGTAATCAGGATAACAAGGTATTTTGAAATGTAATTGATTAAATTAAATTACATGTAATCAGATTGTTGGCTGATTAATGATTACAATGATTACTTGAAAAATTGAAATCGATTACAGCTGATTAATGATTACAATTACAATTACCCCAAGTCTGATATATATATATATAGGTGTAAAAAAAATAATTTTCACTTGTGCAGATATATATATTCATAAAATAAATAGTAAAATAAGTAAACAAGTTAACAGTTTCAGTTCAATTGATTCACCCTTCCATTGAGACTCTTCAGGATAACTGATTTAGCGTCGTTATGGAGGCTTGTGACTTTCCGGCATTGTTCGGAATTCATTGTTCGTAATTACGAACAATGCCGGAACGTCACAAGCCTCCTTAACGACGCTAAATCAGTTATCCTGAAGAGTCCCAATGGAAGGATGAAATCGATTGAACTGGAACTGTTAACTTGTTTTCTTATTTTACTATTTATTTTATGAATATATATATATAAATGCTATTTATAAGACCAGTCACTCAAATGGGTTAAGTTAACTGCTAAAATTTTTATTTAAGCTTTTAAGGGAACTATTACAAAGTGCAAGTGGTTACATAAAAGCATCCACTTTTCTGAATACTTTATTGTTATTAATGATCCCCCAAAAGATGATGGTATTCAGACATGTTTAAGCTAAGAGATCAATCTTGCAACTTATTCAGACATGTGATTCTCCCGGCGGGAGTCAAAATCTCCTGATTTTTAAGCCCTCTTTTGTCCCTCCCGTTGTGATAATTCAAATCTTCCGTTTTTTCAAAATTTGAACCCCAAAAAATTTGTCAGTTTCTATTTTTTATTACCATCGATGTCAACACTAATTACGTTTGTGTGTCACTGATGAAGGTAATTTTTACCTGTAAATCAAAGAACTTGTGTAATTATATGACTTTGGGTATCAAACATATAATTAATCAACGATTTTTACCTCAAGCTAACTGTCATTATGTAATATAAGCTGTGTGTATTTGAAAACACTTCAAAGAAATTTCGGGTTACTTCCCTTGTTTTTTCATGTTTTAAGTTACCCGCCTTAAAATAATGTCAATTGAACAAAGAATCATATAAGGATGGTAATTTAATGATTTTAAATGTCTTAGGACAAATAAGAAACTATTATTTTGAAAATTATTTGAGAGATCTATACTTCTTTTCAATGCTTAAATTGAAATTTATAAGGTATGTATTGACATTGTTTAATAATTCTGTGAGTGTTTGTGCTAAATATGGCCAAATCAGAATTAGTTAGAAAAATGTAATTACACTTAAAAACACACAAATAAATATAAGATGATGACAAAGATGAGGAAAGGAATAAAATCACATACAGATAGTATAGCTGAGTGTTGACAAATATTTCACATGGTAACAATACAGAGAGAATATATTAATAGTTAAACTGTTATCTTAAAAAAAAGGGGGAAATATGTAGCTTTATGATCAAAATGAACACTGAAAACAGCGATAAGTATGTCGATAAAAAATCTCCAGTTATGAGGCCCAAACTCCAGCTGAAAATTTTAAGTGTTATTATACATGTAACCCATTTGAGTGACTGGTCTGTTAGAAATGTTTTGTCACTCAATTGGTAACAAATGTTTGTCTGAGCATTCCACAACATACATTGTTTATGTAAATTGTAATAGGAGGCAGGTACATATTGAATTTCTTGATAAATTCCCCAAAGTTAATGGTTTTTAACAATTTGACTTTGCATGTGTTCAATATAAACGGAAAACACGTTTATCACAGTATATATGTATATTTAATTTAAATTAACAACCAAATAGTTTTCATTTTTGGGGAAAAACAAGAAACGGAGTTAGATATCATGGCTATAGTGAGAAAATAAAGTTTGTGATTTATTAAAAATCCAGAAAAAGCTTGCCACAAAATTTTAAGAAAAAATCAGTGGTATGACTGAATAGGCTGCTAGGTCTTCAAAATGTGTATTCATGGTTAAAACCCCATTCTGAAGAACACCATGAATATACATATTAATAAACAGTATTAATATACATGCAGATATTTCATTAGATCCTAGTGATCACAGACCTGCCAACTTTTGAAATCCCCATGGGGGATTTAGTGCGCGACCAGATATTTAAAGGCTAACATTTTTGCAGAGTTTCTGTGTGCACTGTTTTATACACTTGAAATAGTCTCATATCTCTTCTTTTTTTCTTTTGGTATACTGATGATGTGCTAATAAGCCTTGATTTCTTTTATTTGCATGATTCTTGTACTTATTAATTGACAAAATAACTTAAGAATAGAGAAAAATGGCCTTAAAATATTAAGGGATTCAAAATGAATACCCCCCTTTTCCCCCTCCAAAAACCTTTTTAACTTTGCACCATGACTTAAAAGACCTAAACCTTAATGTCCTAAAGTTAGAAGGATGGAGACAGATCTTGAGTTGGTTTTATATCAGTAATAAGAAAATGGATAAAATTTGAGTGATCGTTCTTGGTATTAAATGGTGCTCCTACTGGCGGAGGCTTATACACAGTTGTAGTGAATACAATATGGCTTCAATTTTAAATCTGACAGAACTGGACAGAAACAAATCTGTTTACAAAAAATTTCACAGATTTCAAGATAAACTATGTTTCATAATGAATTCATTACAGTTTTTGTCTTGCAGTTCATTACGTTTTTGTCATTATACTAAGGTATACGCTGCAAATTGTGATCATAAGATAAAGTGATTAAAATTGAAATGCCGACTGATCGATTCTATTTACAAATTAATTAATATCAAGGATCATTATGACCCTCGGATAAGCAGATTACTTGTAACAACAAACAATGACACCTGTTGTGACCGTTGATTAGCTTGGGGTCGTAAACTTGTCATAAATATGTTGCCACGTAAAATTATAGATTTATAGAAATTGATAAGAAAAACTTCAAAATCGGTAACCAACAATTTTTTCGGGTAGACTTTTTGAAAGTCCGGATTTTGACTTGTTTTTCGATCCCGATATCGGGATTCGGTTTGTGGCATGAAAATCGGGTATGATACCGCCAAAATCGGGATACTTGGCAGGTCTGTGATCATGCTACTATTATATTTGCCTATTTACATGTACATCCTTTCAATAAATATCTGGCAAATTAGAATATTAATTTTTTTTTAATTGTGACAACACTAAGATCAAGTTGCAATATTCCAATCTCATTCAGTATTTTTGTATGAATTGAAATGAAACATTTAAAGTTAAACATTTGGACATTTGTTATACTGTAACTATAGTTAATACACACAAGGTGAAAAAAAGATAAAAATCACTCTTGCTGGTGTTAGGTGAATTTCATGTACTGTGAACATGGTGAAACTGGATAATTGCTGTTGAATATGATTACATGTTACTTTATGACGTCATATATTTATTAATTACAGATCAGTCTGCACCACTAGCCACTAGTCCAATGCCCCAGACTGGTAAAATTTTATTCAGACCAGAAAGTATTTGCAAAACTTTGTTAAGACACATAAAAAAAAAGTCTGAATATTGGTCTTCGTAATACAAATGTAGTAGTTGAAAAGATTTTGGTGCAGACTGCCCCCCCCCTAACTTACACACAACTACCAAACTGTTTTTATTAAAGCATCTTTTAGCTCCCTGTTTGATGATAATCAGATTTCTTCATTAGCCCTTGAATACATGTTGATAATGTTCTATTCAACACAATTCATTTTAATTATGGTTTTTTTTTTTCAGGGCTATGTACCAAGACAAGCTTTGTATGCCTGTATGACATGTAACACAAGTGAACCATCTGGAATTTGTCTTGCCTGTAGCTATGAATGTCATGATGGCCATGACTTAATAGAACTATATACTAAAAGGTACAATGTATGTTTTTTAAAACAGTCAATTTTTCATAGTCTGTGTTTACACATGTATTAACAGCTAAATTAGCATTACTGCACTTTATTTGGTACAATATAAATGTGTGTGCCCATAATTTTCATAACAGTAAAGGTGCAATTAACTGCATTTAAAGAGGGTTTTCTTATCAATATGCTTTATTCATATTGATAGCATGTACGCTGATTATTTAAATTCAAGTTCCTGTCTGATATAAAAGCAGGAAAAACTGATGTACTTCTAAATGTGTTAGATGCCAATATAAAGTTTTCTTGATATTTACACTTTTAAAAGCTTAAGTACATATACAATAACATATCTATACTATTAAACTAACGAGGTCCGATTTGTTAGCTGGCATGATGTTAAAACGACGAATCAAAGAATTCAACTTTATATATAACTAATATTGGACAATGGTGTTGTTTAAAAATTACACCATTCCAGGCCCTTTTGTTTTCCACATAATTGATATTACATGTACTAATAATTAACAAGTTCCAGGTCAAATCCGATACCGAATACCGATAACAATAGTATATGTCACCTGTTTCCTTCTGTAAATCCCTCCTCTATCAGGAGAACCTGGAATTCTTCCAGTAGTTGTTTTATATTTATGTTACACTATAGTAGACTATTTAATAAGTTGTTTTCCTAAATACCGCTATTAATTTTTGTTAAGTAGTTAAAAAATTAAATGTAGTTAATAGTAAGTTTATTGTTGTAAGAAAAACAGGACAGGTTCAAACAGAAAGGTTTTGAAAGCAGAGAAAACTCTGCACCTTACAATCAGCCTGACATTATCAGATGACAATACCAATACTAAAAATAAGTCATAGGTACTTTAATTCAGTCAGGGACCCAAGATGTCGCAGGTGTGTTATATGTTGTATAGAATGCAATACATTTGGTAAATTAAAACATTGACGGTTACATTTGCTTGTTTTATGTTACTCTATGATTCATTATTTTTTTAACATTTTGATAGGAATTTTAAATGTGACTGTGGAAATGGTAAATTCAAAGACTTGACATGTCAGTTGTATGAGGTGAGACATATATATGCTTCAGAATTATTCTATTGTAATAAAAATTGACAGTGTATTGAACATACTTAAGGCATCTTCAGCACATTTTAGCATCACATACATTGTAAGTAAGATAAATACTTTGAAAGGGTTAACTTTCACTAAAAAATATTAAGACGTTTACATTACATGAAAAGGTCCTGGTCCTCAAACTCTGAAACTTTATATTGATTACTGTTACGGCCAGAAATCACCTTTAAATTGTAGCCAACAAAAGACACAAATAAATAATAGAATTTAAAAAGATTTATTATACACAAGTTTACAAGAAATATTACACAAATAGAAATGTCAACTTAACTGTTAAAATATATGTCAGATCCTTTGTCTTTTCTTTATCCCGAATTCTTCTCTTCACTGTTGCGGGAATCCAAACAGAATATTATGTCCAATAAGTCACAATCTAGTATGATGTAGTTAACGTAAATAAAAGTGTCATTCCAACAACTGCAGAGAACTTCTGAGAATACAAGAATGTTAATGTCTTATCCGAAAGTCTAACTTTAGTGTCTGTATATATATAGTTGTCACGGAAATCTCTAGAACACTGTAGAAGGGGAAACTCATAGAAAACTGTAGAATGGAAACTTCTAGAATACGGTTGAAGTTTAAATTACACATCATAGAATATTATTATTCCAGAAGTGTTATGTAAGTCAAATAGAAAGTTCTAATCATTCCATCAGTATCTATGATTGTTTCAGTGATTTCTAAACTGCACAGTTATTTTGTAAACAACTATAAGTATTATTTAAACATATTATGCATGTTATAAGGCCACACAAATCAAATTAGTCCAAGATAAATAAGTATAATAATTACAATATCATAACAATTACTTATTGACAGTCTAAATGAGTGCCTTTAATGCAAACGTTCTTTGATAAATAATAGAAAGTAAAACTATTATTGGAAAAACTATGACGCTATGGAAGGTTCATTGGAATTAAAGCAAAAATTTGCAGGTTTTGAAATAACATTTGAAAAAGAACCCTCTCCCAAAAACACTAAAACTACAAAAAATTAAAATAGAAATGTTATTTACAGCATTGATGTGTAATGTACAATGAATATGAGATTGAACTTTATAATAGATCACACTATGAAACTACAAAAAAAATGTATACATCTATACTACTAAAATAACGAAGTCCAATTTGTTAGCCGGCTTGATGTGAAACCGATGAATCACAAAACTCAACTTTATATATAACTAATATAGGACAATAGTGTTTAAAAATTGCACCATTCCAGGTCCTTTTGTTTTCCACATAATTAATTTTACCAATAATTGACAAGTTCCGGGTCCAATCTGACTGTGACAGAATAGGAAAAACTCGATTATTAAAAGAGTTTAATTTCACTTCATGGTACACGGCTAAAAATGGCACAGTCCTAGAAAATGATTTTACTTGAATTTAAGATTGGTCGTCAAAAGTCGTATGGTGCAGTTTTTTTATTTAAGTGTGTCTCGACACCGATACCCATAGTATATATGCCACATGTAGTTTCTTGTTACCTTTTGTAAATCCTCTTTTATCAGGAGAACCTTTTATTCTGTTTTCTTCCACAATACCACTATTAATTTTGGTTAATTAGTTAAAAAATTCAGTTTATTGTAAGTTTATTGTGGTAAAAAACTAGCACCGGTTCAAACAGAAAGATTTTTGAAGCAGAGAAAACTGTACACCTTGCAAACACTTTTTTAACAGCATGACTTTATCAGAAGACAATACAAATACTAAAAATCCAGACTAAAAATAAGGCATAGGTTCTTTAATTCAGTCACAGACCCGCGATGTCACAGGTGTGTTCTAGTTGTATATATGATCATTGAGCTAAATATAAAACTGGTACCTTGTAATCTTTTCAGTACATGCTTTTGTTTTGTTACAGAGGAAATCCAAGTACAATGTAGAAAACCGATACAACCACAACTTTAGAGGGATTTACTGTGAATGTGACAGACCATACCCTGATCCAGATGATGATGTAAGAAATCTAAATCTATAGACTTCTTTTAAATTTGTGCACTTTCCTGTACATTCCCTTTTTTAAAATGCCTATTTTATTACGTCACAGTAAGGATTGATTGTTCAGTGACGCCATTTACGCCGATTGGTCAACCGGTGTAACTCATTCATAAAAAAACAACTCAAGATTGGTCTATAGAATAAGTATTATTTCAGGTTTTAAAATTTCAATGAGTAACGCCAAAATTTGCATTTATAAATTTTATACCATTTGGCATTACAGTATAAGATACATGAACATGTATTACCTAAAGTCCAAATAGTCAGGACAATAGCATGTTAATGTGAAATGAAGATGCCCTGCATTGTAATAGACTGACACTGAGTTTTGAGCTTTAAAGTGTTAGTTCAAAAAGTAATAGTTTGCAGGAAGACATTTCATTCTACTGCGACATGTTAATCTGAAGTCTCTGAGCTGACCAGTCTCGTTTTTATACGCCCGTTTACTGAAGTATTATGGTATATCGTTGTCCGTCCATCGTCAAAATGTCGTACAATAACTCAAAAACGCTTTAACCAATTTGCATGAAACTTAAGTGAATTGTTTATATCTATTGATGTTAACTCCCTTTTAATTTTTATCAATTTAAGATTTTACGTTTCCGAGTTATGGGGTTTTATTCATTAAAAAAGTGGATTTTCGCATTTTCGGACAATAACTCAAAAATGCTTTGAGCATTTTTCATGAAACTTTGGTGAATTGTTTAAATCTATTTAGATAACCTCCCTTTAGTTTTTTATAAATTTCTGATATGACATTGAGGAGTTATGAAACTTTATTCTTTGAAAAAGCGATAAGCTTATTGTGCGCTCATGGCACAGCTCTTTATTAATGCTTGACAGGAAAACAATTTTAAACATTTGACCTTAAATAGAAGTGTAGATGTTTTAAAGTAATGTGAACAAGAAGTTAAAATGGTAAATTGAAAGCTGCGTAGCTGACAGATTTGAATGTTTTTTTTCTTTTAGGTAGAGGATGAAATGATTCAGTGTATAATGTGTGAAGACTGGTATCATGGAAGGGTGAGATAAGATCATTTTTCATACATCGTATATACCAATTTTTTATGAAAAATATGGAGGACTTATCGTCAAAAGAAGCATTCTGTATGAGATAAGGAGATGTGGTATGATTGCAAATGAGATAACTATTCAACCTACTACCAGAGACCAAAAAACAAGGATATAAGCAACTAACGTTCACAGCACGCCCTCAAACATTCAGCAAAACCCATACCCCACAGCAAGCTATAAAAGCCTCAACATGGCAAAATGCAAAACAAATCAAAAGAAGAAACCAAGAGCCTGATGCATGCTATAAACAAATGAAAAACAAACATGTTAGACAGCAACAATCGACAACCATTGAACCACAGACTCCCCAGGCTTTCTAATTTTCTTAAAATTAAAGTTGTAACTATTAAAGTTCTGGATTTGTTTGAATCAATAAAGGAAATGTTTTTCTCTAAACTATGCTGTATTAAGATAGTTTGACCATATTTGTATTTGCATTTACTTTACATGTTAAATCAACATTAAAGATCTTGATATCGTCCATTAACTCAAGATAAAATTATATTGTTAATTAGAATTAAAAAGAAAAAAGCTTTTTAGGAAATGTGTAGGTATTTAATGAAAAAAAAAGGGTGCGTTAACCAATCTATTGAACTGTGTTTCTAAGTATTTTTTTCATTTGGTCAACCTGTGAGAATTTTTAACTACTGGTCCATTGAGATGATTTAAAATTTCTAAATCTTTCTGCAGTTAGATGATTATTTCTGAAGAAATTGCTATTATAGTTAATAGTTTTATTTTCTAGCATCTTGGTTTTGATGATTTACCTGATAACAATGTTGGCACCGAGATGGTTTGTAGAGGATGTATGTCCAAACATGATTTTCTTTGGGCCTACACAGTACAAAGTTTAGGTAGGTTTTTTCATATACTGATTAAAAACTGTATCAAATTGCAAGAATATTCAGACTCAAATATAATTGAGACAAACTAGTGTTAATGTAGATAATGTTACATATATTATCATTAATATATATTGCGTACTGTGGATTCATTTATTTTCGTGGGTACCACTTTTCGTTGATTGAGGAAAACTTGCATTTAGTGGATATTTGATTTTGTGGTTTTGCCAAAGTCTGCATAAAACCTTATAGAAAATTTGAAATTTGTTGAACATTTAATGTCGTGGTTAACCTATACCCACAAAATCCACGGAAATGAGTATCTAACGAATAATAACGAATCCACAGTACATTTATTGTTGCAGTTGTTGCTCAATGGTTGAAATTGTTAGATTGAATAATGCAATAATGAGGAAAGCTGAATTGAAATAAATTTCAGAATCTAAGATGTCAGGTCTAATTTATGCTTTACTAATCATGTCAATGCATTGAAACTTGCATTAAAAATCAATTCAGAATTGGTTTTTTCAGAAACACAGAAACTGACATCTGGAGAAACTTCAAACAGTATAGATGTTGCAAGTGGTGGAAATGACAATGCAAAGGCTTCTAAAGCAACTGGAGGAAAACATTCACCTGCCAAAAGAAAGAAAGTTGAACAAGTTAGTATATGAGGTTTCTTACATAAGGTTTGATGCAGGTAAAAACAGAACAAAGGACCAATATCGATAAAACAGCCATCCAACAACACACAGTAACAAAAAAAATATGGATATCATGATATGGCCTTCTGTGATTGTCTAGGACTGAATCTAATTGCAAGAGTTTGAATGTACTTGTCAGTGATCAATACTTAACATGCAGAGAACAATATTGCTTATAAGTTCAATGTATGGTTGAAAGTACATAGATATAATAGGAAAATTTAAATACTAACTAAGTGTTAACGAGGTATCAATTTATCCAAATATTTGTTAAAAGTTAGGTGTTTTTATTTGGTTGATAGGTAAGATTTTTATGCCTCCGCTGTCACAGGAGGGGGCATTAAGTGTTACCCTTGTCTGTCCTTACGTACGTATGTTCCGAATTTGGTTTCCATTTTCTAACTTTAGTTTACCTCAACCAAATGTTATGAACGCTTATTAACACAAAACACATATCAATTTCGAGTAAGGGTGGCGTCACTTTGATGGTAGATGGTAATGGTAGCCTTTTCCTCAATTCCTCTGCCCATATCATAAACTTGAATATGTATGATGGCTCGTTTCGAACCTGAAACATTTTCACATATGTGGTTAAATTTTCAGGGTACGAGGTGAACGTCATTTTCCCATAATTTAGCATACTCTGAAAAGCCCCTTGTGATGCGGCTTCTTGAGGTAAAAAATTCCCTTTTTTTTCTCGCTATAAGTTCTTTGAAAATTTAGTTTTGTATACATTTAATAACTCCATAGTTTTTACACCTTTATTCTATTGGCCTCTGCTCTTTAAATCAGCACAAATGATTAAGCTCAGTCACTTGTTAAAAATTGAAACGTGTCCAATATCACTGCACAGAGATTTTTTGTTTGCGTACCATTTTTGAGTGCCTCAATTTGAGGTGCCACGTATTAGGCATATTGACCCATCTGTACAACTGTTAGTCAGTTTTATTTGCCATGTGGCCTTAGGTTAAAGTTTTTGTTTAAGATTGTTTACCATGAATCTGTGGTCATATCAAATTCAGACTAAGTGCATGTTCATTATGATGTAAACTTTTAAAGCCAAATTAGGGTTTCAACCAAGGTTTCGCAGTTCACAGAACCAAGGATCCGGTAACGGTCATATTTGCCAGACTAGTCTTAATCTGAAAGGCCTATGACTGAAATAGTATTTTGGATTCAGGTCATAAAGATTTTCAGTTATTTCATTGAGGTCGGGTTATTTATGCCCCTGCCGTAGGTGACATGGGCATTAAGTGTTACCCTTGACCGTCAGTCCTTCCGTCTTTCCGTCCTTCCGTCCCATTTTTGTTGCAAAGCTTGAGTGGGGCCATTCGTGTCCTTGCATTTTTGCATTAATTTTCCAGTGTTTTACCAGTTATGAAACTGCCACTTGGCAATGTATGATAATCCAAAGGACCCTCCAAATTTTAGTTTTAATGCCCCAAGGAGATATTGGCTTAATTTTTTTAATTACTTTTTACCTATGTGCCCATCTGACAGGAAGATGTATTGATCAAGTTGAGAAATAATATTATAAATAAAAATGTTGATATAAGATTGCTTAGGCTGTGACTTCAGGTATACTCAAGATTTCATGGCTTACTGGACTTTGAAATTTGATAGTATGAGTTAGAGCATGGTGTCCCATGAACACATATTCTTGTATTTAAAATTGATCCTAGATACTTTTATTACTTTTTTGTAAAATTTTGTATTGATCTAGCTACATAGAGCTCGAGTCTACTTATATTTTATAATTATTTAGGTTGACAATGCATCATCTCCAGGAAAATCTTGTCATTTGAAAGAGTTACAGAAGAGAAAAATCTCAGATAAAGATTCAGCTGCATTCTTTGCTGATGGTTGGAGATCAAAACTTTGTACATGTACAGATTGTAAGGTAGTTTTCTATATTTTGACTCTTGTTACAAAAATTGATTTTCAAAGTGCATTGATTGATAGTTGTTAGTAAATGTCCAGAGTATGCCATGGATGAACAGGATGTAATTCAGTTGTACTATAAAATCAATTAGATAATATCTGAAAAGTGAATGACTGAGAATATTTGGGAAAATTTTTATAAATACTTAGAATTGAGGGCATGATTGTTATGAGTGAAACTTTACCTCAAATCAAGCAACCTGTGGACTGCTAAGAGTTTTCCAAATGATCCATCAGCTTGCAAAAACATGCCACACTTATAAATAACCAGATTAGTGATCATACTATGATTGTCAGGGCTACATATATATACATCACACACAGGCAAACAAACACCTGTTTAGTAATGGCAATAATGCTAAATGGGAGTTGTCCAGCTTGAAGCCAGTTACTTCTGTACATATTGTTTTAACCTCTGCTTCACTAGCAGTTCCACACCCTTCAGGGAGCATTTACATATGTTGGTCTTGCAATGAATTCCCTATCTCTGTTTTTGGCAAACATAGTCTTTCCAACCTTTCTGTCACATAAGTTTTTTATATTGTTAAACTTACTCACATTATGGATATGCATCAGAGTGAAAAATATTCTATGGTCCTCTTGACTTAAAAATCTTCTGAAATTATCAATTTCATCTAAAAAATTCATACTTCAAAAATGGTTTCTCTTTGATTGTGCAGTCATTTTCAATAGACTGTTAAATTATTTTCAGAATTTGTACTGCTTTATTGAAAATAGTTAACGGTATGTAAGGATTCCGTAGTAATAGCATATTATGAAGTGATATTTCTCCAGTGAGTATTAAATCTCTAAATAACTGTGTATAATGTAGGAATTGGATTTTATTATGGCATATTTTTTTCTTCCTCAGAATATATATTGTGATCAAGGAATAGAATTTTTGAGTGATGAAAGTGATACTGTTCATGCTTATGAAGTAAGAGGTAAACAGAAATCTACACCTACATCCCAGTATGATAAAGGTCTTCAGGCATTGTCTAACATGAATAGACTACAACAAGTGGAAGTTTTACATGGTGAGTATTGTGATATGGTACAAGTTCAGAGTTCATTGCCTTTTAAACTCTTGTTTAAGAAATACAATTTTACATGTCTTTTGATTGAATTAATATGATGTTTGTGTTGCTGTTGCAAGGATATTTTAGGTATAATTGCCTATCAAAATAGAAAAAAAATCTCAGATACTATAAGCAAATGGTATTCAATGTTTGGTGTATGAAATGATTGTAAGCTAAAGGTTTACATGTCTGACAGACAGGTTTTATCTGACCTTGACCTCATTTACATGGATCATTGACAATTTTACGGTTATGAAACACATATTCAATGATTCATGATCAGAAAATCAGGGGATGCATTTCACTGTGTGCCTTCTTGTTGAGTATTTGAGTTAAAATAAACTTTGAACTTTAACCTGCATGGCCTTGTCAATGTTAAGTGTTCCTAATCCTTTGAATATTATTTGTAGGTTTTAATGATCTGAAAAGTGAACTGAATGAATACTTGAAAAAATTTGCAGAAAATAAGAAGGTAAGATAAATCATTTAGATTACACAACCATGGCATGTTGTTGAACTTTTGATGAGCTTGAAATTATCGTTAACTTTCGATGCAAAATCAGTAGTGTGAAAACATTCAAAGAATTTAGGAACTTACGTCAGCTTTCTTCTATGATCTCATAATTAATAATGTTCCCTGGAAAAATAAAAAAAGCATGCACTTGAGGCTGTGGCTGTGTCTGTCTGAACCAAATGGTTTCTGAATGATAACTTTGAGGCTTTGCAATAATATTACCTTCCATGAAATGAAGATGAAGGCAGATTTCCAGCATTGTAGCATTTGCCATTAAATGAGTTATGCCCCTTAAAATGTAACCTTTGTAATCAGGGAAACAAAAAAGTTTCCTGGTGATGCTTGTAGCATGCTTTGGAAGCTACTTATATGTCATCCTTACAAACACCAGTGACCTTAGTTAATTTAAAGTGTGATACATATATACTGTTCAAGGAATATCAGCTGGCTGTGCCAACTTTTTCCTAGATTTTAATCGGAGTGATTTTTAGTGTTTCCTGATAGCCAACAAGGAGCTTACCATGTTATATATGTAAAAGCTTTATATATTAACGTCATACCAAATGATAGCATGTGAAGTCGTGTACCTACTACTTTATTTCTTTCATTTAATGATTTTTAGCTCACCTGGCCCGAAGGGCCAAGTGAGCTTTCTCATCACTTGGCGTCCGTCGTCCATCGTCATCGTCCGTCGTCGTTAGCTTTTACAAAATCTTCTCCTCTGAAACCACTGGGCCAAATTTAACCAAACTTGTCCACAATCATCATTAGGGTATCTAGTTTAAAAATATGTCCGATGACCCCGCCAACCAACCAAGATGGCCACCATGGCTAAAAACAGAACATAGGGGTAAAATAAAGATTTTGGCTTATATCTCTAAAACCAAAGCATTTAGAGTAAATATGACATGGGTAAAACTGATTATCAGGTCAAGATCTATCTGCCCTGAAATTTTCAGACAAATCTGACAACCTGTTGTTGGGTTGCTGCCCTGAATTGGTAATTTTAAGGAAATTTTGCAGTTTTGGTTTTATCTTGAATATTATTATAGATAGAGATAAACTGTAAACAGCAATAATGTTCAGCAAAGTAAGATCTACAAATAAGTTGTCATGACCAAAATTGTCAGTCGACCCTTTAGGAGTTATTGCCCTTAATAGTCAATTTTAACAATTTTTCGTAAATTTTTGTAATCTTTACAAAATCTTCTTCTCTGAAACTACTGAGACAAATTTAACCATTCTTGGCCATAATCATTATTGGGGTATATAGTTTAAAAATTTGTCCGATGACCCGCCTTCCAACCATCATGGCCAACTTGGTTGAAAATAGAACATAGGGTAAAATGCAGTTTTGGTTTATATCTCTGAAACTAAAGCATTTAGAGCAAATCTGACAGGTGGCAAAATGTTCATCAGATTTAGATTTATCTGCCCTGAAATTTTCAGACGAATCCGACAACCCGTTGTTGGGTTGCTGCCCTGAGTTAGTAATTTTACAAAATTTTGCAGTATTTTAGATATCATTATAATATCTAATATCTAATACTATTAATTATGATTTTAACCTTATTTTACATGATTTCCAAAGCATCAGTAAATACAGGTGAGCGACACAGGCTCTTGAGAGCCTCTAGTTTTGAGTTTGCCAAAGAATAACAAAAGCAATATTGGAACGAAGTTGAACTTTGAAAATTGCATTTTAACATGTGAAATTTTGTATTTCAAATTGTGCAATTTAATTTATTTTGAAGCATTAATATCTTTAGTAACACATATAGGATGAAAGGGGAGGCATGTTTGTTGTTTTTTTTTAACAAATGGCATTATGCTTATTTCACTTATTTGAAGTTTTATATTGGCACATGTGTCAATTACCATCCATATTATGTCTTTTAAGGTTGTTCGTGAAGAAGATATTAGAGAATTCTTCAGTACATTGGAAGCGAGGAAAAGGCAAAGAAAATCGAGTGATGAAGGAATGAGTTATTTCTGCAAATGATGGATGACGGCCATTTTATTGTTGATAATTGATTACAACTGTTTTAAAATTTGAATTGAACTGTTTTATGTTTTAATATTTCTAATTATAAGATGTTATTAATTTTATTGTTAAACAGATGTTTTAAAATATTGAATGAATGTTGCTGTTGTACACATAAATGATTCTTTTCAGGTTCATTTTTCATTAGGACCAAAAAGCAAATACTGGCTTTCACAGAACATGACATTTATGTATAGTTAGAAGCTGCTTAAAAGGAGCAAGTTGAAGTATTTCATTGTTGTCTTGCCATGAATTAAGTAATACCTTTGTTTAATTGTACAATGTCAGAATGTTTATGATGTTGAGTTTCAAGTGAATATTGGCCTATTTTTTACATAAAAATTTATCATTTGAAAATGATTTGTGAAAATAAAGCATTGGTTCATTAAAACATTCTTATTTTTATCTGTTCTCCTTTTTAGATCAACTCGCCCTTGTCTGAAGGCCCATGTGAACCATCACTTTTGCCATCTCTGCCCCTGTCCATTATCTCTTGTCCATAAACTTTTTGAAAATATTTTTTCTCTGAAACTGCTCAATAAATTGAAATCAAAGTTTGTCAGCTTCATCTATAGGATGTCTACTATGTAGTTCATGATTTTTGACCAGGTAGATCAACCAACATTGGGACTGTGGCTAAAAATAGAACATAGAAGTGGAACTGCAGTTTTTTGTTAATATCTTGAAAGCTATAGCAATAATAGAAAAACCAACAACTTGAAAATGGCCAGCACACCAGATTTATCTTCTTTGAAAATTTTAGAAAAATTGACCCATTTTAGAGTTATTGCCCCTTAAATGCTGATTTTTGTCATACCTGTTCTGAAAGTCACAGAATGCAAGACATAGGGAATACAATGCGTCAGCAGCGTAAATTTTTTTAAAGCTTTATATTTCAGAGGGTGAAAGACTTATGTTGTAAAGTTTCTGTCTGTCATATGTCAATTGTTCTTGACCTTATTTTCATGGTTCAGCTACTGCTTGAAAAATTGTATTTTTTTTTGTTAATTGGAATACTCACTTATTATGAGTAATAGGATATCTAATTTTGGCATATATGGAATACTTGCGAGGTTCATGTGTCTGCCAGACAGGGTTCACCGGACCTCAACCTCATTTCATGGATCAGTGATGAAGGTTAATTTTCATGGTCAAATCTGAAACTCAGATACTATATTTGGTGTATGGATTGTATGATTGTAAGGTGCACATATCTGTTTGGAAGTGTCCATCTGACCTTGACCTCATTTTCATGGTTTTGTCTGTTTCTCAGATACTAAGCTACAGTTCAACTGTATTTAGTGTATGGACGGATTGCATTGTTTACATATCTGTTATTATCAAGTTCCGATTTGGGTGACGTCACTTTTACTGTTCTAGAGCTATGCCCTTTACAAATTGAAAAATTGCTGAATTTTTCCTGTGCGTTCTCTAACTTAAGTTTGCCTCAACCAAATGTTATGAAACTTATACACAATGCTTATTACCACAAAACTCAGATCAAGTTCAAATTTTGGTGGTTTCACTCTTACTGTCTTGAGTTATGTCCCTTTATAACATTATATGCAATCAGGGTCATCTGTGTCCCATGGACACATTCTCCATTCATCTTACAAATTATAAAAGCTAGATTAATACTGAAAATTGCAAAAATAATGATCTGCACAAGATTTATCAACCCTATAAATTTGTTCCCTGAATATTCATTTTGACCAATTTTGCAATTTGTGGTATCCACTGAATGGGAACCTGTTCTGAGGTTATTACCCCTGAAACGTCAAATTTTACTGTTTTATATTATGCTGTAACTATAGGGGGATAGGTTAAAAGTTTTGATTAAAAAATTATCAGCATGACAAGATCTATCTTCAAAAAAGAAATTTGAAAAATGTTGGTGCAGCCAAAGAGGTACAACTTCAGAGGGAGCTACATACTTGAGACCATCAGAAGTCAACTTTCCACAATGAGGTACAATATGTTTTTTATGAGAATTTACTAAATTGTGTGTAATCACTGATCAATGCCATAACATTGACTACTTGGAAATGATATCTTATAGGAGTAAAAGACTTCCAGTGGTAAAATAAACTCGACAAAGACTTTTGGGGTCCATATTTGACTGAATACAAGGCAAAACTTCTATATCTAACATTCTATTTTCCAACAGAGGTCTGAATTCATTACCTCTTCCTAGTCCAATCATTTTGCAAAACATTTAGATTTATTGTTCGATTGTTTGCGTCATAAATACACATGACATATTTGCCACTGCACGTTAAGTGAACAATAACACTAACAATCAGTCCGAATCAGTTATATTTGTGAAAAGTAGGTTATCCTGTCTGATTTTACCTCAGTTATTCAAATTAGTTTTATAGTTCGTTATCAGAAACTGGGTAGCCTACATTACACGGGTAGTAACGTCGTCATATCGAGGAGCGTTTAGTACAGTGATTTTGTCATAGTTTGGTTAAGTTGGACATGATTGTGTTAAGTGTTTCTTAATGACAAACAATGACACAATATAAACATTCGTATTTTTTGCTAAAGAAACATCTGAACATAAATTCAAGCTGGTAAGTATCTTTGTCTACAGCTAATATGTTAGTACATTAAAATTTGTATCATAAAGTTAATAGTTTGACACAGAATAATGCTTGCGTATGTCAAAATTTAAAAGTAGCTTATTCGTTTCTCATGCATGAAAAAAAGTGATTTGCTTACTGTCTGTTACATCACATATTTCGTTATGATACAAAGCTGCCGTCAATTATTCCGAAAAATAGCTACATTTGCACAGAAATTAAGATTACTGAAAATACGGTGTCATGGTTAAGTTCATGTTCGACATGGTTCAGTTCTGTGATTCCTGTCGTGTATGATGAAAGAGTAACGATCAAAATAAACAGACAATATACAGCAATTGAAATACTGTTAAAAAAAAATTTTCGCCGATACCTTTTTTTCTCGCGTTATTATAGAACACGCATGTATAAAGAAATCACGAGCATAATATATTAGTGCATTTCAAAGGCAGTTTTCTTTAAAAGTAGTTTTATTTGGAATACAAAAGGACCTACGGAAGCACATAGTAATATATAATAAGTATACGCGGTATTATTGCCAATGAGACAACTATCCATCCAAGAGCAAATAACGTAGATGTTAGCAACTATAGGTCGCCGTACGGCCTTCAACAATAAACAAAACTCATACCTATTAGAAAGCTATAAAAGGCTCCGACAAATTAAATATAAAGCAATTCAAATTAGAAAACTAACGGCCTGATTTATGTTCAAATATGATATAAATTGACAAACGACAGCCACAGCATTACAGACTCTGGATTGGGTCAGGCACATACGAGGGAATATGGCGGGGTAAATCATGTTTGCCTGCTCCCAGTCCTCTCCTTGCCTTAATCTGGGCAGTGGTGTAACAACACAACAAAGAAGAACAAACTAAAAAAAAATCAGTTGAAAAGGACTTGACTCGTCAGATCTATACAAAGCAAAAAATATCAAGTAACATAAACACCAAAGACACAAAGAACCAATCTGTGAGTACACGCATTTACTGAAAGTTCCAAGCCAATAACAACTAATAAAAAAATCATGAATCCAAGACAAAACGTTACTTTTTTTTATTTCAGAATGTAATTCTGCTGCCAATGTTCATCTTCATCTATCTTATTCTCTGCTATTAAGAACGATGATTTCTTGTCTTATCGGGTTACAAATAAGGTCGTACACAGTTTAGATGTACTTGTACCAAACAAAATAACACGTGTATCTTGGATTTTAAATCACATTTAATAAAGTACAATTTCTCGTACTAAATACTAGATCGACAGAGCTTTTTCTGGTATTATCGAAAATTTATTGCATAAAAGAAAAAACTTAAATGAATTAAGTGATGCTACACAATACATCTATACAATATGATAAAAACATAATCATTTTTTATTCATTCGTAATAATAATTGACAAAAATGGACATTAATTCTAATTCGAAATTGTGATCTTTCATATATTTTAATTCGAAACTCTGTAAGCAGTTTTTAAAGTAATTTTATTTATAGTTTATTAACAAAATAAGTTTACACTGTTGTCCATGTTAACATTTTGTCCCGTGGAGGGTTAAAGACTTATGGTGCCCTCTCGGTATCGTTTGGTTAGTTTTGTAGTTGGGTTACTGTATCATGGGCGTACAACCCCAGAATCTCCTTTTATTCGTCATAGACATATTCTGGTTCAAAATAAAAACAACAGATGTATAGTTTCCTAGTAAAGCAAAAAAAATTTTTTACTAGCTGCTACGTTTTGCAACTTTAGGTAGACGGCTTTAATCATTTGGCTAGTGTCGCCGCTCACAATATCCTTGACAGAGTCCATCATGGACAAAACGGAGAAAAGATTCTAGATGAAACAAAAGCAACGCTTTCTGTTTTTGTAATTTATTTGATCGAAAGCCAGTTAAAATGAGCACTGGCTATAATAATTCTATCTAGGAAACACGAAAAATAAAAATTGTTTAATGTACGGTTTGCCGATTACGCCTACCACATTTGGTTAAAAAGGCGTTTTTTCTTCTTAGTCAATTGGTAAATTGAGCACAAGCGCCTTTAAATAAACTATCAATATTAAGGTGAAACAAATATGTATTAATTGGATCTAAACCATGACAAATTTGATCAAAACCATGACGAATTTCTAGACACTTAACTGATCCATGTCAATCGCTTAACCAAACCATAGCAATATCGATATTTTGGTTATCCTGCGTTAATTTCTTAAAAACAACAATGTCAATGAAGATCGTTTGACTTACAATATAGATTCAAACATCTTATTTGCTTTTTATCTGCTCATTTGAAAAGAACTGAGGCAATCGTTCTGGGAAGTAACCTAACTAAACCATGACCAACTTAACCAAACTATGACAAAATCACTACTAAACGCTCCTCGATATGACGCGGTTATTACCTGTGCATTAGTTCTCTCATCACTTCATTTGAATTTTACTTTTTAAATTTGAATATGGTTCAGCAAAATCTGACAAAATCATTCCCAAGTTTCTAGGTTACATTATTTAAGTAACTGTTCTCGAAAAAGGTAGGGTCAATTTCTCCTTAATGTATATCAAAATCAAAGCATGCAGAACTATTTAGATTATTACTTAAATTCACGGCATCAAGGTTTCCGTTGCAAACTTTTAGGTTCTAAGTTTTCATCCAGAAAGTGAATAAGAAGGACTGGCTTAACCAAAAAAAAAAGAAAAAAAAGTTTGAATAAATAATAAATGCATAAGGTTTTCGTTTTACGCAAGTCCAAAATTTAATCACCTGTTTCTTTTTCCTGATTATAGGTTTCATTCCTGAATAAAACGATTGTGGAATGTCTAAAAATGCGGAATTGGTTTTACAACTTATTTTCACGTTCAGGTTTGACTGGGGTATAGAGATATGCGTATGGTCATCGGAACTATATTTATTCCCATCCGGCAGACCGTTAAACCTATATGGACTTCTGGTCTAGCTGTGCGGGATATATACATATGCAGCAGCATCCGATCAAACTAGGGAGGTTAAATTCGATGTTTCGTGGTAGAACGCCACGTAAAAGAACTCATTTTGCAACAAGTCTTGGGTCTGTGGGGAGGCATGTTGTATTGGTAAATTTCTGTCCCTAGCATACATTTTTTCTAGTGGCAGTCAATTTCCCACCTTTCATCCCTGTCTATTCGCTTCGACAAAAGTATCTATTGTATTAATTGTTGAATTGTTCTCTAGAATATGAATTCAAAAATTTTCCACTGGGCGTTGAGCAAAGTTCAATTAATCATTAGTTTCACGTATAGACTTTTTTCTTATTGGTTTAAAATTTTTATTCATTCAAAAATGAATTAACGGCATCTGATGAACAGTAAGTTGAATTATCATTATTCAAAATTTCTCACCAAAAATGAATAATTTGAAGAAAAAAAAAACTCGTATCGTAAAATCTACTTTAGTGTTTAAAAACTGATTGTGTATATATATCATTTTAAGATGTGCATTGAAGTTTAGAATTTTTGTTTCTTGTATAGGCAAGATATTTTGACCTAAAAAACATACTTTAAAAAATTCTTGTAATTTAAAAGCACTGTTGATTGGTATTGAAAACGTTTTGTGTTCTACAAAAGTAGGCGTACGCTATTGGGATTACAGTTGCAAATTCTTGGATCAAAATAAGATGACTTTTGTTATAATTCTGAGAGTATTGATTACTATACACCTTAGCCTATTTGGTTTTTGGCCAATTTTTTTTTTAACTCTGATGAAATTTTATTATTAAAGAGTCAATCAAATATACTTGAAACATTTTTGCACATCTCATATTAAATCAACAAATTATTCAGCACTAGTATACATATTCATATTGATAAGGAAGACACATTTTTGCATCGAAGAACATCTGTTACTAAACATGAATTAATTAGTACCAGAAAGACAAAGTAAAGCTTTAGTTTCAATAGAATATTGGTCTTGGTTGAGAATGCCCTGTATGTTTGTTTTAATTTTTAGTTATATGTTTACACAATTTTTGGCTGCTGTATCCCAATTATTGTCACATTTACCTATCTATTAATATAGAAAATAAAGGAAAAAAACTGCTCAAACAACTTAATCCATCAAAAGCATCAGGACCAGACGGTATACCAAACAGAATCCTCAAGCAGTGCTCAAAACAACTAGCACCAAGACTTGCAATAATATACCAAAAGTCAATAAATACTGGATTACTGCCCAGAGACTGGTTAAACGCTAACATCTCGAGCGTTTTCAAAAAAGGAGACAAACACGCACCAGAAAATTACAGACCTGTATCACTAACATCTGTGCCGTGTAAAATACTAGAACACATAATCTGTAAGCACATGCTAAACCACCTAGACAAGCACAGGGTACTAACATCACTCAACCATGGATTCAGATCCGGGTACTCGTGTGAAACACACCTACTACTAGTAGTCACACTGCACGACTTCATGAAATCACACGATATTTGTAACCAAGTTGATGTTGCTATCCTGGACTTTTCAAAAGCATTTTACACCGTGCCACTCAATGAATTATTACACAAACTTGATGAATATGGTGTGAGAGGACCACTGAATAAATGGCTCGAAATGTTTCTCACACAGAGAAAGATGAAGATTGTCATTGATGGAGAGGAATCTGAAGAAGCTACAGTGGACTCAAGAGTTCCTCAAGGAACCGTACTCGGACCCCTTCTCTTCCTCTTTCATATCAAAGACCTGCCAGATGCAGTAAAATCAACAGTTAGACTTTTTGCTGATGATTGTCTGCTATACAGAAATATAAAAACACAACATGACCACACTCTATTACAACAAGATCTGGTTAGCCTAGACAAATGGGCAAAAGACTGGGGTATGCGCTTTAACGCAAAGAAATGTTACATACTGAATTAAGAACAAAAGCCAGAAATTCTATACCCTCGATGGACACATACTCCAACAAGTCCAACACAATCCATACTTGGGGCTACAGATATCAGAAGATCTAAAATAGACCACCCACATTTCAAATGTAGCCAAGAAAGCAAATTCGACGCTAACAAGTCCAACACAATCCATACTTGGGGCTACAGATATCAGAAGATCTAAAATGGACCACCCACATTTCAAATGTAGCCAAGAAAGCAAATTCGACACTAGGCTTTCTAAGACGCAACCTAAGATTCTGCCCAAAAGACTGCAAGAAAACAGCATACATCTCATTGGTAAGATCTACGATGGAATATGGGGCAATTGTATGGTACCCATATACAACAAACAACATCAACCAATCAGAAAGGATCCAGCGAAGAGCAGCACGATTCATCACAGGGAATTACAAATCTAGAGAAGAAGGATCGGTCACCAAAATGCTTACCGTACTGGAACTAGAAAACCCGAAGTCCAGAAGAACAAGCCAAAGACTGGTATTTCTGTACAAAGTGGTTGAGGGTTTGGTCCCAGCTATCAAACCTGACGAGTTTTTGGTAAAGAGCAAAACCAAAAGGATTATCAAACCGAAACGCTTTGTAGACTTTGAAAGTACTAACATAGTAAACAACTCGGTTAAGAACAATGCAAAGGCAATTGAAACAACAAACTGCAAAACTGAGCAATTTAAGAACTCATTCTTCGTTAAGACTGATTCATTGGAACCAACTGGAAGAAGACGTAGTGTGCACCAAGTCAGTTGAGAGCTTCAAAACAGCTCTCCAACGCCGTCAATGGGCGCTCTCTCCTCCGTCGAGTTTTGGTAGAATTGGTACCTTCGACGTAACGATACAGATATATAAGGATATGGAATATCCATCCATGACACAAAATCAATATGTTCACAGCGAAAAACACAAAAGCAAAGGAACAGCGCTTTTGTTTCTGTCTGTTTGGGTTGCGCGCCCAATTTTTGTTCAATATAACGGAACTATAAACAACTGCCATACAAGTGGGAGGTTTAGCTAGCTATGAAAAAGTCTAATCCACCACTGTCTCCGGAAAATGCCTGTACCAAGTCAGGAATATTACAGTTGTTGTTCACTCGTTCCGTTGATTGATAACATATGTATGGACTTTCCCCTTTGAGAATTTGCCGTAGAGTTCGGTATTTTTGTTATATTTTTTTGCGCTACATTTTTGGATAAATACTCTAGATTTGCTAAAATCTATGAAGCCAAATCAGCTTTTTCATATTACGTTCACTATATATTTATTGTTTGGCCGTTTTTTTTTTCTTCAAATAACACCATTGAACTATGAATCTGTAAAATTAAGTAAAGATTGGCAGATTTTAAAAGATCACTCTCGTTTGTACTGAGTTTCCTGCTCACTGTACGCCAATGAACCCTGCAAAAACTCTTTAACGATCCTTATATGTGGACTGTTGTAAAGGAAAATGTATGTTCCTATCAAACATTTAAAAACCACCCTCGTATGAAATTATTTCAGGGGAGGATATTGGCCGTACTACTTACACGTCCAAAACTGAACCGTGACTGAAAACAGAGTTTTAAAACAGAATTGTTTATCGGCAGATAGTTTACATCCGTCTTTCATTGAATCAGCTGTTCTGCATATAAACGGGGGGAAAAAAAATATTACACTTTCTCCACGAGATAGTATGATGAGAGGAAAAGGAAGATATATGCCAAAAACTGTTTATACTATACTAGGACTAATGTATTAGTGTAATAATCCCAGGTTAAGAGTACAATTTATCTGAATAGACATTTACGGTAACGATCAAAGTGTTTTATGCAAATATGGTTATAAATACGATTAACTTATTAATGATATGTTGAGTAATGCAGTATTTATTACAGATCTTTTATGGAATACTTTTGAATTCACATATGTTGCTTTAATCAAAATCCTCCGAATCCATCACTTAGTAATAAAACATCAAGGGTTGATATTGGATACTTTATGCGCACATCAAATGTTGACTTTTAAACCCAATCACTCTGCTTTTTTTTTCTTTCCTAAAGATTTATCCTATTTTTGATCATATAGAAAACAAAAATTTAAGAAAAGATGGGAAGAATTTTTCTTTAGAAACATCGTAGAAGGTCTATTATTTATCCCACGCACGATTTCATCGAATAATTATGATCCCATAAGAAGACACAAAATTGTATTTTCATACAGGGTAAATGATTCGCTCAACTTACTTCTAAAGCTTTCAAATATCTTGGAGTTCGTACACATTATCATAATTTTGAACAGAATTTTCAGTAAATTTTAGTTTTGAAATTTCTTAAAATGGACATGTTAATATGTCCTTTGATTGAGTTAAGCTATTTCAGTTGATATTTTATAGTGTGTTTTTCTATGTTGTGATGTTACACTATTGTTTCAGAAAAAGGGTGAAGGTTTGGTACCATTAAAACCCGCTGCATTTGTTTGCACCTGTCCTAAGTCAGGAATCTGATGTTCAGTAGTTGTCGTTTGTTGATGTGGTTCATAAGTGTTTCTCGTTTCTCGTTTTTATATAGATTAGACCGTTGGTTTTCCCGTTTGAATGGTTTTACACTAGTAATTTTTGGGGCCCTTTATAGCTTACTGTTCGGTGTGAGCCTAGGCTCCGTGTTGAAGACCGTACTTTGACCTATAGTGGTTTACATTTATAAATTTTGACTTAGATGGAGAGTTGTCTCATTGGCACTCATACCTCATCTTCTTATATCTATGTCCTGTCTTTCAAGAGGTTTTTATATTTTCACTGTGCCGTTTTGTACATGTAACAGATTTGTGCATACTTTTGGAATGTAAATTTAACTCAGTTTTACAGAACTGCAAATTGGTAAACTTTTACTAAATCTTTAATTATATTTCGCATATGGTAAGGGCAAAACTGTATGTGCTACAATGTCACATCTAAGGTTTATGGAAGACAAACGTAACATTCTGGCTACACCTACAATAACTGATTAACCGGCGTTTTTGACTTCATTTACCCCAGGACGATTTCAAAGTCTTCAATCTTTACTAAGATTTACTTAAAGTATGATTGCTTCGTTGTGTGTACTTTGAGGCGTATTTCTGAATATGTTACCAAATTCTACTGCCCGAGATTTCTCAAAACAGCAACTTTGCTTTACGTAAGCAAAATTTGGGTTACTAAAAGGACGTTCTTAACCAAACCAAAATTTTATTGGAATTAAAGGTGTTTTTTCACAACAGGTTAATTTGTGTTGGTAAGAATGTTCGTCAAAAGAAGATTGAGCAATAGCACTGTGATATTGTGTCTAAACATTATTCAACAAAATACGCTAATAAAATGATCGACGCTAATTTGTATAACTTGGGTAATCCCTTATATACAATACAACAAGAATATTGTTAAATCGCGAAAAAATAAGCTGGTATTAAATTCTCCCTCGCCCTGCTCGTCCGAATTTAAAATATTTATTCTCTAAATTCAATAGGCTATAAGCAAGACAAACACAGATATAGAATTAGTTGCTCGCAGTAACATATTATTTTCTCTTGCGATACAATATTTTATTTAACTTTATTGTACAGATTTTTCGATTCAAACAACATATAAATACATGACATATAACATTGTTCCTCTTTCGCATCGTTTCTTTTTCCTCGGCTAATACCTCCAACACCTGTACGTACAATAAACATAGCAGCAACTGTAAATATACCCAATGTGACCAACTTCAATTCGACAAAACTGCGAGCACCTTCGATTCTTATACATTTAAATGCCAAACTTTATATAGTATCATTAAACCCCACCCATAGAAACCGCCAAAACTTTCCTCGTGCCTTATGCACCTAACATCAAACTTTATAAATAGTACATACTGTTGCAGAACCAGTATCAGAACTAGTTGTACTAGTTCCCATCTATAAATAATTTATACAAATAGCAAACGGGAAAAACCCAATTTCAAACGAAATAAAATATATTTAAGTTCTTCCAAGGACTTGAAAAACTTTCAAAATCGCAAATATATGTTTGTGATATGCCGTCTTTCTGTAGTAGTGTATCTGTGGATATGCAAAGGGAATGGCTTATCAAATATAAAGAAACATTGATTTATTTTTAAAGTTCGCAACAAGCAAAGTTACGGGGGACTATAGTGCGTTTGCGTGATCGTTAACAATCATTTCAGAATTTAATAACCACACATCACTATAAAATGGTGTGAATATACATCTCGGGGACATTCAAATTCAAATATTTTATTGGATAAAGCACATATGATAAATTGCGGGAATTAAGTGACTATGGATCTTGGGGGACTTATATATAACAGCATCCCACGAAATGTAGGTAACTCTTTTATTTCACGATTCATGAACCTCCAATAATTCTTACGTCCGATTTTAGACCTCGAATACTAAGTAACCACAATCATATAACTAGCTGTAAAGATTTGTCTTTGAGGTTATGAAGAATTTTCATACATAAAGAAGGCTACAATGCCGTATATAAAGATTTACACCCGAGTACATTTTTCAGATACAAAGCGAACTACAATCATATGACTTAATGTAAGGATGCCTTTAACAGAGTATGACAATCTCCTGCGTAAACTAGTGACTCTGGTCTATATTTAAGGTTCAATTGATTGGTTTTGATCCAATAAGTCTTTAATCACATATCGGTTCTATTCTCACAGAGGTTAAATTCTACTCCGAGTATTAAATGAGGTTTATCAAGCCAATCCATGGGTGGGGTGACCCTCTCAATCGTAGATTACCTATAGTTTTCACTATTGTATGACTAGTGGGTAGGTAATAAAGAATTTTAGTATATGATTATTTATTAAATCATTTATGTAGGTAGGGTTTTGTATCCCTTATAACTTCAGTATAGATATGCAGATATTGTATTATGTTTTTAAATGAAATCTAAATTACAAAATAATTTTCTCCAACCGTACGTCATAATAGGAATAGAAGGTCGGTGGTTTTGATTACTCTTTGAAGAGAGAATTTTAGTTTTATATAACTTGAGATGTTTTAAAATAAGTTTTACCAAAAACATGAACATAATTTTGCCGTGGCAATTCTCATTTAAGCCTTTACTTTTTGTTTGTTCATGTTGTCAATAGATCGGAATGTTTCATTTTAAATTAATGTTACTCACAAAGGACACATATAAATTAACCTATATATTGGTTTAAATCAAATACAGATGTAAGGGCTGAACTTCATTCTATGGTTTTTTAAAAGGTATAACCAATTTTCCCATAATTTGTTTCATTTGCAAGTTCAAAATCCGAAATTTGAAGTAACGGAATAAACGTTTATCATTGAAGAGTCTTAAAGATATTCTTTTATGATTTTCAACAAATCAATACAGAGCCAATGCGTCAAAAGTTTATTCCGCGCAACACATCGCCATGAAAGATTGGTTGAGTGTTTTTCCTTTTCAACGTCCAGTGGCAGATATGCCATGCATATCCAGGAGAACAAACTTACATTCAAAACAAAAGGTAGGTCGACCGCGGGATGAAAGGCGGGAAATGTGGAATGCTGCTGAAAAATGAGGGAATATCTTATTCCGACCGGCAGTGACTACGTATTTATACATCCCGCATATCCAAACGGACGTTTCAGTTTAGCATGTGTTTTACTGTAGGACGATGAAGCCAAGGGATGACCATATATGTATACCCCAGTCAATCGCCGTCGAAGATAATTTTGTCACAATACACCAAATTCCACATGTCTTTTATTTTTTTCTTCTATCAAATGACATCCTTCAGTCAAATGATTTAGTTTGTAAATGAAGTGGCTTACCTTCGATATAATTGATGTGTATGTGTTTACAAAGAATTTGGAAATATATGCATATAAATGTATAATTCTGTGTGAAATTTGTCTATTAGTTCGACAAAGGTTGATTTCATACGAGAAATTCACGCAAAACACGACAACAACCCTGAAAATAACAGTATCGCCAGACTACCGAAAACGACAGTAAAAACAAAAATAAAACGATAAGTAGACACACTTTTAGTCTTAGATACATGATTTCTTTTATTAGTTGTTATTGGCTTTGGACTAGCTGTCAGTATCTGTGAGTACTCTCAGATCTGTACTTTTGTGTCTTTTTTGTTGTTAGGGATGTATAAATACCCTGTCACGTCCGATCTGTGTTTTTGTTAAATGTTTTTTTCTTCTTTGTATCGATCTGATGAGTTAAGCCCTTTTCAACTGATTTTTATAGTTTGTTCTTATGTTGTGCTGTAACACCACCACTGTTCCAGGTAAGGGGAGGGTTGCGCGCTTACAAACATGTTTAACCCCGCCACATGCTGTATGTGCCTGTCCCAAGTCAGGAGCCTGTAGTTCAGTGGTTGTCGTTGGTTCACGTCTGTCATATTTGTTTTCGTAAATTGTTTTGTTATAAATTAGGCCGTTAGTTTTCCCAGTTGAATTGTTTCATATCAATCATGTCGGGGCCTTCTATAGTCGACTATACGGTATGGGGTTTTCTCATTGTTGAAAGCCGTACGGTTGCCTATAATTGCTTACAGTCTACTTCATCTGAACTTTAGTGGATAGTTGTCTCATTGGCAATCATACCACATCTCCTTTTTTATATAGTACCAAACATAATAGTTTTGAAAAATGCTGATAATGTAAGGACTGAAAATGGCAGTATTGCAAAATACAAACAACGACAATTATGAAAATATCCTATATTGCAAAAATATTGACGATATCAGTACTGAAAAAATTGTATTTTAGATAGATCTACATATAGTCAGCCTAAAAAATAAGAATTTCAAGATTACCATAATAAATCCTGAAAATAACAGTTAAAAAAAACGGCAGTGAATGTACTAAAAAAGAAATTGGGAGCGCTTAAAACAAATCTACCGTTGTCGTTTTTGCTATTCACGATGTTTTTTTTAAACACAAGATATAAATAACCAACGTAAACTGGAGGAACACCTGGACCTAGAAAGGCATTAATACTTTTTGTAGACTAAGGGGATAGTTTCTTTTATAGAATTATAGCTCGTATATTCAGAAAGTTGAAAGATACTTGTACATTTTGTCTTATTTTTAATTTTATCAATAACCTTTATTTCGACTGGAGACGGAAAGAAAAAAAATGCTATACAAGGGCATATTATACGAGGCATTCAAATAGGCGCATATCGCCTATCTCTTTTGTATCTGAAAGTATGGCCTTTTATTTTGGTATCAATAAGTGTTCAACTGATAGATTGGTTTGATATTCTAAAAGGATCACCAAGGTCTTTTTTCAAAGAGTACGCTTTAAACTGTACTTAAATTCAGTATAGAATTATATGTCAAATGCAGATTAGTTTATATCGGCAAAACGACCAAAAGATAAAGATAAAATATATGTTAAACAAAGCAGTCTTGCTTATGAGTCTACTCAGTCTTGAATGTGGTATGAGTTGACTGAAGTATGCTACATAGAGTTCGAGGCTTGATCTTTAGCTAAACTCGAACTTTTTGTATGCATTACAAGATACATGTAAATAAGTTTTGTAAAAAAGATAATTTAATTTTTAGTTTTATAATTGGCTTTGTGTCAGTTCATCTTAAACTTCAAGCGTGATACAATGAAAGAAACGAAGTAAGCATACTTAGTGCTTAGTAATCTTTTAAATGGAGATGTGACCTCCTTGAACTGTATATAGATAAAGAAACTATACATTCTTTCCCGTGTTACTAGCTCAAGACATTTACTTATGTTTTAGTCTCTGCATACAAATGTCTGATTAAGTGATCAAATTTATTATCAATCAGATCAATAAAGAAAAGGGTATAGATAAAACTATTTGATTCACCCTCGTTACGATTTACCCATGCGCGGACTAATGTTGTATTGATCAACTGAGGGATACAAAAAAAAACTGAACAACTGTATTTGTATCAGTTGTATGTCATACTCCGTGCTTAGAATGTAGTATCGGACACTAGAAGATATTTGATGAGGTTTATTTTCATGTAGGATTGATTTCCTGAATCAATACTTCATTACACTGAAAGTTGAAACTTTAAAACTGTTTTTATTACAACATTCAAATATTGTAACGACTATCAAATAACACCATAAAGACAGTATATACTAAAAGGATATTTAAATTTAGTCAAATTGGAGTTAATCAGAGAAGAAAACATTTGACGAGCAGTTCAGTCTTTAGAATAAAAGAAAAGATTTGATTTTATGATAATAAAAGATATTAAAGTGACATTTCATTTGTTGCGATGTCGTGTCACCGAATTCCAAACATAACCTTATAGGATAACAAGAAGGTCTCGTTAACTTAGTATAAAGGTGTATAAATTATACTTTCAGTATGGGATACGGAGTTCATAGATTTGTCTGTGCTATAGATCCTAATTTACTCTGTGGAATTTGTAGTGCCGTGTTAGAAGATGCTGTTCTTACCCCGTGTGGTCACACTTTTTGTGCGAACTGTTTGGAAACATGGCTTAATAAACCCGGTACAAATACTTGTCCAGAATGTAGGAGTGTAATGAACAAGTGTGATTCCAAACCGGTGTTGTCACTACGTAACCTCATCAATGGATTTGATGTAGTATGTGACCATAGTGATCGTGGATGTAAGGTACTTGTTAAGTTAGATAGGTTATACTCTCACCTGGAGTCTTGTAGTTATTTTCCAGTGGAATGTGCAGGGTGTAATCTGACGGTGAACCGATGTGACCTAGCTGATCACCAGTTAGGATGTGAAGGGATAGCAGCGGTGGTACAGGAACCAGAAGAATCAATAGGCGTACGTAGACTGCGATATCTAAAAGCCGGTGCTTCAATTACATCTAATGAAGTATCTGATCTCCTTTATAGAATTAGCTCTTTGGAATTTCAAATTAAAAACCTGAAAAGGGATTTACAGATCTCTGAATCAAAGAACAGACTGATGGAAAGAGAGTGTCGTAAAATGAAGGATGAACTGCAGATCATGATTGACATGCAGTATGCAGAATTTGACCCAAACTATGATTACGGGTACACGCCACAGAGTATTGCTAAACTGTCCTTGCTTATCTCAAGATTCTTATTGAAGAAACCAGGGTACATTAACGAAGATAAAATTTTCGATGCTGTTAAACGGTGTTATGACCAGTATTCACGTTGTGGGAATGAGTATGAACATGATGTTCATATGTTGCTGGCTACTTCATTTGCCAGTAATTGGTTTAGTGATGCGCAAAGGATACATTATCATTGTTGGTTGCAGAGTATATGTAGACAGAGACAATTTGCAAACTCGGGGAAAACTTTGAAGGATTCTATAGAAAACCGACGTTCTTATATGTACCGGGAACATAAGTGATACCACAATACGATGTGTACCTCAACAAACATTTCACAAATAATACCTGCTACTGCTTATATTTTATGTTAAATGTTCGTAATAGTTCTGTATCCATTAAAAAGATATTTTTTTGTTGGAATTTTATTCATTTTGTATACTATGTTACGACTGAACAGAAAACTGTTTTATTTGTGATAGATAATATCTTAGGTGTTATGTTTCGATGATGTCGGATACTAAAACGAAAAGCAATTTTTTTCTCTTTTTATGGGCTATTAATCATGCAATTATAAACGATAATTTTCATTTTAAAGGTTTTCAGAACATAATTAGACAAAACTGACATGTATCTAGTGGTAGATTACTTGTATCACTTAAAAATAATTATTGTTAATTATTTCTGTTGTTGACAGGATCTCCAGGGAATCAAAATTATATAAAATAAGGTCAATAAAGAAAATAATCACATAGTATAATTTCATAGTCAATAATAGTTATTTAAAAACATCCTTATGAACTCAACTGCAACAGTAAAGATATAATATTTAATATAAATGGTTCAAATTAAAGGTTTTCTTTAGAAGACGGTATGCGCGAGTGAACATTAACTCCTCTCAAGTGTTGTACACATTTCCAATATAATTGTTTCAGGTTTGAGCAAACTTCAGGATCTAATACATGTAAGCTATATACTGTCAAGCTGAGGAAAATTTTCACTTTCGAACATCTACAAGTAATGCTAAATTCTCCATATATAAAAAGAAATATTAAGATATGACCCAAGATATTCACTGACGAGATTCCTGAATGGAGACAGACACATGTACATATGGGGTTAAATAAGTTTAAGATATCTCAACCCTCAACCCTTTTAATTTATGTGTGGACTAAAAAGGGTACATAAAGAAGCCGCATGCAATTAAAATCAGTACAGGAAGGCATTCAACCCTGTAATAATGGTATTATAGATTAAAACAAGATCAATACCGTGTTTGGGCCTGCCTCGCTGCATGCAATTGATTGAGGTATCATGTAAACTGAAGCATATCTGATCTTTCCCTGAAATTATTAAAGCAACGAAAACTTTTATGAACATTTTCCTTGTCAACCAATGAATGTAAAAAAATTTCCTACACGCTACAATTCAACATTATCAATCTGCAGACCAAATATAAAATCATTCCCTCCAATAGAAGTAAAGACAAATTTGACGAAAATTGTCTTTCCAATCTTGTACGGACGGACAGAATAATTGAGCGATTATTAAAAACACAAGCGTTACATACAATACAAAAACGAACATTACCGTATCAAAGACTGCTTTCACGCCGACCTAATATCGGTGGCTGTACTTCACATTTGTTTTAATGCAACATCATCGTGTGCAATGCAATGCAAAACCTGTATATAAGTTCAATCAGAGACATATAATGTTATATGTCTCTGGTTCAATGCAGAAAAAACGCAAGAAATTAGCCTGGTTTCAATCAATATTTTAGCGAAATTATGTCCACTTCAAATAATACCGGACACAATGACTGATCAAAAACTATCTGATTATAACCATTTTTTATAACCATTTTTTATCTGAAAAAAAAAAAATGTGTGGACAATTCCTAAACTTATTCACTTAAAACATGTTATTACCATTAAAAAATACGTTAGTTAATAAATCTATATTCGTGGTGAAATTTAGTTACAGTTACCAATTTATTCTTTCTAAGTGAACATAATACGTTCTTTAAAATCTGAGACGTCACTGAAAACACGCGCATTTCAAACCAACTGAGAAATGTTCACTAGATGAGGAGCCAATTGAAACATCAAAACCAAGAAAAAAAAGCTAACTAATGGAAAGGATTAGTCGGTTTATCAGCTAAAGGATTAACATAATAATGTTTTGGGGGCCGAGTTGTCTAAGTAGTTCATGTAATATATCACTAGCTTGTCAACACTGAGGTTGTGAGTTCGAACCCCGTCAGATGCGTTTGACATAAATCTTTATTGACTATGATTACTATAGTTTTCCTTACGAAGGTTGGTGGTTTTCTCAGGTTTACTCAACCAATAAAAACTGACCGCCACGATTTGACCAATATTGTTGAAAGTGGCTTTAAACACCAACAGTCAATCAAAACCACGAGAAATTCGGATATCAAGGTCTAGAAAAGACTTATATCAGCTGAGATTTAGTAAAGTAAACATAGTGGGATAATTCCATGTTTACATGCAGAAAATTCTCTTCCGTCTACAGAAAATACATTCTCACCAAAATTCAGATCTATCGTAACTCGCTTACTCGTCGAACCATAACTTCAAGATATCTCATATAATATATAAGATATCTTATATAATATATAAGATATCTCATGAAATATATCTTACATAATGTATTTTTGAAAAGATATCTTATAAACTTTATAAGATATCTCATATACTTTATAGGATATCTTATATTCTTTATAAGATATCTTATAAAGTACATTAAGTATATAAGATATCTTATAAATATTTTTATATAAGATATCTAATATACTTTATAAGATATCTTATATACTTTATAAGATATCTCATATAGTTTATAAGATATCTCATATAATTCATAAGATATCTTATAAAGAAAATTATATGAGATATCTTATAAAATATATGAGATATCTTGTACACTATATAAGACATCTTATAAAATATATAAGATATCTTAAAACTATATGAGATATCTTATATAATATATAAAAAAAGTTAAATCACAAAATACTGAATTCCGAGGAAAATTCAAAACGGAAAGTCCTAATCAAGATATCTTATATAATATATAAGATATCTCATGTAATATATAAGATATCTCATATAATATATAAGATATCTTATATAATCTAATCTTTATAAGATATCTTACATATTATATGATATAAATTATATGTTATATAAGATATCACCTAAAGTTTATAAGATATCTTATAAACTATATGAGATATCTTATATAATATATATATATAAAAAAGGTTAAATCACAAAATACTGAACTCCGAGGAAAATTCAAAATGGAAAGTCCGTAATCAAGATATCTTATATAATATATAAGATATCTCATATAATATATAAGATAACGTATATAGTCTAATTTTTATAAGATATCTTGCATATTATATGATATAAATTATATGTCATATGAGATATCTTATAAAGTTTATTAGATATCTTGAAATTAGAATTAATAGTAAAACGGCTTGCCATACATAACCCTAGCGACATCACAGATCTATATTTTAACTAGATTGCAGAGCAGCTATATCGTCTGAACAATGTAACCTCCTTGGTCTGAATATCCGCAGTTATTGTAAGAAAGATCCACCACGTGGTGACCGTGTGTCGTTCTATACAGTTTTTTTTTTAAATAATTAAGTAGCTAATCCTATCGGAATAACGATCACTTGATGGTAAAGAAATAAGGAACCTCCGTTAGTCATGTATCTTAATATAATTTTATAATCTAGATCTGTCCTGCGGTCATAAAACTTTTGAGAACGATTATCGTACTCAGACTCCGAAATCAACCATTCAAAATACTGGAATGGGTGCTTCGAGCACAAATCTTGTTCTCCGTGTACTGAGTAAAAGTTTATGACCGAGAGGTACGACGATTTTGAGCTTGACATATAGTATAGACATAAGAATATAGTTGAAAATAGTTTGTTGACATCTAGTTGCCTTTTTGTGTTTGCTGTCTCATTGAGGTATACTCTACACCTTTGTTTCCGTCAAAAACGGACATATAAAATATAAACAAGCAAGAAACTCATGACTGTTAGCATTTCTTTGCTTGGCCCATTACTGAAATGGGAAATGCAACGACTACACAATAAACGAATTAAAGTTAAAAAGTACATTTCCAGTACCACGAACAAAAGATTTTTAAAAGGGAAGACTGTTCCATATAACGCTTGAATACTTTTGTATACCAAAGTTCTTGTATTGCGTGACCTGGTCTAACTAATTTTCTTCTAATTACATTTACTCTAGGTACAACTTGTGTTTATTAAACCAGGGGGAAATATATAAAAACAAATACTAAATACATTGGGAATTGAGAAATAAAATATTTATACTATGATATTGTACAGAACAACCGCGAGACAAATCTGAAGTGAGATCTTCACTTGTTTTCCTTTCAGACTACTCCTCGAATGAAAATTATTATAAAAACCAGCATATGGCACAATCAATTTAGTATGAATAATAGAAAAATCTGCAGGAGCCAAAAAGTTGTTTCAGATACCTGTTGAGATTTTATTCAATTATGTGTCGGTATTCTATTTCTTTGATGAGATAATCACAATTTCCATTAATCATCCGAAACAACACGTAATTGTGAAAATACAATTTACTAGCCTGTATTTAACCTCAAATGTAATCTATAATTGAATAGTTTCACACCCAATACACAAGTGTGCAATAAAACCCTTATGCAAACGCGTTCTGTCCGACTATTTTATATAGAGCTACATTCTGCCCTAACCATGAAATGGAAATATGACATTAATATTCATTATGAGTATAAGATGTTGGGTATACGTCAATGTGACAGCAACCAAACAACAAAAATAACCGAAAGACATCTAGAGAACAACATATATAGATATAAGAAGATGTGGTATGAGTGCCAATGAGACAACTCTCCATCCAAGTCAAAATTTATAAAAGTAAACCATTATAGGTCAAAGTACGGTCTTCAACACGGAGCCTTGGCTCACACCGAACAGTAAGCTATAAAGGGCCCCAAAAGTTACTAGTGAAAAACCATTCAAACGGGAAAACCAACGGTCTAATCTATATAAAAAACGAGAAACGAGAAACACTTATAAACCACATCAAATATTTTAAAAATTTGAAACACTGCTCTATTAAAATACAACACCATGCAACACATCGGTGTAAAGAATTGAACTCTCTGAAAATTGTTGTGGTAAACAAAAAAACAAAACCACACAAACAACAAGACAAAAACACCCATGCCCTCTCCACCCAACCCCATCCCCTCCCCCCAAAAAAACTTGGCAAAAACAAGACAAAAATAAAATCAACAAGCAAATTTCAAATCATAGTCTGTATAATAGATGCTGGTGAAATCAATAGTCAACGAGAAATATACTTTTGGTAGAAACTAAAATTATCCTACATTTCAAGGACAATTTTCTGGTTGAATTGTAGAATAATTGAGTCTTAATGCAATATTGGCATTGTTAATTGTTATAGTCCGTTATTTCTAACGTTGAAGGAATATGCATTGAATGGTTTTGTCAAGAGCAATAAACACCTTATTAGTCCATTTATCAAATAGCCTAGACTTTTCCTCTCTTCACTTCACGAACTTAAAAATAGTGCAAAGGGTGAGAGTGGAGGGGTAGTTCTGAATGTGACTTTTAATAAGGTAAATATTGCTAATCAGATTTATCCTACAGTTTTCATTTGGGGAAAAGAGGGGAAGCCTTGCTATGTAATGTGTGGAGGGGATAAGCCGCTGGAATAGATCACTTTTTCGAGCTTTGTGATATGATAAGGTCGAGAAATTAAAAAGAAATATATGACAAGGTTGCTGATTGAATCATAAGTATCAGTAGTTTTATTAGTTATGAAGTCTTGAAAGGTTAATTATTGTTTTATTGTTGTGACAAAATTAAGAATAGCTTTTCAAGACATCATAATTATTTTGACTATAGTATCAGAAACTAATCAGATGTTGATTTCTTTTTTTTGGCAAATGCGATTACAAACTACAGTTGTAAATGCATCAGATATTTGTCATATCTATCTATCTTTCCATGAAACAGCGTAAACATGATAGCTATAGGTATATTTTTGCCCAAAATATATGATAAGAGTATATTTTTTGTTATTCAAAATATATGAAAAGAATGTGGTAATCAATGTCTCAGCTGCTCACTCCTATCACAAAACGGTCGACGTGGCCATTCCCTTTCCTCTAACCAGTTGTCAAAGAACAACTTTGTAATTGGTGTGTCTGTCATTACATGTTTGGTGTACAGACAGAATTAACAGTATTGAAGGATAATTAAAAGTACGTTTAATTTCCAATAGGTTGTTTGTGAAAAAGTGAGGGTTGGGTTCTCTTGGAAAAAATGTTTTCATTTGCTGCAGTCTGATACTGATTTTAGTAAGACGATTTAAATAATAAGTTTGTAAGATATCTTATATATTTTATCAGATATTTTGAAGGATAAATAAATTTTTATTTAAAAAAAGAAGATATCTTATAAATTTTGATGAGATGTGTTATTAATTAGCAAAGATTGGGCCGTATTATGGTGTACCAATGTCCGTCCGTCTCACAGTCCAGCCGTCCGTCAACACTTGGTACGTTAACTCAAATTCCCTTATCCCCGGCTTAGTATATTTCTAAGAGTTTGATTGGTTAACGGACGTCGTTACAAAACCCATAGCCCTGGGTGTTGCTAACCCATATCCCCGGACGTTGCTACCCATTACATCGGGGAATTTCACGCGCGTTTTCCTTAGTTCCATGGTTGTTCCTTCTGAAATATCGAATTCTGTAGATTTTCCATGATGTCTGTATAATTAAATACTTAATCCACTAACGATTTTATCTTATTATATCGATTATTTCCACTCATTTTAGTAAATGCATAACTATGCAGCCACATTGTCAATGAATGGTACTACTGACCTAGCTATGCAAATGACCCACGTTGATGTCACACCGTTTATGATGTAACTCTCACAAGATTGCGCGCCAAATTCGACCCATTTCAATTTCTCTGTCTCTAGTTTAAAAACGTCTTATATTTGTCTACCTGTAGGGTTCTACCAAAGGTAGTACCCTACACCCCGTTAAAAATATGTCAAATTCCCAAATTTCAATAGAAGATATTTAAAAAATGAAAAAAACGTTGCTTTCACGTTAAACTTTGTGGTCGAATTTCTCTAAAAATCGCCAGATTTAGACTAAGACCGGGGATAAATTCGTTATCTACGTTCATATCCGTAGATATGGATATGAACGTAGATAACTTATATTAACCAATTTCATATAACTTTAACACATTAAAACTGACGGCAGAAAACTCCATTCCAAAGGGCCATGTAAGCTTTTCCCATCACTTAGCGTCCGTCGTCGTCCGTTAACTTTTACAAAGATCATCTCCACTGAAACTACTGAGCCAAATTTAACCAAACTTGACCACAATCATCATTCGGGTATCAAGTTTAAAAAATGTGTCCGATGACATCGCCTGCATACCAAGATGGGCGACAGGGCTTAAAATAGAGCATAGAGGCTGAGACTACTATATGTGTTATAGTAGTCTCATATAGGGGTAAAATGTAAGTTTTGTCTATTATTTTGAAAAGAGAAGAAAAAATCTGACATGGGCAGGAAATGTTCAGAATGTTCAGCTCTACCTATTATCTATTTACATCAAAACTGTCAGACAATTTCTTATTGGAGTTATTGCCCTAAAATGACGAATTTTACTTCTTTTTTCCATTTTGCCTATCTTGAAAACTATAATAGATAGAGGGAAACTTTAAACACCAAAACTGATCAGCAACACAAGATCTTCAAATAAGTCAATATAGCAGAAATCGACAATCGACTCATTAGAGTTATTGCCCTTTAATGACAAGTTTTCCCTTGCGTTTTTGCCTAAAATCTTAAAAACTACAATAGATAGATAGATAGAAACTATAAACAGCATAAGTGATCAGCGAGACAAGATCTACAAATAAGTCTAACAGCCAAATTCTTCAGTCAACTGATTATTGAAGTTATTGCTCTTTAATGATGATTTTTACCAATTTTTGGCGTTTTTGCCTATTATCTTGAAAACTATAATAGATAGATAGAAACTTTAAATAACAAAAATGATCAGCAAGACAAGATCAGGTCAAATTCTGCCAAAAAAATTAGTAGATAGGAGTGATTGCCCTTAAATGATGATTTTATACCCTCTTTTATGTTTTAAGCAAAAACTAAATAAGATAGAGAGAAACTGTTAACAGTAGTACAAAATATTTGGCGACTAAATTCACATACACAATTTGGCATATCAAAATTATCCGCTGTTTACTTGGCTGCTAGTGTACCAGGACAACGTTGCTGCCGCTCACTGCGGTTTGCTGTGCCCAGCTTTCCTCCTATTCCTACTTTTGGTGGCTCCGAAATTTTTTATTTTTTTTTTTATTTACTTTCTATTTTTATTTTCTTTGGTTTTCTATAAAATTTCTAATTTTTATATTCTTTTATTTTATTTAAGTTCTATTTTATTTTCATCATTTATTTTTATTCATCAATTTATTTACTTATAAATTATTTGATCCTTCAAATTTTTGCTCATTTTTACTTTTTATTCATATTAGGTTTTTTATATTTATCACTCAAATTATTTCAATTACCTTATGGTAAAAACCAAATTATTTAAATGCCCCAAAAGGCGCAAGCCAGGGCAGACCATGCGAGGGCTGTATAGCCAGTCAAGGTCGTTAAAAATTCCCATCATCATCAATTAACAGTAGTATACAATGATGAAGATGCACATTGACCTAGGTAAGTAATACAGACTCTTTAGAGCCTCTTGTTTTGTTTTTGGATTTGTCATTCCCGAGTTACGGAACTTTGACCCTTAGATTTAATGCTATTTTTCACAAATCGTGCACTAAATCCAGTCTTCATGAATTGATGACCTCCAAACTTTACATTATTGTTGGGATTGATGAAATGATGCTCCCTCATGATTTTTTTTGTAATTTTCTGGTTTTTTGTTCCAGAGTTACAGACCTTTAACTGCTATATTTAAGACAGTTTTTCAGATCAATTTTCCTGTAAACTAAATATATTGTGAGGATTCATGAAAGGAAGTTCTTTTTTTTTTTTTATTTTCCTGTTTGTTGCTCCAGAGTAATGGGACTTTAATTGTCAGATCTGATTTTTGACATATCCTACAATAACTGAGTTTGCTTTGATTGATTTAGTTGAAACATCCTGTAATTGATGGAATTGGTGGATATATAATTAAATGCCTTCAAAATATCCCACTTTATTCTGGCAACTATTCTAATGTGCACAATAAGGGTGTATCATGCACTCTTGGCACAGCTGTTTATTCATTATATCACTACAGAAAATGATACTACCACTTTACCCTGTTAACTTCAAGCATATAAGCAACTTTATGTCACTAAACAGCCTTCAACAATAAACAAAACCCATACCATATATAAAGTACCGGTAAGCAATGTTTTTACATCTAATAAAGTTTAAAAGATTTCTTTCACACTATTTGAAGTATGTTATATAATTTATATATTTTTTGTTAAAGATATCTCAAACTTTACAAGATATCTGAATAAATGAAAAGATATCTTATACAATTTATGAGATAAATCAACTACTAGTATGTTAAAAGATATCTTATAAAAATAGAAGATATCATATAATGTATATGAAATATCTAGAATGCTGAATACATTTTAATATGACATTCAATAGACTGAGGGTGGTTAATCTAGTCCAAAACAAGATAAACTGCTAACACAGAGATATGTCACAGATAATTCAGAAAAGACAATCTGATGGACAGCAATGTTGCTAATTTATTCATAGTCAGTGGACCATGACCTAGTGGGCAGGGTCTCGAAATAGTCATCAAAATGATATAAACTGATAGTAATGCAATTTTATAACTAGACAAAGTGATGCCCCCGCACTCCACTCTGAAGTAACTGTATTATAACAAAGTCAATGTAGGACTTTCTTTGAGATATTATTGTGTCTGGGAGACACAAATGATGCCCCTGCAGATGCAAAGTGTTATTTTAAAATACACAAAGTTGAGCATGGGAGCACATAGGTCTATGGTTCACTGTAGGAGGAGTTATCTGGAATCGCTATGCACCTCTTATGCAAGTATATACTCAAAAAATGACAAAGTTATACTATCTCTCAAAAGAGCAAATATTAATAAAAATCAAAACCCTGACCACATGCACACCTTCCATATATGTACAAACAGCCAGGAAAGTGAAAACTTCCTAGCATTCAAACTGTAGGAGGATTTATCTGGAAACGCTATGCACCTCTTATGCAAGTAAATACTCCAAAAAATGACAAAGTTCAACTATCTCCCATAAGAGCAAATATTAATAAAAATCAAAACCTTGACCACATGCATACCTTGAATATATGTACAAACAGCTAGCAAAGTGAAAACTTCCTAGCATTCGAATGTTGGAGGAGTAATCTGGAAACGCTATGCACCTCTTATGCAAGTATATACTCCAAAAATGACAAAGTTCAACTATCTCCCAAAAAAGAAAATATTAATAAAAAACCAAAACCCTGACCACATGCACACCTTCAATATATGTACAAACAGCAAGCAAAGTGAAAACTTCCTAGCATTTAAACTGTAGGAGGAGTTATCTGGAAACGCTATGCGCCTCTTATGCAAGTAAATACTCCAAAAAATGACAAAGTTCAGCTATTCCCAAAAGAGCAAATATTAATAAAAAATCAAATACCTGACCAAATGCACACCTTCAATATATGTACAAATAGCCAGCAAAGTGAAAACTTCCTAGCATTCAAACTGTAGGAGGAGCTATCTGGAAATGCTATGCAACTCTTATGCAAGTAAATACTCCAAAAAATGACAAAGTTCAACTATCTCCCATAAGAGCAAATATTAATAAAAATCAAAACCTTGACCACATGCATACCTTCAATATATGTACAAACAGCTACCAAAGTGAAAACTTCCTAGCATTCGACTGTTGGAGGAGTAATCTGGAAACGCTATGCACCTCTTATGCAAGTATATACTCCAAAAATGACAAAGTTCAACTATCTTCCAAAAGAGCAAATATTAATAAAAAATCAAATACCTGACCACATGCACACCTTCAATATATGTACAAACAGCCAGCAAAGTGAAAACTTCCTAGCATTCAAACTGTAGGAGGAGCTATCTGGAAACTCTATGCACCTCTTATGCAAGTAAATACTCCAAAAAATGCCAAAGTTTAACTATCTCCCATAAGAGCAACTATCAATAAAAATCAAAACCTTGACCACATGCATACCTTCAATATATGTACAAATAGCCAGCAAAGTGAAAACTTCCTAGAATTCAAACTGTAGGGGAGTAATCTGGAAACGCTATGCACCTCTTATGCAAGTAAATACTCCAAAAAATGACAAAGTTCAACTATCTCCCATAAGAGCAAATATTAATAAAAATCAAAAACTTTACCACATGCATCATACCTTCAATATATGTACAAACAGCCAGCAAAGTGAAAACTTCCTAGCATTCAAACTGTTGGAGGAGTAATCTGGAAACGCTATGCACCTCTTATGCAAGTATATTCTCCAAAAATGACAAAGTTCAACTATCTCCCAAAAGAGCAAATATTAATAAAAAATCAAAACCCTGACCACATGCACACTTTCAATATATGTACAAACAGCCAGCAAAGCGAAAACTTCCTAGCATTCAAGCTGTTGGAGGAGTAATCTGGAAACGCTATGCACCTCTTATGCAAGTACATACTCCAAAAATGACAAAGTTCAACTATCTCCCATAAGAGCAAATATTGATAAAAATCAAAACCCTGACAACATGCACACCTTCAATATATGTACAAACAGCCAGCAAAGTGAAAACTTCCTAGCATTCAAACTGTAGGAGGAGTTATCTGAAATAACTATATACCCATAATGGGACGGATGGATGGATGGACGGACGGACAGACAGACAGACTGACGGATGGACAGGGGTAAAACAATATCATTGATCTATTACAAGTAGTTCCTATCAAACTGACTTAAGCAGAAAACATAAAATCGAAAATATCTAATTAATCCAAAGTCAGTGGACCCTAGCTAATTTAAATAAAGACAACATAAATTATTTTTTTCCTGAAGTTTGAATTAATGCTGTTGCCACATTATTAACTTGATTGCCTCTCAATAGTTTCAAAGCAAATCTATAAAATGATGTGACTTTAAATATAGGAGCCCACAGTTTTGATGTGTTTCACATTGTTTTAAAACTATACTATATCTTTATCCAGTAAAACAGTAATAATGATATTGTCATCTAACTATTACTATGTCATTATCACTGTTCAAGTGTCATGGTAATGCTACAGTAAAACAGTAATAATGATATTGTCATAAAACTATTACTATGTCATTATCAAGTAGAAATTCTTATAAAAGCTATGACAATTTGTTAAAACAACTACTACATAGTGTTATTGTGTAATTCTGATTCTAAATAGATTTGTACAGTTTACTTTGTAATGATCAGTGAGATGTAATTGAGTAAAGGAATATGTACAACTTTTCCATCACTCTTTTTAAAAAAAATTGCTGTCTTTTTACACAGCATTACTATAGTTCATAAATCTTAGAACAGGTGATGTGAATCATTTAATTCTAGTCCATGTTTTTCCACAAGGATTTATTTGCTATTTATAAATACGTATTTGTACTAAAACTAAGGCTCAATGTTCTATTTTGGCCTTTTTATTTCAATTGACTGATTGATTGATAGTGTTTAACACAACTTTCTGCACTCTTGGCAATATGGTAGTGGCCAGTTTTTAAAGGTGGAGGAAGCCAAAGTACCCAGAGAGAACCACCAGCCTTCGGTAGGAAAACTGGCAATCCTAGTCAATAAAGATAGGTGTCAAACACACCTGCCAAGAGCAGGGTTCAAACTCACAACCTAAGTGTTTAAAGGTTACAACAGTTACTGCCTTAAAGAATCCACTGATGATTTCAATCAATTGACCAATTTAAAACTCTTGTATTGCTGATCATTTATGCTTTCAAAGTTTTATTTGATCTATTAAAGTTTTCGAGATACATGTATAAGGTAAAAATGCTAAATCTTCATTTCAAGACAATTATTCCATAAACAGTCAACTGATGATTTTTATATAACTTATTTGTAGACTGTTTCTTGTTGATCTTTTTTTTCTATTTAAAGTTTCTCTCTATCTATTATAGTTTTCAAGATAATTGCCAAAATTGCAACAAATTGTCATTTAAGGGCAATAACTCTTATAAAGAGTTGACTGACAGGTTTTGGTCAGTAGGTAGATCTTGACATCTTGAACATGTTTGTCTAGTGAGATTATCTCCATCTATAAAGATTTTGAAGATATTAGCCTATTACTTTCATTTGACTCCTAGGTTCTGTATTCAACCATGGTGGTCATATTGGTTGTATATCAGATATGTTTTTTTAAGTATATTTTAACCAGATGTCCTCAGAACGATCATGCTGAAGTTTTGTCCCAATTGACCAAGAAATTTCAGAGAAGATTTTTGTAAAAAATAATGGAAGACAGAAGAATATGGTTGCAAAGTGATGACAATAAGTTACACTGGCCCTAAGGACCAGGTGAGCTTATAAAATGACAGGAGCAGAGTATGTAATGCAATTTTAAATGAAAACTACAAATGCAAATTATAAAAAGACCCATTGCTTGATAATTTAATGCAAATTCATTGCCATAATTTAATAACATAAGAATCACTAACAGTAATAAGTCTTATCCATTTGTTTAAGTTTATTTTCTTTCCCATTTCTTGAACTTTGAGACCTTTTATTTGAAGTCCAGAACTTGTGTATCCAGATATCTCAAAATCCATCCTAATAGGACCTATATCATATTTCTTTATCTCTGAACTTGTACTATTTATCAACTGAAAAATATAAAAACAAAAACATGAAAAACTTGCAGATACAATGTCCACCAAAGTCATGTTACTAATCAGTTTCAAAAGAAAATGTACATTAGGGACCAATATTGCACTGTAAAATTAATATATTCCATGTCTTTCAATTTGCATAACTGAATGTTTAATTTGTTTTCTTCAATAAAACATTGCTTATTTTGTTTAAAATGTTTCTTTCTTACAGGTTTATAAGTTTGACATAAAATGCTATACTAAATTTAATAAGATGGTTAATTTATACGAACCTTGATCATGCTGGAAAAAAAAAACACTAGGTGTAGGCATTAGCCTCATTTTAAAGGCCTCACTGTTACTATAAGATGAAGAACAGCTTTTATCAATTTTACCACTATATTCTAATTGTAGCTTTGGTGGCCACATTGGTTGTGAAGCAGAATTGTGAGACAAATTTTAAAACTACCGTAGATACCCCCAAGGATGATTGTGGCCAAATTTGGATCTAATTGGCCCAGTTGTTTCAGATGAAAAGATTTTGTAAAAGATGACAGATGATGAAAGCCAAGTATTGGCAAAAGTTCAGTGAGCTAATAAGGAGGACATCATAAGATGCTCAATAGCAATATATGTTTAGATTTTGAGAAAGTTTCAATAACTTTTACTGAGGGGTTAAGAAGGAGTTGCTGATACAAAATGGGTAACCTCAGATAAAGCAGCCGCAAATTCCATTACAAACTGAAAGAGACCCAAAAAATAATTTGGTAGAAAAAAAAAAAAAAAGAGGTGCACAATGTTATAATATGAAGATTCTAAGAAAATTTCATCAAATTCTGAAGTAGGAGAAGCAAATACAAATGTGCAGTGTAATATTAGAATGAGACAAATATAAAATTAGATGTAGTATGATTGCCAAATATCCACAAAGTCCATTTCAGAACAAAGAAAACCCGAAAAAAATCCATTAGATAAAGAAACTAGGTACTGCAAGCAAAGCTAGAAAAACACTACCCCCTGCCTCTTGCAAGTACTATGATTCTCTTAAGGAACTCCAAAACAATTTAAGATTATAAATCAAAATAAGAAGTGCTTAATTTATTTATTTATTTATTTTATGTGTTTTTAACGCCACTTTTAAGCACCGCTTTTGGGCTATTTCGTGGCGGCCAGTTTTTATTGGTGGAGGAAGCCGGAGTGCCCGGAGAAAACCACCGACCTTCGATAGGAAAACTGACAATCCTAGTCAATTAAGATTGGAGTCGAGTGCACCCGCACGAGCGGGGTTCGAACTCACAACCTCAGTGTTGACTGGCTAGTGATTACAGTAGTAACTACTTAGACCACTCGGCCACCGAGGCCCCCAGAAGTGCTTAATGAAATTATATGGTTAAGAATCTGAGAAAGTTTTAATAAATTCTAACAGAGACTTCTGAACTTATTTACCATGTTTACTTTACTTAAGTATCTGACCTATATCACATACCGGTATATATAATGCATTTGTAATATTTCATTGTTCATTAAAAATGTATTCTAACTCCAATACTGATGTTAACTAAAAGGTTAAGTTTAAATTATGAATTAGTAATGTTGCAAGTTCTGTTGTCTCTAGTAAGGGATTAAGGAGTAGTTGCAAATACATAATGTGTATCCTTAGACCTACCAATAATGGCAAAGTCAATCAATGATTTGCTAGGGAAAGCAAAAAAACACTTTGGAGCAAAAACAAAATAGAAGGTGCACTACCGTATTATATGGTTAAGATTCTGAGAAAGATTGGATTAATTCTTATAAGGGATCAAGGAGGAGTTAATGATACAGAATGGGTACACTACTATATAAAGCAACATAATGTGTGTTAGATTCTTTGAAAGTATCCTAAAATTCTGTAAATCAGTTCAGGAGCAGCTGTGGATACAAATTTGGATGGAAAGACAAATGAACAGACTCCCTTCTAACTGTAAAGAAAGAAAGCAGGTTTTACAAAATGCCCCTTTCTTGTAAACAAGATAAACCCTTATTTCCAAATTTTTTTCATATAAACAGGATGAAAACAGAAGAGTTACAATACATGCCCTGCCATTATGTGTGTGTGTGCATGTGTTTTGATTAACACTGTTCTAGACACCAATGATGATGTTAGTGACAGCCCAAAACTTTGATATGAACACAAAGTCACAAAACTGTTATTATCATTGTAAATCTGTGATAATATACAAGTAATAAAGACAAATAAAACATACTCTAAAATTTGATACATATTCAGCTCTGCCAGGAAATTTCTTGATGGTCCATATGATTTCCTGGTTTTCTGTTAATTCTGCTGTTTGATCTGGTTCATTTAATTGCTGAGACATTCTAAAATATTTTATTCATTAATGATAAAAAAAATCTTTGAAATACGAATGTACCATCTAGAACCGACATGGTACTTGTCTGTAAAACATAAACCAATAGGTTATGCTAAGGCTTTAATAAAATTTCCATGTATATTTCATATGTGTACATCAATATCAAATTTCAAATGTATTGTTTGTCACATCTGTATTAGGAAAGGGTTTTATAATTGCTGTATGTTGGATCAACACTCAAACTAAATGCACAATTACTTGTAACAGAAGCATGAATGATTGCAGCACAGTCTGTTTTTTTGTTTTGTTTGGTAGCTGACTGCTTGACATTTACCCTATGTCTTTTTATCATGTTAACAATTTGAGAACTCGCAAAATTTCAAAGTTACAGGTGCAATAAATAATGCAAAGTCTGTATAATAAATTTCAATGGTCTATTGTTGTTAGTTATCTAAAATGGACTTAAATCAGAAAAATAACATTGGGTAAAAATCATACCTGAAATTCATCTCAGGACAGCCAAAATACAAACAAAACAAAACAAAAATAAACAAAACATTAACCACTGAACATTAAAGAAAATGAAACAGGCCATTAGGGGATTATTTAACAATTATTTACAATCTTCAAAATTCCTTTATTCATGATGCAAATGCTAGGCATATTTCTGTACTACATGGCACCCATTGACCATTTACCAGATTCAATATAATCTTTGTTTCTTATGTTGTTTTAATCAAGTTTTTGAAAATACTTATGGTAATAGATCACATAGCAAAATCAGTCAAGTGAGCTGAAAAAAATGCATAACACAAATACACAACATACCTACTAACACATCTTGGTATTTTTAGTCTAATGATGACTTTAACAGCATTATAATTTGATGGAAGCTCATTTTTTAATCGTAGTGTTAGCATTTTGTCTCTGAAAAGGAAAGATAACTTTAATATTTATTATTTACTTATTACATATTTTATTAGCAAACAAAACCATCACAACAAACAAATGTGCGAGTCTTCTTCGGATGACATGTGTGGCCTGCCGCCTCCAAATAATATAAGAAGAAATAGGGAAGTTAATCTTTTTTGGTATGTCAAAAAAAAAAAAATCCTGTCATGTAGAAGAAGTAGTGCAGATTTCGTTGTTTTTCGGATTTGCAGATTAACAGAGTATGCTGCAGATAACAACAATGCAAGAATTGATCCCTATGTATTGCTACAGCTTTGATGTCAAGAAACACACCAAGATTGTTTAAGAGTGTTCGGGGGAATTTAAAAGTTGGAATTCCAATCTGTTGAAATGAAAGAAAATTTTGCAACATAATTTGTTCTTATAGTTGAATGCTAACTAAGTGAATAACAAATAGTCTTCCAATTACTAGTAATATAAAGTCCAAGCTTAAAATACATATATGTTTTGGAGCATGAACATCAAAAGGGACATAAATAGAAAAGTCGAAATTGTCTAAAACAACTGATATTTGATTTATAATAGTCAATGCTATAATGGATAAATTAATCTATATCCCACAAATGAGATTCCATGAAAAGTTGTCATTTTGTAAAGGTTTATAAGAATGAGATTATGTTAAAAAATTCACAAAACATAAGTCAGTGTATTTAGATAGCAATCAACATTACTCTTTTTCCATCTTTTTTTTTTGCTAAATTATTGTATAATAAACTGTTTAGTTCAAAAATCTTCAAAAACAAATGATTAATCAAAGTGCTTGTAAGCACTGAAGGGTAAAGATTGCTTAAATTTATCAGTGGGAAGTAAAATTAAACATTGCATTGTATAAAGCAATTGGTTAAAGTTGATTCAAAGTTCTACAATTATGGACAAAGGAAGACAACTCCAATTTTAAAGATTACTTTAACAATGACATCATTGATATTTTTAGAACAGATCTTAGATTTCTGCACCTTGCACAAATTATGTAATTATAATATCATTTTGTAACTTGAATATCTGAGTATATATTTCATTGATAAATTTCAAGAAATGTTCATGGATAGGATGTTTAGAATGTTATGACCAATGCACTATATTTTGTGTATCTCAAAAGTAGTGATAAACCTTATCAAGTCAGTACCATAGGGTTTTGATTGCATTTTATGCAATCTTTACCCAAAAATCAAAATTTTACATGTGGTAGCTGATTTTATATCCTATGATTTTCTGTCAATCATACAAAATCTTAATTACCTAATAACACATACCTACTATTATCAGCATCATCTATAAAGGCTAGAAGTCTGAATGGCACATTTAATGCTATTTCTCCACTGGTACTGTAAAGCATGGCTGAAAACTAAAACAAACAACAGACCATGCACATACACTGGATATAGTTTATGAATTAGATTTACTCTCTATCAGATGTTTTACAATCATGATGAATCTCTTTCACCAATAAGTCTACCTCCTCCCCAATAATGTGAATGGATGATGCTAGTGTTAACCTCTGGTAAAGTCACATTATGATATTGCATCTATATAAAAATAGGAAGATGAGGTATGAATCAGGGCTTCCAAAACATATTTTAGCCAGCCAGACATTTTTTTGTTGTCTTATCCCGATTTTAATCTCTTAAGACTTAGATATAAAAAATAACCATAGTAATCAGTTGGGCATCATATAAATTATGATTGATACAAAAACGATATTTATTTTTTATATAAATTCGATGTTCTGGCGTTAACTGTTAAATTGACAGTGCACCATTCGAAGTGTGCAACATCAGTGTACTAATATCTGCCTTAGACTTTTTATTTGTGCAAATTTACACTGTCAATAACTTCACTTTCGTTTTTGAAAAGTACCTTTTTACCTAATATCGGTTGTTGACTTGACAATGGTAAAACACGGACCAGAGACGGATACTTAAAATCTGTGTATGTTTACAAAGCATGATCAGCTGACGATTGAATTCTAAGTAGCTCTTTCCGCATTATTTCTTCAGGAAAATACTCGAAATGAACGTTAGATAAAGGTATCAATGATATTTTTAGCATTTTTGAAAATTCCGATGCATAATTAAATCTCAAACCTGCGCACATGCCCACGAGTGTACTAGTTCAAACAAAGTGGTTCTGACGATTTTTCACTTAAAACTTTTATTAGTACCTTTTTAAATTTTCATCAAATCATATTTATTTACGTTTTCTGATAATCTTAATCTTGTTGACTAAATTAATTAGATGCAAACCGCTGAAATGTAAGAAAATAACTTTTAATAGACCGATCAATGTTCGGTTAAAAAAAGTTTACCTGTCGCCTGAACAGGTAAATTTCAGCTGTCAGAGAATTAATTAACCTTTATTGTAATGAGAGGGTATTAAAGTAGGAATTGTTTTGATAGCAATTATTCATCATGTCACTTATATGACTGGAAATGTGTGGCTGTTTAAGGCAAAAGGTCAGGTCAAAAAGATCACATAAACTTCAATTTTTTTCTGAATTATGTTAAAATGTCCGTTTCAGCATCGGCACAACAAGTCATTTATATAATTTACCGGACAAGTCCGGAAAATACGACCATTTTGTAAGCCCTAATATGATTGCCAATGAGACACCTCTTCACCACAGACCAAGTTCACATTTGGACTTGAACTTGAAACTTACATCATCTAAATCATAAATTGAAAGTCACATCATCTTTTTGACTTATATTTTTAATAGTACATATATATTGGTGCATTCAGTAGTAGGTTTACAATGTACTTCACTTCAATGTATCTTTTAATCACAAAATTGTTAAGGAAATATATTAAAGAATTCATATCTGATTATATCTTTCACTGAAGAAACATGGTGATATCATATCTGCATATTTAATTACTTAAAATTTTGAGAAGGAAGAAAAGATGCAAGAAGGGACAAAACTTGTATGGGGTTTAAAAAGTTCTGTGACTATAGTTGCTGAGAGAAAATAAATGGCTAATCCACACAAGAAAATATAAATTTAATCAGAAATTAAAATAAAATATTCACCAATATAAATTTAATATTTTTCTAAGCAAACTTATGGCGTCTGATAAATGCACCAAATGAATGTCAATTAAAAAAACTAGAACCTACGATGGTGAGTTTTAATTAGTCTACTGGTTCAAAAAACTTATAAAAAGTTTTTAAACAGATAGCAGAAATTAAATGGAATGAAGCACAGATGACGACCAAGTACTAAGAAAAAGCTCATACCATCCATTGAAGCCTAGTAGTTATAGAAATAGGAGTTCTGGGCTACTTAATTGACTTTTTTTCAAATGATTACACATACCTCACCCACAGGAGGAACCATGACAATTACTTTTGATGATTCAAATTCTTCTAATTTGACACATGGGTGAAAGTTACATTTATCTAGTTGCACATGGTCGCCATAGCCTGTAAACATACAAAATCTTTTTAAAAATATACAGGTTGGCTTGGGTATAGAAATATTGACTACTATTTTCCTGGAATATGACCACACATGAGGAATGTTTGTTTGTTTTTAAAGATATGTGAGCAAACTTTGAAAAATGGTACCTTTGCTCACTAAAAGTTGAAATGATTCTGATATATTCATATGCAAAAGGTTGATACATAAAACAGGAGGCAAACCTGTGCCTGTATCAGTCACCTTGTGAAAATAATTGCCAGTTTACTAATTAGGACTTTTATATGACATACTATGGTTACTCTTGTGTTGCTGATCATATTTGCATTTTACATGTTTAACCTAGCTCCTATAACTTTTCAGATAACAGCCAAAACAGTAAAAAAAAGTAAAAATCAACATTTCAGGGGCACCAATTCCTAAAAGGGTTGTGAAAATTTCCATCATAGATAGATTTTGTTGTACTGCTAATTTTTTGCAGTCTACACTTTTTACCTAGCTCATATAATTTTCACAATAAAAGCCAAAAACTGTGAAAAAAAAATGGATATTTCAGGGGCAATAACTCCAAACCAGGTTAACTTCTTTTCAATTTTCAAGGTAGATAGATTTTGTTATGATGATCTTTTTTGCAATTTGCACTTTTAATCTAGCTCCCATTATTTTCACTTTAACAGCCAATAAGTAAGGGGCAATAACTCCAAAACACTTTTCAGCTAGCTCCTATAGTTTTTGAAACAATGGCAAGGAAATGCCAAAAAAGTTAAAAATCAATATTTCAGGCGGAATAACTCCAAAATAGGTGGGCAGATTTTTTCAAAAGTTTCATGATAGATAAAATTGTTGTGCTGACCATATTTCTTGTGTTAGTTTTTCTTTAATTGCTGTAGTTCAGAAATATTTGCCAAAGGTGTAGTTTGACCCCATGTTATATTTTTAAGCAAGGTGGTCATGAAGGTTGATCAGCTTGGACAAAAATCACAAACTTTGTAGTTGATATCCCATAGATGAGGTAGACAAACTTTGGTTTCAATCCATTGAGAAGTTTTAGAGAAGATTTGTTAAGAAATTTTTATGGACAACAGACGATGAACGGATTGACTGACTGACACAAAGTTATTGCAAAAGCTCACATTGCTCTTCAGGCAGGGGAACTAAAATTTAATTCCATTATTAATGATTATTAATCAAAATTCTTATTATAAGTAGTTTCTTTGTTATAGTATATATACCAAAAAAATTATAATTACATGCATTTTTATAAAAGTTTTTCAGATAAGAAAGTAATTGAAATAACACATTTGAATGCTTCATCCATATGCCATTTAAATTGCATTTATACTGTTGAAATCTATCATAATTTGAATTCAGTTTGTAGCTTTATTTGAAATGAAATAGAGATAAAAAATTACCTTTACTTTTTCCCTCCAAAATATCCAAATCTTCATTTAATCCTATTTTAATTTGTGGAGTCCCATTAACAAAATTTTTCACTATCATTTCACCTGAGACTTCCAGGGTAGAGGCTGTTCCCTTCAAAAATGTAAATGCTTAATATATTCAGTGATTGTTATACTTAGAAAGTCGTATGGTAGATCCAGAAAAGTGCTTCAGACAAACCAAATTTTTGAATCTATCATTCTTTACATAGACTCTGACATGATTTATCATATACCTTTCCTTTAATCTCCAAGGATAAATTCAGAAATTATTTGAAAACTAAGGTTCCAATTCTCAAGTTTACCGTAAATGGTTTTGGCTTTTTTGATTGTGCGTTTCATTTATAAATTGTAGAACTATTTAAGTTTTCTATTGCTTAAAATCTATAAGTAATGAAATAAAACAAATTTTTCAGAATGCCTTTTTTCATCTAAAAAATAACAACAATTCTATGGAAACTGTGCTAGGAAGTATGTTCAGACGTATGAGAAACGTATACTTACATTTGCATTTATAACAGCAGTAAGTTTTTCAATGATGTCAATATATAATTCATTCTTAACAGAGTCCTGAAAGGATATAAGTTTATATAAATATTTTCACCTTAAAATTTATTATATTTTACATAGATTTTCTTTAGAATAAACTACTTGTGAAATGTGCTAACAATTAAACATACCACTCAGTAGTACATTCTAACTTGGTTGCATATTTTTTTTTAATTACTTGATAACTTGCATACATTTTAAATAACAGTTTTTTGTATTTTTAGATTTAGATAATGACGATGTTTGACATTCAGTGGCAAATATTACATGCATATCAGGACTAGACCTGAACATGTTAATGTAATATGTATATGCATGCTCCATTGTACTAGACAGACACACTGAGCTGTTTATTTACCCTCCAAGTTGACAAGGTAATAGTCTGCAGGAAGACATGTCGACCTACCCAAACCTATTATTCTTTCTCTAAGCAAACCAAACCATGCTCTTACTTCTAAATGCCACATGCTTAGTGGAGAAGGAGCTAATACCAGTCTCTGGTTTGACCTGGCATGTGATGAAAGAATCCATAAAACCCTGCAGTTAAGGTCATCATGGTACCATGAGACCACTGAGGTGATCAGTTTGATAAATTATTAGTAACAACAAAGAATATGATGTGTCATAAGATTTTCCACATTATACAGTGCTTTGACGGTAAAAAATGTTGGAAATAATTGGTAAACAGCTACAAGTAATAATAATCATATTTTAATAGGTTTTAATTAATGTAGAACATCACCAAAATATGGTTTTTTAAAGTAAAAACCTTGTTTATGATAAATCTGTACTTACCTGTCTGAAAAACATTTGCAATTACCCCTTGGTAACCCCTTGCAATCGCTAACTTTTAAATTATCTCCCTTTAACGATCTCCTGAATAGAAGATCACTTTACCTTCAGCGAAAATGGCTACAGCCTGATCGCATTTTGGTGTTAAAGCAATCATTAATATTCTAATAGGAAAATATAGACATCGAGTCAAATGGACATGATGGAAGACAAGTATAAGACCTGTGGTAAGTGTAGCTCGCAAATGAATGTGTTGGACACATATGAAGAATGCTACAGACATCGTATATGTCACAAGGCCTTTCCGTGCAATATTTGCAAGGAATGGGATGACGATAGGCGATCGCTGGTCGACAAGATGTTAGAGAAAGCCAGGTTAAAGCTTTCTTTTGGTGGAAATGCCGTTAATCCTTCTGTGCAGGAGGCAGGCAAGAAACTTACATGTACGGCAAAGCTGAGTGAATTGGCGTCGCCGGACAAGCATGACAAACAATCAAAAGTCCGAACTGATCATGGTGCAGATGGTCGTGAGACTCAAAGTACAGGAGTACATTACGAAGCAGTTGAATTTAATCAATTTATAGCTGACCAGGTACAAATGCAATTAAAAAGTTGTTGCCACAGGCATAAGGCTTTAATGCAAATGATGCATGTTCAGATACATTGAAAAATAAACATATGCATGCTTCCATTGACTCGAATTGTGAAATTTCTGAAAGTCAATCTTTTTCTAGGCCAAGGGCCCACTATAGTCAATTTATGCCATCTGATGATCAGATTTCTGTTGTTTCCCATGAAATCGAGGATGAAATAAGTATGGGTGGGTCAGCTATTTCTGACGAAAACAATAATGATGCTCACTCTCAGTCACAACCTTCTCATGATAAAGAATTTTCTCTATTTAGTGAAGGAGCACCAGGATCTACTGATCCAATTAAATGAAACAATTTTCTGCATAAATTAACAGCCAAATTGAAAATAAATTGTTCAGAGGAGACTGAAGTAGATTCAGTCAGAACTTCTTATTTGCCTTCAAGACTAAATCCTGGCAATTCAGATAAAGCAACTCATTTGAAATGACCTTTAGAGGGTACTACAATTGAAGTTTTCAAGAATGTTGAAAAGGAAGCTATGTCTGGTAGGCTTAACTAGAGGCTCTAAAGAGCCTGTGTCGCTCACCTTAGTCTATGTGCATATTAAACAAAGGACACAGATGGATTCATGACAAAATTGTGTTTTGGTGATGGTGATGTGTTTGTAGATCTTACTTTACTGAACATTCTTGATGCTTCCAATTATCTCTATCTATAATGAACTTGGCCCAGTAGTTACAGTGGAAAATATTTTGTAAAATTTACAAAATTTACAAAATTTATGAAAATTGTAAAAATGACTATAAAGGCAATAACTCCTTCAGGGTCAATTGACAATTTTGGTCATGTTGACTTATTTGTAGATCTTACTTTGCTGTACATTATTGCTGTTTACAGTTTATCTCTATCTATAATAATATTCAAGATAATAACCAAAAGCTGCAAAATTTTCTTAAAATTACTAATTCAGGGCAGCAACCCAACAACGTGTTGCCTGATTGGTCTGAAAATTTAAGGGCAGATAGATCTTGACCTAATGAACAATTTTATCCGTCAGATTTGCTCTAAATGCTTTGGTTTCAGAGATATGAGCCAAAACTGCATTTTACCCTATGTACTATTTTTAACCATGTCGGCCATCTTGGTTCATGGGTGGGGTCATCGGACACATTTTTAAACTAGATACCCTAATGATGATTGTGGACAAGTTTGGTTAATTTTGTCTTAGTAGTTTCAGAGGAGAAGATTTTGTAAAGATTACAAAATTTACAAAAATGGTTGAAAATTGACTATAAAGGGCAATAACTCCTTAAGGGTCAACTGACCATTTTGGTCAAGTTGACTTATTTGTAGATCTTACTTTGCTGAACATTATTGCTGTTTACAGTTTATCTCTATCTATAATAATATTCAAGATAATAACCAAAAGCTTCAAAATTTTCTTAAAATTACCAATTTAGTGGCAGCAACCCAACAACAGGTTCTCCGATTCATCTGAAAATTTCAGGGCAGATAGATCTTGACCTGATTAACAATTTACTCGTGTCAGATTTGCTCTAAATGCTTTGGTTTCAGAGTTATAAGCCAAAATATACATTTTACCCTATGTTCTATTTTTAGCCATGGCGCCATCTTGGTTGGTTTGGCAGGTCACGGACACAATTTTTAAACTAAATACCCAAATGATGATTGTGGCCAAGTTTGGTTAAATTTGGCCCAGTAGTTTCAGAGGAGAAGATTTTGTAAAGATTACAAAATTTACAAAAATGGTTAAAATTGACTATAAAGGCAATAACTCCTTAAGGGTCAACTGACCATTTTGGTCAAGTTGACTTATTTGTAGATCTTACTTTGCTGAACATTATTGCTGTTTACAGTTTATCTCTATCTATAATAATATTCAAGATAATAACCAAAAGCTTCAAAATTTTCTTAAAATTACCAATTTAGTGGCAGCAACCCAACAACAGGTTCTCCGATTCATCTGAAAATTTCAGGGCAGATAGATCTTGACCTAATAAACAATTTTACCCCATGTCAGATTTGCTCTAAATGCTTTGGTTTCAGAGTTATAAGCCAAAATATACATTTTACCCTATGTTCTATTTTTAGCCATGGCGGCCATCTTGGTTGGTTTGGCAGGTCACGGACACAATTTTAAACTAGATACCCCAATGATGATTGTGGCCGTTTGGTTAAATTTGGCCCAGTAGTTTCAGAGGAGAAGATTTTGTAAAGTTAACGACGACGGACGACGACGGACGCCAAGTGATGAGAAAGCTCACTTGGCCCTTCGGGCCAGGTGAGCTAAAATAGGTCAGTTCGCCTTAGAGATGATAAGGCTTTTATGGTGTCGAAAAAAGATTTCACAGATTTTTGTTCTCCGCCCAGGCTTGATGATAATATAGAGGAGGGTTTGTCTTCTACTATGGGCAATAAGAAAAAAGGTTTTGTAGACAATAAAAAGTTTTCACACTCTTTACCTTCCTTCCATAAGGAAATGGATGCTGAATTTAAAAAAGTTGAGAACTCAGCTAGGACATTGTTAAGAGGTGTTTCATATGGCTCTTTAATAGCAAGCTATATTGATGTTGCAGATTCAGAGGATGACAGGGTAGAAGCATGTTCAGCTTTAGTAGCCTGTTTCAAATCAATGGCAGATATGACTTCACGTATAATTGCTAATTCTGTAATAAACAGAAGGAAAATTTTCTTGAAAAATTTAAATTTCAGTAGCAAAGTCACATCAGCTAAATTGTTGAATTTACCTTTGAATGGCGCACAACTTTTTGGTGGTAAATATTTTGATACTTTGCATTCCTCTGCTGAAAATATAAGAGATGCTAAAGAAACACAAAACGTTTATCGTTCTTCATTTGTTCCTGGAGGGCAAAAATTTGATGAAGGATCTAGAAAAAGAAAGTATCAAGAATCTTCTAATGTAACCTATGTCAAACCTGCAAAAACTTCAAGATATGATAAGCAGGATTTTAATGACCGTCGTGGCACTGACACTTCGTCTAATTTTCGTGCCTTGCCAGCAAAACAAGGAGGAAAAGGATTCTTTTATGGAAAAATTCCTCCCAGAAAAATTGCAAGAGATAAGCAATTATTTGTCTGCGGTACGTCTCCAGGTAGGAGCTCGTTTGTTACATTACCACAGTCAGTGGGTTCAAATAACTCAAGACAAGTTAGTACTTCAGATAGTGAAGAACGGTTTAATTTTAGATTTTGTAAGTCTTCCAGCTTTTACAGGAGTAAAAGAGACAGTTGTACCCAGAGTAGGTGCAAAAAGGTTTTCTATATTAGAAAAGGTAAATTCTTTGTTAGAAAAACATGCTATAGAGCCTGTCCCGAAAAGTGCAGAAAATCAAGGTTATTACAGTACAATATTCATGGTACCAAAACCACAAGGAGGTCTGAGACCAATTCTAAATTTAAAACCACTGAACCAGTTTGTTATACCTCATCACTTCAAAATGGAAACCCTCTGATCTATTCTAAAAAGTCTGAAAATTGGGGACTGGGCAGTAAAACTGGATTTGCAAGATGCATATTTCCATATCCCCATTCACAAGCATTACAGAAAATTTCTCCGCTTCAGCATTTTGGGAAAAAAGTATCAATGCCGAACTCTCCCTCTTTGGTCTACAATCGGCTCCAAGGATTTTCACAAAAGTGATGGCAGTAGTAGGTGCATTTCTGTGAAAACAAATGATTCACATATTTATGTACCTGGACGATTGGATGTTAAAAAACAGCAGCAAAGGCTGACAAAACAATTACAGTACACTCAGGAATTGTTAAAAAATCTGGGTTTGATAATCAATGTGAAAAAATCTTGTTTAGTTCCGACTCAAATAATAGAGTATCTAGGAGCAGTGATTCACTTAAAAGAAGGTCTTGTTTTTCCGTCTCTAGAGAGATTCAAAAATATAAGTCAGATGATTCAATTATTCCTAAATTCACAAACAGTAGAGGCTCGTGTAATGTTGAGACTACTTGGTCTAATGGCTTCATGCATAGATTTAGTTCCATGGGCCCAACTGCACATGAGACCACTTCAGCTTTATCTTCTAGCTTGGTGGAAACCAGCTCTACACAGTTTAAATCATTTGATTCCACTGTATCAACCACTTCAGGAACATCTATTTTGGTGGCTAAACCGAAGAAATTTTTTCAAGGGAGTGTTATTAGAACAGGAATCTGCTCAGGTGACTCTTGTGACAGATGCGTCACAGTCGGGATGGGGAGCTCATATAAACAATTATCAGATAGCAGGTGTTTGGCCACCTCAGTACAAAGTGAAACACATCAATGGGCTAGAACTCAAAGCTGTGTAGTTAGCACTGCAAACTTTTCTGATAAAAGTACAATTCAAAAGTGTGCTAGTATAGAACAGACAATGCAACTGTTGTCAGTTATCTGAACAAACAGGGAGGTACCCGATCCCCAGACCTTTGTTACTTGGCATGGGATCTTTTGAAACGGTGTATAAATCACAATGTCAAAATCCAAGCCGTTCATATTCCAGGGAAAAAGAATATTATAGCAGATGCCCTGTCAAGGGGGAGAATGACCATTCGTTTGACAGAATGGGCATTAAATATGACAATAGTGAATTTGTTGTTCCTTCAGCTAGGAACACCAGTAATAGATCTGTTTGCGACTTCAATGAACAAGAAGCTGCCAGTGTTTTGCTCTCCTTGACCGGAAGAAACAGCAGTGTCAATAGATGCACTGTCGATGAAATGGACAGGTCTATTTGCTTATGCCTTCCCTCCACCGATAATTCTAAACAGAGTATTACAAAAAATACAGAAAGAGGACTATGTAATTTTACTGATAGCGCCAATGTGGCCGAGACAGTCGTGGTACAGTCAACTTCTCAACCTGTTAATAGACTTTCCAATACAACTGCCTGTCCAACAAAATCTATTAAGTCAAAATGGAATTCATCATCCAAATCCAAGTGTTCTAAATCTTGTAGCTTGGAAAGTGTCAAAAGATCATACACTGCAAAAGGATTTTCACCAAAAATTGCTTCAATTATTTCCAAATGCACGAAAACAGTCTACACAGACAGTTTATAATGCAAGATAGCAAGAATGGAGTATCAATCCCAGTACGTCAACTGTGCCAGAAATAGCAGAATTTCTTATGTTTTTACATACTGTAAAGAATTGTAAGCCAAGCACTTTAGCTGGTTACAAGTCAGCAATAGCTTTAATACATTCATCTAAAGATAGAATTTCTATTAACATGGATTTGCATACTTTAATTAAAGGATTGTACAACATTAATCCACCAATAAGGTAGTTGTTGCCAAATTGGGATTTGCCAATGGTTTTGCTAGTGTTGACAAAGACACCTTTGAACCACTAGAAGAAGCAGAATTGAAATATTTAACCTTGAAGACAGTTTTTCTTATGGCATTAGCTTCTGCTGCAAGAGTTAGTGAATTACACAGTTTCACTTTTAATGACAAACATTTCAGAAAAGAGCAAAGAGGTATACGGTTGTTGCCAAATATGCAGTTTCTTGCTAAAACTCAAACTTTAAATAAACCATGGGAACCAGTATTCATTCCCAAATTTGAAAACTATGCTACAGATCCAAACGATTTACTGCTGTGCCCTTGTAGAGCACTACTAGCTTATATTAAAAGAACTGAAATTTTGCGCAAATCACAAAGACTCTTTATAACATATCAAAAGAATCATCATGTAGAGGCTTCTAAGAATTCCACTGAACGATGGATTGTGGACACAGTTAAATATGCATATGAACATGCAAATACAGACACACTACAGTTTGTAAGAGCTCATGGTACAAGAAAGCTCTCAACTTCTTGGGCATTATTCAATGGACTTTCCTCTCAGGAAATTTTAAAAGCAGCTCATTGGTCAAATGAGACAACATTCACCTCATATTATTTGAAGGAGATAAATTAGTTTCTCTAATTCTCAACTGATTTATCCTTTTCCTGACCTGTTGATTATTTTTGTTTAATCTATATGTGGTTCGTTTGATCTCAGTTCTACATTGGTCAAATTCAATTATGACTTCAAATTTCCTTGCTTCCCTCTGAATTTCCTATAGTGACGTCATGAAAAGGTGACAATACCTAATGATGTTGCATAGGAAGAACACAACTTTTTGCAAATCAATGGAAAAGACAGATTAAGTTTGTCTGAATATCATTTGAAAAATCATGAGACAAACCAATTCTACTACCAAATCTCGTGCAATACAATATTTCTCCACTCTCAAAAGTTAAAGCTTATATGTATAAAACAATCGATGAGCCTCCCATTTCAAATTAAAAAAATTTAACTGTCTCAAGTGGAGAAATATTGTAGTACACTCGATGCAGTGGTAGAATCTATATCTATTCAGTCTCTTCTTCTTTAAATTTACCTGATCAGTTACTGGTGGCATGACTACAGATCTAATGGATGATGAACTAGGAGATACTTTCGTCTCGATTCCAAACTATAAATAGAAATTATGTTATATAAATTCATAGCAAATCAATAAAGTGTTAACATTTATACTAAAAGCACATTTACTGCAAATATTTCAAGTTTTCACTACTTTCTAGAAAAAAAATTCACAGCTTAAACTAGAGTTCCAAGGGACCTATATCACTCACATGACATCTTTCCTTCATGCCAAAACAGGTTAAGACTTTTCAAGTATAACAAGTTCATATAAAAAGATCAGCTTGTTATTTCTACTCCTATATTTAGAATTATTAAAATAATAATGGCTTTGTTTGATGGCTGATGGAGACATCAACTATAATCTGAAGGATCTGATTAATGTCTCACTAAGCAGGTGATTCAATTATGCAACTTTGAAATTAGAAAAATACAGCATAAATTAATCATTGTGAAGATATATAACTGGGATTTTCTCATATATGAATACATTAACATCAATCTGATAAGTTAAGCCCTTTCAACTGTTTTATAGTTTGTTTTTATGTTGTACTGTTAAACCACTGTCACAGGTAAGGGTACAGTTAGAGCCTTCAAACATGTTTAACCCTGTCACATTTTTATGTGCCTGTCCCAAGTCAAGAACCTGTAGTTCAGTAGTTGTTGTTAATTCATTTCTGTCATATTTGTTTTTCATAAACTGTTTTGTTATAAATTAGGCAATTAATTTTCTAAATTGAATTGTTTCATATTTTTTATGTCGAGGCCTTTTAAAGCAGACTAGAATATGGGTTTTTCTCATTGTTGTAGGCCGTACAGTTGCCTATATTTGCTTACATCCACTTCATTTGAACTTTGGTGGATAGTTGTCTCATTGGCAATCATACCACATCGCCTCATTTTATAAAGTTACAAAACCATATAGAACAAATTGCAGAGAAGTTGATAAAAAAGGTCTTAAACAGGAAGAAAATATTCATGAATATAAGATGGTTTACAGACGTTCTTTTTTGAAGCCATGATTAATTAGGTTTCTTATAATGGTATGTTTTATATATTTTCCCCACATCTCCATTGATTAATACTAAAAAGTGCAGCGAATAATAATTAATACTAAAAAGTGCAGCAAATAATAATTAATACTAAAAAGTGCAGCAAATAATAATTAATACTTAAAAGTGCAGCAAATAATAATTAATACTAAAAAGTGCAGCAAATAATAATTAATACTTAAAAGTGCAGCAAATAATAATTAATACTAAAAAGTGCAGCAAATAATAATTAATACTTAAAAGTGCAGCAAATAATAATTAATACTTAAAAGTGCAGCAAATAAGCAGGTATGTCCCATGATGGCTTTGATGATGTAATTAACAAATCCTCAAGTTCAGCATGCAGTATGTTTTTTTTCTGTGCTGAATAAAGACTTACAACTCTGGAAGTTATATCACTAGTTACTTCTCTGGACTGTTTAACCATAACTGGACGAGATTGAATATAAGGCTGCAACTTCTCTGTGGAAGCTATTTGAACATAGCCAGAATCCTGAAAGATAAATTGTATCTTTATAGGCGGTCCAAAGTTTGTATTAGTGCTATTTTTATGGCTATCACAATAGACATTCAGTATTGCTTATACATGAACCAATTGTAAAAGACAAATGTCAAAATAATTTAATAAACTGTTAACACAGAGATATGTCTAGCCTTTTTTGTACTTTTGATAATGAAAATGTTGAAATTAAAATAGCAATACTTTAACATGTAAGTTATGCAGATATTCAAAGTCAATTAACTATGACTAAAGGTACATGGCAAAACAATCTCCATGGAAATGAGATGTGCCAATGCTTATACAACTGCATACCAAATACCATAGACTTATCATAAGTCGTTCCCTTTCAACAAACCTAAACACAAACATTGACTTGTAAACTATGTAAAAGTTTCAAAGTCAATGAACCATGATGAGGAGGTGAGGCTACATAATGTCCATGGAAACCAGACTTGCAAATGCCAATAAATTTGCATACCAAATATCACTGACTTAACATTAGCGGTTCATCTTAAACTGATCTAATCACAAACTAATACATGTAAACTAAGCAAAAGTTTCAAAGTCAATAGACCATGACTGAGGGGGAGGGACCAAATATTCTCCATGGAAATGAGATGTGCTAATGCTTATACAATTGCATACCAATTAACATTGGCCTACCACTAATGGTTCCCCTTGAACTGACCTAATCACAAACTAATACATGTAAACTAAGCAAAAGTTTTAAAGTCAATAGACCATAACTGTGGGGACCGGACCAAATATTCTCCATAATATTGAGATATGCCAATGCTTATACAACTGCATACCAAATATCATTGACTTACCACTAGTGGTTCCCCATATACTGACCTAATCACAAACTAATACATGTAAACTATGCAAAAGTTTCAAAGTTAATAGACCATGACTGAGGGGGCAGGGCCAAATAATCTCCATGGAAATGAGATGTGCCAGTGCTAATACAACTGCATACCAAATATCATTGACCAACCTTAAACTAGACCTAAAAAAAAACTAATACAGTGTTGACACTGCCGCCGTCGCCACCGACGCTGGAAACAGCATACCTATGTCTCGCTTTTTGACTCCATCAAGGCAAGACAAAAAGTACATTTATTTTTTTTAACTTTCAATTGCCATTCATATTATTGTTTTCATGTGATAGATCAAATGTTCATGTCACAGCCATTTTAAAAAGTCCTGGATGAAAACTGCTGATTGTCCTACATAAGTATTTACCTTTGGAAAGAAAATCAAACTTTGTCTAACAAAAGATACTTAAAACTGATCCATATAGAAGATAGGATATAAAATTGTTGCAGTCCTATTACTTTAACCTTTCACCTAAAACGTTTTTATATATTTTTCTAGCTGTTGTATTAACAGTAAAATCTATGTTTCAAGCATTATTTGAAAAACCGCCTTTATTAGTTTGTGTCTGTTTATTTTTTACAGCACTAATGATTATAAAAAGAAAGTATAAATATATATTCTTTACTTGTGTCAAACAACTTTTTAAATAATGTAAGTTTTGTTCATGCCATGAGTTATATAAATATCTAGGGAGTTAAGGGTGTGAATATAAATCACCTACAGCAAAATCATTTAGTACTTCTAAAATCAGCAGATTGTTGGCTTGAACAGAATCCTCAGTAACTGTTCCACAAAAATCTTTCAATATACTATAAAGTCTAAGAATAAAAAAAAAATTGTGAGAATAATGTAAAATATCTATGAATAAAGTTTTCTTAAACAATTCACAATATAATTAAGCATTCTTCTATTCAATAACACAGCTATCAATATTCTGGACCATTATGAGCTGTAAGCTCTTGTATGGTGACCAGGGCTTGCGGTCATAAAACTTTAGAGTACAATTTTTATACTCAGACTCAGAAATCAACCAATCAAAATACTGGATTTGGTGTTTCGAGCACAAATTTTGTACTGCAAGTACTGAGCAAAGTTTTATGACCGAGACCCCTGAAATGCTATCTCTGTCAACTTATGTTGTTGGTTTGTTGTCTAATTGATGTCTACCATGCATCTACTTTAAATCATCTCTGTTATTTGTCTGCAATCTAAATTTTCTATTGAAAAACAAAACAAAATAGAATATAAGAGAGGAATATCATTGCAACATCCATAACAAATTTTTTATATAATATACCATCAGTACATATGAACTTTCATAATTGGCTGTTTCATATAAATGTGAGGTAGTCATGTACAAGCATGGCATTGCCTAGAAAATGTGCTTTAACAGAACATTTAGAATATAATGTAATAGGTCTATCTATGAGGGTAGTGTATTTTTAACACCCAACATTGCAAACTTAAAAATTCTGCATTTTAATGCAATCAATTCTAGAAGGTTTTAAAACTGCAGAGTCTACTTATATTTCTGCTGGACAGTCTGACAGGGTCTTTATTAATATTAAATATGTAAGAAATGACAATTACCTAATACATAGTGTATTTTAGAAGTCTCAGAGGGATAAAAGGAGCTAAATTTTTAATGAATTTAATGCATCTAGGGTATTCACCAAATTTTCACTACCTTGACTCAAACATTTAGGGTACATTATAAAATATGATTTGCTATTCTATCTATTATATACAAAGAGGGAATGTTTCTTCCACATGAAAGACAACCTAAGATGTTATTTGTATTGTCAATATTGAAATATAATCCCCTGACAATCTTTTAATACATATAGTGATTGGAATGATACATGCATCTGGTCAGTCACATATACATGTAGATTCTATTTTTGAAGATAATATTGATAATTCAATATTTCTGACTACAGTTTTCATTGTAAATGTTTTTACTTTTTCATTCTTGCACTCAATGTTCAAGGGAAACAAGGAATATCAAAAATGAAAAGGTTAAAAATATCAAATATTTTTGTTTATTTTGTACAAGGCCCACCTTTTTTTTCAAAATCCGGGATCCGCATCTGATAACCATAACTCTCATAAAAAAGAAAATCACTATATGCAGTATATACTGACCTGCATAAGATTTCAATAACCATAATAGGTGATATTTCATGTCCAGAGGTAGCAACAAAATACAGCCCTCCTCTTTTTATGTTGAAAAAGTAAGTTTCCTTTAATTTCTGAAAATAGACATATGTTATCTCCATTATATTCAGAACATCTCTATTTGAAAAAAAATAAGCAAAATGTAAATCAATATAATAATTGCTTTATCTTTTCTATATTCAAGTTTAAATGTGGTTAGGTAATTATTGATCAATGTATGATGAATGTGAATAGTGACTGATAATGAAACAGCGATGATTCAACATAAGACTAAGTCATCAAGTCTATTCTTCCATCATCAAGAGAATTTTTTCACTCCATATAAAAATAAGAAGATGTTGTATGATTGCCAATGAGACATCTCTCCACTAGAGACCAAATGATGAGAAGTTAACCCATGCCTGGATACATCCTATTCACAGCTTATTCTCCCCTAATCACTTCTAAAGATGGCAGAATGGCCATTACTTCAATCACAGTATATAAATGACACATTTTAAAAATAGGCAAATTAATCAATGAATGATATTTTTTTTAAGGAGAAATTTAAAGTTTCCTTTGAATGAACTCCCCAAAGAACAATATCTATTATATCTATTCTATGGGACAGTTTACTCTGCAGAAATTTAAATGGGCAGGTTAACACCTTCTGATTCTGGGGAACGATTCTATTTCCTTAGCAATGCAAGAATTGATTCAATATTGACTGGTTCAATTGTTGTAACATTTTGTAAACTAGATTACATGTATTTCAATTCATATCAATGTCCTGCTTTAATGTAAGCCTGTAAGACTAGCATAATATTTTTACATGTCAGATGAAAAAGAAACCACTACCTATTTTGTTTTTAAACTTCACAAGATGTTTATTTCAATACATTTTTAAGCTAACCTTTCCATTTAAACTGTAACATTTTCTCATTAGTTTGCAAATATTTTCAGTCCTTTTCTAAATCTTCAATCTTAAGCTTTTTTGTATATCAACAGCCTCTGCTAAGAAATATATATATATGAGCTATTTTACACAAACAACTAGTATTGTAAAAATTATTGACACTAACGAAGGCTATCTGTTAAGCCGAAATATTTGTCAAACATGATTCTGTAAATATGTGGTATGATTGCCACTGAGACAACAATCAGTAAAGACCAAAGGACAAAGAATAAACCATTAACAGGTCACTATATGACCTTCAACAATGAGCAAAACAAATACCAGTTAACCTTATTGTATATAGCTAAAAAATGCCCCAGTATGAGAAATATAATATATATATCCAATATCTCCTATTGTTTCCATATATGGCAGAATTACTAAAAAACACTGTCCAGATTAAGTTGTGCATCCTGTTTTTCATTTTTTATCTATCAGATTGTTTATTCAAGGATTTGATCATAATTTTTGAGGATTTTCTTTAGCAAAACATGGATTTCGTTGTACAATGATTTATCAATGCTGCCATATTTGTAATTGGAAAAGCTACATTTTCACAGGTATAATAATAATAATAAACATATATTTATATTAGATTCGATATAAAATACTTACAAAATGTGGTGATATATTTGTTCCAGGTTCCTTTAATAGTTGTAAGAAAATATCCTTGGTTTTTAAGTCTGTATCTAATCTGACTGCAATTTTAAGGAAAATGCATGTGTTTGCTTCTTAAGTTTTACAGAAATTTAAAAGCACTGAAGATGCTTAAATTTGTTATTTTATACAATACATGTAGTAGATTGACCATGTTCATGATTGCAATGCTGTAGCAACAGATCTCCTAAATTTCTATGTAAAATATATTATCTTCTTATCATAACCATATAATATAATAATATTCAGTAAAACTCTATGGTGTTTTTCATTGTTAAATAATTACATAAGATGTATGTTTCATTATAATATGTTATTTTGATTGGCTAACATCAATCTCAAGTCATTATGAAATTAACATTCATTTCGAAATGAATTGTAATATTCATGATGACACACGTTTCCACAATAAAGTGCACAGGTAAATAAAAGAAAAACTTGATTGTATTCGTGTTTTCATGATCATAGCGAAAAAATGTAATTATAAGTATTGAATGCTTCTTTAGTAATTTCATAGGGTTGTAAAAGCGTTGACCGTGCGCACATTTTTAGAATGAAGCGCTTCTGCACTTCATACAAAATGTACTTCGGTCCACGCTTTTACACCCCAATAAAATTTACAAAAAGAAGCATTCAATTCTTAATGGTAGACCAGGCAGCAGACATTCTAGTTTATTTCAAAAATCAAAAGGTTGGTTTAAATAATCACAGATCTGTTTAGCCTTCATCAGTAAAAATATAACTTCTCACATTTAATTCACCAAAATACCAAGATTGAAGGTTCTTTTTAGGGAAAAATATAAAAAAGAAATGTATTTCACCCTCTGCTAATTGTCTATTAAATCAGTATTTGAAGAATCGTCATGACACTAAAATCTTGGGTGCACTATAACCCCTACCCCCCTCTTTTCAATATTGTAAGCAAGGATCTATTTTTTTGTATTTCATAATTTATTTTTCTATTTTCTTAATCAAATTTTGTTATAAATTCTGAGTTTTAATGAATTACCATATTTAAAAATGCCAAAAACTGACAACTTAGAAAAATTTTGTAATGAAATGTACGTTCCCTGATGGAGAGCACTGACATAAACTCATTTATCTTACAAAAATTGAACAAAATTAATTTTGTTTTTATTTGTTGACAAAATTATTTAAATTAATATGTTCATTGTTTATTGTTAATATTTCAATCTGTTATTAGCCCCACTCCATGACTCTTTCTTTTATCCGCCCATGGTCTCAATGGTAGCATCTTCGTACTGAGTGCTTGAGGTTGTAGGTTCTTACTCTGACTGGGTCAAACCAACTAAGACTGAAAATTGGTATTTGCTGCTTGTCTGCTTTACATGTGACATTTAGGAGTAAGAGCATAGACTGGTTGGTGCAGATTCAGAAAATGTACAGGTAGGGTGACATGTCTTCCTGAGGACTGTTACCTTGTGAACTAGCATGTTAAAAATCTGCCTCATCATGTTGGTCTAGTACAAAGCAGAATTTATATACATATCACATTATCATGTTCTCTCCTGAATATGCCACTGAATGTTAAACAGACAGCCATCCATCCATGACCCTCTCACCAGACTTATTTCAACAACTCGTTAAAAATGTAACATATTATGGGCCTATCAAACTAAACTAAAAGCAATCCTTAAAATAGTCTACTCTTCTTTGTGCTCTTTATAAGCAAGATAATTGTGAAAAAATGTCTATATAGTTGTGAGGCAGATTAAAAGACTACTTTGAAATTTGTGCCTATTCTGTAAATTTGCGATGCCACAATGGCGATGTTGTTATGTCACAGTAATAATTTCATTGTTCAACTATGTTGTTTAAGCTAATTAACCTTGGTGAGCAACATTACTCATTGATGAATAAGAAATTGAAATTCAGGTCTATTATGGATGAATATGTCAGGTCAATACACCTTATTTCTATTTGTCCCCCATTGCTGAATATCACACACATTCCTGTAAAATTTTGACATCACAAGAGAAAATGTCTAACGACACAAAGGAAAAGTGATTTTTGTACATGTTGTATGTTGTCATTAGCTCAAGTGTTGCAGATTAACAACTAGGGATAAATTGTATTCACTATTATTGTCTATTCATATATATGGAAGAAATTATGAAATTTCACTGTATATATGTTTCCACTAACAGGTCAGGAATAACAATTAATTGGTGGATTATACCTCAATACAGGTATAATTCCACCAATTGACATACATTGCGATACACCAATTGAGGTAATTTAATACAGTTTTTATCCCCAAAAAAATTATGAGATATTGGAGCCAGTGGCTGATCCAGAGGGGGGCATAGAGGGCGTACACCCCCCCTTTTTGCTTGCATTTTTTTTTTTTTGTAAAATGATTAATCAGACTAGACTTCAATAACTTTGCCTTTTCCCGTGTATTTAATTTTTATGCGACAATTCTTTACTTATAAAGATATTTTTCCCTCGTATTTACTGTAATATATTATTGATTATGTCAAACTCATGTGATTCTCTACGGTGGAGTTGACCAGTTTGTCGAAAAAATACTTCACTCAGTCATTTTGAAATTCAAATTACAGTAACACATTGCTTAGGCTGAGGATGACAAGCATGACGCCTTCAAAGCAACAAAGTATTGAGCAAGAACGTATTGACTTCTATTTCACAATTCCACCCAACAGAAAGTAATACTCTATTACACTCTCATGAAAAAAAAGTTCCACAGCAGTATTATTTACCTCCCAAAACATGTTTAACCCCACACGCCCCAGCCACTTAATAACACTGCTGAACTACTGATCCCCAGTCAGTAAGTTCTAGATATAGATTTAAAGTCTAAGGTACGGACCATTTGATCTGAGGGGGCAGTCTGAGATATTTTAGAGAAAAAATTCTGACCCTAATTTTTGCCTCAAACAAAAATTCTGGCCTTATCTGGATTGAAAACAATAATCTTGTCCACTTTTTTGCTATTAGAAAAAAATATTTTCAACAGAATTATTTAGCATTAAATGAACATGATGAATAAAAAAGGGCATAATTTTTTTTGGAGGGGGTTGCATGTGAATCCCATATCTGACCGGAATATCTGTTTCGACGAACTGATATACTGAATACTTTTTTCAAGGCCCGACTGCAACCTGCCTGCTGGGTGTGGCCTATATGTCTCCATGTGTTGACCGTCATTCACAACTTCATTGTCATTTCCAACTCATTCGTAGCCTTTGGTTGATTTGGAACCCCTCACTTCCCTTGTTGGGTGAAACATTTCAACCAAACATTTGAATGAAAATTGCTTGTTTGTCTTTCTTCGTGTCGGTCGTATTGTAAATTTCATTGAATAGCCGTATATCTTGTTTACAACAAGAAATCTGTGAAATTATGCTAACTAACCATACAACAAACGAGAATTTTCCATGTTCATTTTTTACTGACAAATCCCAGATCAAATATATTAATAAGTACATAGCTTTGGATCCATCCAATCCTTTCATAATAGACAATTGATGGAGAGAATACGGCACCAAAAATGTCCAACCCCTACACTTTAACTATAAAATGCATTTTACACTTATTTTATGTTTTTTAGCCAAATAAGGTCCAAAAATTTTCGCCTCGCTCCGCTCAGCAACCTTTAATACTACGCCCCCTTTCCAAAATCCTGGATTCGCCCCTGGGAGCATCTTTTTGCATTTACCATTCCAAGCTTTGATGACCACTAAGTGATGACATGTAATTGATTCTGACACATCGTGCTGCATTTTGTTATAGAAACTCAAAAACTAATAATAACCCTCTTTTTCCTACTTTTAAATTCTCAGTTTTCATCTATTAAATCTTATTTTTGTTCTGTATTCTCTTCCTGTCCATTTCGACTAACAAAATCTTTAAGCTGGAATTGATAAAACTTAAGGAAATCAATATCAAGAATATCCACCAATTAATGGATTATACCTCAATTGAGGTATTATCCACATATTCACAAAATGCAGCACAGTAAGTCAAAATCTATTACATGTCACCAATGAGAACTCATCAAAGCTTAAGATGGTACATACAAAAAGATGCTCGAAATATATCTTCAAAAAAAAAATTTTGTGATAAAAACTGCATTATACCTCAATTGGTCTATTTCACTATATGTCAAATGGTGGATTATACCTCAATTGACATGTAATCCACCAATTAATGGTTATTCCTGACCTGACTAAACTTCAAAGTGTTGAAGCATTCACTACAAAGTAGAAGTAGAAGAAGAAGAGAAATTACAAGTCTAGAAACTTTGAGAAACACAATTATTTTCGGGTCATTTAGCTCAAAAGTTTTTCGTGATGTACTAATACATACTTGGTGTTCCATATAAGAAGGAGTTACATAGAAACCAAGAAGCATAGGATATAACTGGAAATCTCAAATTTATCAGTTTTGTAATTCGACTGACCCCTGTATTTTTAAGCATTTATTCAATTGCAATTTAGGGATACAAGATTTATATAACAGAACAGATTCCGTGCCAGAAACAATGAATATTTCACTGAAATGCATAATGAATCCTACAAATGGCTAGCAGACACCTGTCATCCGGGCACCTCTTCAATTCCCGTGTCAAGCGAGAAGAAACGAGACAACATTACTGATGTGAAATGCTGGAACTCTTGGCTTTTTCTTGAAAGGTAATACTGAACATTTGCTATTCTTATCCAAGAAAATATTTCACAACTCAGTAAGGATCAATAGACCCATTCAACTGACACACAGTGAAGTTATGTTTAGGCACTTGTTGATCTCCAGAAATAGCTTCAAGAAAAAAGGGGGAGGGGTGTTAAAAATGTTCAGCGACATGTTGACAGGTCTTGTGTGATGGTCCTGTGATAAAGTTGACAACGCGATACCTTTTTGCGAACTAAGAATTTAGGCCCTGTTTATCCTCTCAACCTATTAATCGTATAAAATAAAACAGTCCAGTAGAAATGTATCTTTGCAGGAAGAACTTGCAACTCATTAAATTTTAGAAAATTCTACCTGTTGAAATCATAGTAATAATCAGAGGATATACATACTGTCTGTCATACCTTGATTTTATTTTAATTTGGGCACAAGTCCTCATTTACTACCCAGAACAAGCGATCAATTTGTTGTCTATTGTTTCATCTTCAGAGTCTTCCTTAAATAAATGACCACCAACCAAATTAACTGCTGCAACCAAATTTCATGCTCATTCAAAAACTGTCAACATGATAAAGGTAGCTTTGACTATAAAATTTGGTTTTAAAACTTCTTGCCAAAAATACAAGTAAACCAATGAATCGTGATTATTTATTCTTCTTTTCTCTTTGCAGATATTTTTTTTTGCATAGCCATTTTATTATCTGTTTATTTATTTACCTTCTCTTGTTCCTTGTTTTGGTCTGATAACCTTACCATGAGAGATCTAGAGTAAACTTAAGTGTATTGGAAATTACATGGTGTAGCAAAACACAGAGAGAATTATAGGTCTATTTTTACTGTTCATGTCACAATGTTCTCAGAGCAAAGAAAAAATTAGTATTAAAAAATAATCTTTTTACAAATCAAAGAAATGTTTAGTCACTCTGAATTTTTAAATAGGAAAGATTACTTACAGGGTACACAGTGTATTTGGTTTAACAGTATGGACAAGTCAGGTAGTTTAAAAACGTTTTCCACAACAAACTGGACGTGATTTACAGGATTATTATTTTGGAAAGTACAAAAAAATGTGTTTAATGTGTCAATTCATGACACAAAATCACTACACACACATGGAAAAAAATCAAACCAAGAAACTGCTGTTGTAGCTGTTTTCATCTAAAAGTCACAGTCGGGCCTTCAACCATGTCAACATCGAACAATAACTCTTACCTCAGTTCTAGTGCAAGACAGCCACTAGCTTAAGTTGGGTGGAATTTAGTGCTAGATGTTGACACAACTGAAGTGAAATATATCAGAAAATTATAAATTTTATCTGGCAAAGAAATCTAACCAATGCTGTAATGAATTGCCCGAAAATTCAATCCTAAAATTCAGACATTAGATCGGCACGAGCTACACCAAGGTATATGTTAGAAAACTTGGCAGGAAATTACACATGCATTGTTTGCTTATTAGTCTTATACTCTCTTTTGTTTGAGAAAACACTTGATACCAAACAGAATTAAAAGTCTGCGTCAACCTATTAGAAAAGTCTGTTTCTTGAGTCACATGATAAGACATCATAGCATATATACATGTTAATAGGAATTACCCTCTGTTTTGTTTCAATGTCTGTGGAAGCAATCATCATAGTATGACTACTGTATTGAAAGAAACAAAAAAGAAAAATGATTTAACAATTAGCCATGAAAAAGAATAAGGAAAACAAATGAACCAAAGAACTTTAAAGGGGCACTAGCTACGAGATATATATAAAAAATATAAAATATGATTTTTTTTGTTCACTCATTAATGAAAGTGAATTAGTGAAATGATATACCGCTTTAAGCAGCCAGTATGGTTCAATTTTGTCAAAATAAGCTAAGAAACATTGATGATGAATTATTCACTTGCAAGTGAATAATTCGACCTCATAGAATCCATATTCATGTGAACTTCAATTTAACCCCTTAGCTAGAGATGGATACCACATGCATTGTGCGTGTTCAATTATTTAAAGGAAAAGAATGTCAACATTGAAAGTGAAACAAAGGTAAATCATTTGATTGACTGATTCAATCCACAAAAAACATTCTTATACAGATAAAAACGATGATTAACATATATTTTTAATCTATAATATGAAATTAAACGGACCTAGAAAAATCCAAATGCACGAGTCTGATATCTATTTATATCTATATTTATGTTTATATCGCTTATATGGCAATCAGATGTTTTCAGAGGTCAACTCGACAGTTAATTAGATGGCGTCTAGACTGAAATACACACAAAAACGAAGCTACATATTATCGAGCCCATGCCTGGTATATTGTTTATTTTAGACTTTTTATGATTTGGATAAATCTTTTACATTGATATAAATCAACTTTGGGAATTTGAGTCAAATCGGTGAACATGAATTTGACAGCTAGTGCCCCTTTAAGGAATATTTTTTTAATCTCACATCAGGAAATTTTTTTAGTAATTTTAGAAATAGAAGCTAAAATCCATGTACCTGTACATGTACTTGTACATTTTCATGTCATGAAAAGGGTTTTTTTTGTTTTGTTTTGAAGTACAAAAAATGTATGCATGTTTTTTTTTTGGTTGACTGCTTTTCCACAGAATTATGGTCCTTGGATATATAGACAATTTAATTAAAAATAAACTTATCCAGACTTTTTTGTAATGCATGCAGATCTGGAGCTTATTTTCTGTACATTAGCTATTGTGAGTATTTGTTTCTTTCTGGTTTACCAAATTTTCATGAAAAATCACTGTTTCCTTACATTTTTGTAATGCCTGCAGATTTGGAACTGAATTTTGGTATACTAGTGACACTGTATTGTGTACATATATATAATGAAGACTAACAGATTGGCATTGGGTTCTGGTTGTCACAAATTGTTGTTGATTAAAGTCTGACTAAGAAAATTTCCTGTAAAAAATCGAACTTTTTAAATGCCTGCATATCTATAGATAGAGCTTATTGTTTGTACATTAGAGTAACATGAAGACTATCAGTTTACAGATCCAATTTGGTTTTCTTTCCTGTTGACCAAATTTGCAGAATATGGCTCTTGTACAAAAAATATCATGAATATTGTACTTGTCCTTTCTTTGATCTAGAGCTTGATTTTAGTACATAAAGGGTATACTGATGACTTTCATGTCAAGTTCGTGTTTTGTTTTGGTTGACCAAATTTTTGCTGAAAAAAGGCAGTTGAACAAAGAAAATTTCATGAGAATTGTACTTGTCCTTGCTTTGATCTAGAGCTGGATTTTAGTACATAAAGGGTATAATGATGAATTTCATGTCAAATTTGTGTTTTGTTTTGGTTGGCCAGATTTTTCTGAAAAAAGGCAGTTGAACATAGAAAATTTCATGAAAATTGTGATAGTCAAGACTTTTTAGCCTACGTGACATTACCTTCACTTGGTGTACATCCTCATCGAAAACTTAAAAAAAAAATATCTCCTCTTAGGGTCAAGGTACAGTAAATGGGCTATGTCACAGATTTTGGTAAAATTTTGCATACACTGAACTTTGGGTCACTGGACTATAACTGACAAACAAGTAATGTATTTATCTCTTTTATTTCCTGAAATATTACCAAATTAATTCTTTACAGGAGTTATTGGCCTTAAATGATAGTTTTTGACTAATTTTCAAATTTAGTGTATTATCTTGAAATCTATAGTAGAAATCTAAACAGCTGAAATAATAAGCAATACAAGATATATTTTTGGAGTAATTTTCAGGTTATTGTCTTGCCTACAATGAAAGTCACAGAATGTGAGACATAGTGACTACAGCCTGGCGGTGACATAGTGAACTATTTATTGAAAAGCTTTTTGTAGAAGGTAGAAGACCTGAATGCTTGACATGTCTGTCTGGCATGGTTATCTGACCTTGGTCTCATTTTTATGGATCATTGATAATGTTCATGATGTTTAGTGAATGTGATACATTGTACTTGTATTTAAACATTAATATTACACACTTTCAACATAAATTCACTTATGATAAGGAAAGCAGGCGAGACATTCCAGCGTGTGCACTCTTGTTGTGTATTATCATGAAAACTACAGCAGATAGGTAGAAAAATTAACCATTCGTTGTAACAGCAATCAGAACTATATCAGCTATTCTCTTAATTTTAATTTATTTTTAGATGACAACATACAGAAAGCTGTCATTAATTCACACCCAATCAAACATCTCCACCTACATGTATCAAATTGTTAAAGTGGTTATACTAAAGGAAAATATAAACAAACAGCTGATTGATTATGTAGTGTTCATCCCACACATGGTAAAATTATAAGTACGATTAACATGATTAACTGGTTCTCTTTTAAATTGTATATTTTAAAATTCACAAAGAAGTTGTTGTCTTTTTTAGTTTGATTCTTTCATCAACTGCATTTCATTTTGTACTGCTTTAAAAAGTTCAAACATAATTACGAAATTCAATTAAATGTCCACCATTAGAATTTTGATTTCGTCCAAAGGAAAATAATTCCAAATGGTCTTATTAAAAAATGGATCATAGAACCGATCTCCAATTAATGCTGGGCATTATAAAATATGACTGAAAAGGTTCATCTTCATGGCACCAACCACTATGGCTGACATGGCCAAAAATAGAAGGTAGGGGTAAAAATGCAAGTTTTGTCTTGTTATTTTGTGTTCGGTTATCAGTCAAAGACGAATGTCACGTGGGTAGAAATGTCTGTGGCAACAATACACCGGAATGCCCTCACGGTCATCCGATGTAAAAATCAGTTGAAAAAGGCTTAACTCATCAGATTGATATAAAACAGAAAAACACCAAACAAAAAATCAGACCGGATGTGGCAGGGTATTTATCCATCCCTCGTCCCTAACAGCAAAAAAGACACTATGTACAGATAGGAAAGTACTCGCAGTTACCGACAGCTAGTTCAAAGCCAATAACAACTAATAAAAAAAGCATGTATCTGAGACTAAAATATCAACTGAATATGTAATATTATATATGAAAACTATCAATATGAAAACTATAACAGAGAGAGGGAAACAAAAATGGTCAGTAATGGGTGCTTTAAACAGTACAAAATACTAGGGGTTATTCACCTACTAAAAATAGCCATGAAGGGAAATCCCATTTACTTACATAATTGATGAAAAAGTATCATGTTTTTTGTATTTGATAGTAAAAATAAGTTAGTTAGCTTTCAATTAAAACAGGTTGAAGATCAAAATAATTTTAAAAATCAGATTAAATATGAGCTCCAGATCTGCATGCATTACAAAAAGTCTGGATAAGTATAATTTTAATAAAACTGTCGATATCTAAGGACCATGATTCTGTGGAAAAGCAGTCAACCCAAAAAATATGCATAGGTCTTTTGGGTTCCGATTTTAAATTGGTCCAAAGTGAGGTCCAAAGGGTCCAAAATTAAATTTTGTTTGATTTCATAAAAAATTAATTATTTGGGTTCTTTGACATGCCGAATCTAACCATGTATTTAGAATTTTGATATTGGACCCGGTTTTAAAATTGGTCCACATTAAGATCCAAAGTGTCCAAAATTAAACTTTGCTTGATTTCATCAAAAATTTAATTTTTGGGGTTATTTGATATGCTGAATCTAACCATGTTTTTAGATTTTGGATATTGGACCATAATAGGAAAATGTCCAATTTAAAATTTTTAAGTTCTTTAACCACATTCATTCTGTGTCAGAAACCTATGCTATGTCAAATATTTAATCACAATCCAATTTCAGAGCTGTATTGAACAATTAATAGAAATTGTAAGTACATTCATAGTTAAAAATAGATACAGCATCAATTTCTAATTTTAGAGAAGGGATTATGTATAAATATATTCATTCTGTGTCAGAAATCTATGCTGTGTCAAATATTTAATTATCCAAATTCAGAGCTGTATGAAGCTTGAATGTAGTGTCCATACTTGGCCCAACTGTTCAGGTTCGACCTCTGTGGTTGTATCAAGCTGTGCCCCGTGTAGCATTTTATTATCTGATGGTACAAGAGACGATCATCTGCAAATAGCCTGACTTTTTGTGTTGATACATACTCTTACTTTTTACTTTTAGTTTCTTGTGTATAATTTGGAGTTTAGTATGACGTCCATTATCACTGAACTAGTATATATATTTGTTTAGGGGCCAGCTTAAGGACGCCTCCGGGTGCGGGAATTTCTCGCTGCATTGAAGACCTATTGGTGACCTTCTGTTGTTGTCTGTTCTGTGGTCGGGTTGTTGTCTCTTTGACACATTCCCCATTTCCATTCTCAATTTTATCTGTTAAATCATTGATGAGTAGCAAAAACATGAGGGGGCCCAATACACTTCCTTGTGGTACCCCAGACTGTACAGGTGCTGACTCAGATGCCCCGTGTAGCATTTTATTATCTGATGGTACAAGAGACGATCATCTGCAAATAGCCTGACTTTTTGTGTTGATACATACTCTGTTAAATCATTGATGAATAGCAAAAACATGAGGGGGCCCAGTACACTTCCTTGCGGTACCCCAGACTGTACAGGTGCTGACTCAGATGAATGCTTCAAGTAGGACATGTTGTTGTCTATCTTCCAAGAAGTCTCCTAGCCAGGTCAGAGTTGTACCCCTTAAGTTTTTAGAGTTTGACTTTTGTTCTGGAATTTTGATGTCATGAACATATTTGGAATATGCCTTCTGACATTGGTTTCTGGCTTTTGCCTTTATTTCTTTGTAACGCTTAAAATCTTTTTGCTGATTTCATTTTCTGTGCCTTTTTTGTATGCTTTCTTCTTTCTTTTTATAATGCGTTTCACATCTCCATTGATCCTTGGTTGGTGGTATCTTGTTGACGACATCTTTGATGGGATGTCGAATCTCTTGGATGTTTTTGAGGCCTCATTTTATAAACTCCCACATCTCCGAAACTGAACTGTGTTTATTGAACGACTGGTGGAAACTCTTTGCAAGATCCTTTGATCTCTCTTTCATTTCATCTGTGTCAGCCCTTTTCCAGATATAGACCTTTCTCTGTACTGGTTTTGAATATCTTGCTAATGTCTTGGAATCAATAAATACTATGTTGTGATCACTAATTCCAGGTAATGATTCTCATCTGTTAGCTGATGATGGTCTATTGGTTAAGAATAGGTCCAGAGTAGCATTTCCTCTTCTCGGGAAAGTGACTTTTGTTATTAACTTATAACCCATAATCATTTACCATGTTTACCATTTCAAGAAACCTATTGCTGACTGATGCATTGTTCTAATCTACATGTATATTGGGTAAATTAATGATACCTCCTATTCATACTACTGATGATTTGTTCTCTTTGACTACATTCATTCTTAGAATTATACCTGTAAATACATCTATAATATATAATTTGTGATGAATAAACCTGACATACTTTGCCATTAGGAGGTTAGGCATTTTTTATTTGTAACTCTTTCTGATTAATAGCCTCTATTTTGTTTTGTTTGTAAGAATGACTTTTTGTGTTTCCAATAACAAAACTTGTTACAGTTGTTTTTTTCATATAAGAAAAGCAGGCATTTGAAACACTTCCATCTTTTTGATACAAAAAGAGATACAGTCGGTAATGACATGTTTTTTGAATGTCCATATGTCCATTTTTCTGTTCAACTTTGAAGACATAGTAGGTTACATGTACTTCATACATGAGGTTTAATAAATACTAAAACTTTGTATTACATTCATTTGTGAAAAGAAAATTTCTGATCAATTGTTTCACATGAAAAATTATGTAGATACACCTGTAGACAGTGTTTTTAATTTTTACATCTAAGTAATTCATGTTTTGAGTGCATTGTAAAGGAAATGTTCAAGACATTTATATTTATCATTTAATGTTTAAAAATTCTTTAGAATTGTATATTTATTTGGTAGTGTTACAAATATGTATGTAGAAAACCATTTATGACGAGGTATTTTTATTTTCATTTGAATTAAATATATATGGAACTATCATTTAATAAAAAATTTTTTTTCGTTGCATATCCTTCAAATTTTCATTAATTTTTTTATTAACAAGAGGCCTAAAATTACTATCTATTTATACATTAATCGTAGCATTATTTTTTTCCATGTTTCATCAAAAGAAAATTTTTATAGTGCAGTTGTGGTTTTCATTCTGAAAACAAATTAATGAACACTGCCTGAAGTGAAATTGACTTCCCTTTCTCGTACATATTAAGAAAAATACTTGATGTTGTTTATCAATGTGTAAATTGAAGGTCGGAAGGGCAGTTGTATAACAAGTAGTTGTTTATTTATATGAGGGTTTCTCAGAAATAGAAATTCAAGGATAATATATTAGGTGCTGCATTAGTGTTCCTGATTGATTATTGATTGATATAAAAGTACAAGGTTGTGATGTTTTTCAGACTGACGGGCAGACAGGACAATGAACCCGTCTGGAAGTAACATTCCTGTGGTGAAGGAAGGATATTTAATGAAAAGAGGTAAGTCAGTATATTCAGATTTCCTGTGAATGATGTTTTTACCATTTGTAAATTGATTACATGTTCATGATATGTACTTGTCAAATAGCACTTATCATACAGGTAGCGATGTAAGTTTCTCACCAATGGTCAATAGTTTCTACAGCCATTTGTGTAATAATTATCAATCATCATTGTCATGAACATGATGGATGCTACAAGGTTACACAAATGTATAGAAAGTGTAATAAAACACCACTGACCAAATAATAATGTCCATTACAGTCAACTGGTTACTTAGTGTATGTAGCCAGACATAGCCCAGACTGTTCATAGTCTGTAGCACATCAACCTCAGATGTCAACATGGCCACTTATAGCTCCAAATGGAGCATTCCTGCTGGAGTTTTCCAGTTGTTCAGCAAGTTATTGATGTTCTCCACAATAGAAAATTAATCTTAATACTAAAGTACATTTACATAAACAAATGTACATCACACCCTAGTTAAATATTGATGACTAATTTTTTGTTTAAAGTGTCAGAATGTACATGTACATGTGTTTAGATGATCACTCTGAAATTTATTCTTTATATAGTAGAAAAAACACACAATCAGGTTTTGAAAAGGATCAGCACCAAATTATCAGTAATCATTGTGCTTCCGAATGATACATATAAGTAGAAGAGAATTAACAGAATCATATTATTAGTACTACAGCAGTGGTATGAAAAATGACATGTACAGTAATACAATTACACAATTGCCATATGAATCCATGAAATACATTGCATTACATTTGTATTTATTGAAGAGTTGAAAAAGTGAAGAATACCTTAAGTATAATCTGTTTTATATATATACTTCTTGACTCTGACACTGTCTGATAAACAAATATTCTCAATTTATTGATATCAACCAAAAATTCAAATTGTGTTAATTTGTCACTTGATTTGCTTCCTTTTGATATGAGTGACATCTTATATTACTGAAATTAACAATAGAAGTTGTGATTAGGTTTCTGTTTGCTATTTCCTTATTATTGACCACTGTACATATAATATGTATAGAGATTGACAGAAAATATTTTTAATGTAAAGAAATTAACTAGATAAGTCATAAATTGGTTTGTAATGTGTGCTCTTACCAAATTTAGATTCATTGCCTATTATATTTTACAGTTTCTTTAACTTTATCCAATGGGTAATTTTATCATTAGCTATCCAGAAATGTATGTACTATTTAGGAATAAAGAATATGTAGGATAAACCTCAGAGAGGCAGCAACTCAACTTTAAAAGTTCACCAAATTATAGTGGTCACAATATAATAAACAGCACCCAAACATTAAGACAAGCATTTGAATTAGTTAGTCCATGAACAAATTCAACTGATATGAATCCATATCTGAAATCAATGCCAAATTCCCAAATATATACTTTACAGTAAAGATGGACAACCACAATATCTTACAAAACTCCCAACAGTCATATGCTAGTGGAAGAGTTTAACTAGTTTTGTTAATACTTAAATTTCTAATAATGTATTTTTATTTAATGATAGAAAAAAATCAAGGAAATCATATTGTTTAAATTCTAAAAATATATTCTTTTACTGTTGTCCGTGTAATGACTCATTTTTTTTCTTTTTTAGGAGAACATATAAAGAATTGGAGAAAAAGATATTTTATTTTAAGAAAAGATGGTTCCTTTCTAGGCTTCAGGGCAAAGCCTGAACAGGGATTTAATGACCCACTTAATGATTTTACTGTTAGAGGTAAGAAATAAGAGATCATGTGTACTAGAGGAAAAAAGTAGGAGATCATGTGTACTAGAGGTAAGAAGTAGGAGATCATGTTGGCTAGAGGTAAGATGTAGGAGATCATGTGGACTAGAGTTAAGAAGTAGATCATGTCATTTTTGTGGGCTAGAGGTAAGAAGTAGGAGATGATGTGTACTAGAGGTAAGAAGTAGGAGATCATGTGGGCTAGAGGTAAGAAGTAGGAGATCATGTGGGCTAGAGGAAAGAAGTAGGAAATCATGTGGGCTAAAGGTAAGAAGAAGGAGATCATGTGTACTAAAGGTAAGAAGTAGGAGATCATGTGGGCTAGAGGTAAGAAGTAGGAGATCATGTGTGCTCCTAAAATAAGAGTAGGTTCACAAATGGTCAATATATAGTAGTGTTGAATTTTTATCAAAATTTTCATCAAAATTTAAACCTTATACAGAATAACAGCACTTTTTATCCTTCTTTTGGTAATTTTATCATTTTGATTGTGACTAGAAGTATATACCCCTATTCTACAAGTGGTGCTAAATTGCAATCCCCTAGTTAGTCGGTCTGTCAAAAAAATATGTTTTTCATACTTTTCTAAGTTATTTCTTAACAGAATGACTTCATATTTGATCAGCATCTTAACATTGATAACTTGTTACATGAAAGCACTTTTCAAATCTGTTAGACACTTACTTCCTGTTTTCCAGTACTTTGAATTACAAGTAGGTGTATGCTTAGCATGACAATTTGTGCAACTATTTGAAAAAGATCAGTAATTTTTATAATGTATGACACTTAGCTTATTATAACAGAAAATGCATATTTAAAAAAACACAGGATGAAGTAACACACAATATATATTCTTAAACTGCATGAACAAAAGGAAATTGTATATATAAATGAGACAACAGTTTAACACCACCAAAAAACATTGATCATCTAGAGGTCAATATAAGGTCCTCAACAGTCAAGATGAACATTTGAATAAATTAAACAGAGACTATCAAAAATCAAAACAAAATTTCTGAAATGACAAAAACTTTAAAATATGGCAAATGGCAATTTTAAAGTTATCTACTTTAGTAATTTGCTTGATTAGGTATTCTTCATCATAAAAAATTAGACACTAGTAGGGAATGCACTAGTCTCCAAAAAGTTGTCGCCACAAAAATCGCCTATGACCAGTTCAAAAAAAATTTGCTCAAAGTATACTGGATCCGCCTTTTTTAGATCACCTGGCCCTTTGGGCCAGGTGAGCTTTTCTCACCACTTGGCGTCTGTCTTCCTCTGTCGTCGTCCATTAACTTTTACAAAAATCTTCTCCTGTAAACTACTGGACCAAATTTAACCAAACTTGGCCACAATCATCATTTGGGTATCTAGTTTAAAAAATATGTCCGATGACCCCACCTGCCAACCAAGATGGCTGACATGGCTAAAAATAGATCATAAGGGGTAAAATGCAAGTTTTGTCTATTATTTTGAAAACCACAATAAATAGAGAAAATCTGACAGGTCTACCAATTGTCCTTATATGTCAAAATTGTCAGACAACTTCTTGTAGGAGTTATTGCCCTTAAATGACAAATATTACCATTTTTTGTTTTTCATTTTTGCCTATTATCTTGAAAACTATAGTAGATAGAGAGAAACTTTAAATTGCAAAAATGATAATCAAGACAAGTTATACAAATAAGTATGCATGGTTGAAATCATAAGTCGACTCCTTATTAGAGTTATTGCCCTTTGAAGACGATTTTTTACAATTTTTTGCGTTTTTGCCTTATATCTTAAAAATTATAAAAGATAGAAACTTAAATAATCAAAAATGTTCAGCAAGACAAGATCTACAATTAAGACAAATATAGAGGAAATCGTTCTACGACTCCTTATTGGGGTTATTGCCCTTTAATGACGATTTTTTCCATTTTTAGTGCGTTTTGCCTGATATGATGAAAATTATAATAGATAAATAGACACTTTAAATCACAAAAATGATCAGCAAGGCAAGATCTACTAGCAAGTCAAATTTTGCCGATAAAGTTAGTAGACTGTCACTCCTTGTAGGAGTGATTGCCCTTAAATGATTTTTTTTTTACCCTCTTTTTTGTTTTGAACAAAAACTAAAGAAGAGAGAGAGAAACTAAAACAGACAAAATAATCAGCAATACAAGATCAACAAAATAGAGATTTTTGTCATGAATTCTATTCTCGTCTACAATGTTGGAAAGTGTCCTTTGTTTCATATGCACATAGACCAAGGTGAGCGACACAGGCTCTTTAGAACCTCTAGTTCAGATATGCATCACCTTTTGTTATGCCTTTATGTAAAGATAATTCATACATATGAGCTATCAATTTGTTAATAAAGGTACCTGTGTTATTGCTTATCATTAACAGAACATGTTGTTCATTTATATTTAAACTGAAAATCACATATTTTAAGCCTTGAAGAACCTGCAAAACTATCAATTATGTTATAAAAGTAATTAAACACCTGAAAGATTCCTTTTATCCTTATTTTATTAGTTTATGAGTTTATGGTGATTATTTTCATAGAGGGTCATTATGGCCATGATCACAACCTGCAAGTTTTGATTAATCAGTTTATAATTTATTTACACATAAGGGTCTATCAGTGACATTCATATGTTTAATAAACAAAGGAAATGGAAGCTATACACCTGACTTGTGGCACATGAATTTGGATTACATTATTTATCTGTATTGGTCACTGATATAGATTTTATTACTGTTACAGCCATGCATGGAAGTTTTGACAAGGGGTAAACAATTGTGCCAGAAATATAGCTAGCAGCTGTATTTTGTTGCCAGATGAAATTTAAAATCCTATCTGTGTTTCAACATTGGTGAAGCACAGCACGACCTCTGAGTCTAGCTACAAAATATTCCATGGTGCTGTATATTATTGAAAATGAACTTTACCATTATTATCACTTATGACAATACATTGATCTCATATAATGTTCTTGTAATCATGCATGATAATACATATATCTAATAAAAAATTATATTCCATAACATTTAATTCATTATGTTTTGTACAGATTGTCAGTTAATGAGACAAGAACGTCCAAAGGCCAATACATTTATAATCCGAGGATTACAATGGACGACAGTAGTAGAAAGGATGTTCTGTGTAGAATCTCAGGAGGAGAGAGAAGAGTGGATAGCAGCTATCAATTCTATATCAGATGAGTTGAAAAACTCTGATGAAGGAGCAGAGGGACCAGCTCTATTTGACAAATCAAAGAAAAAAGTGGTAATGTTTATTTTCCATATTTGTAATATCCCTAAATTTCTTAATTATCTTATTTAGGCCTTGTAGGGTGGGGTAGGTAGGTAGGGATTTCATTTTTTTTGGCCAACAACATTAGTTACATGTTTTAGACAAGAAAACGATGTTAGAGCATGAAAAAAAACTTTTAATAAAATTTTTGAAAAGATTTATGTCGTAAAATTTTTGAAGTAAGCTGCTTTTTAAGTGGGTAGGTAGGCAACATTAAACAATCTTAATTTAATTTTTGGCCTTAGTGTCCTTTAAGGCTTTATAGTGAAGCTTAAGTACCTGCAGTCTGTGCCAAAATCTGTGGGTCTGATCATCCTTTCAGACCACTGAATCACCTGCTTGTTTAGGTTGTTTTGTCCAGAGTTGTTTTGGCCTGATTCATAAAAAGTTTCTAGCAAAACTTGAATTATCATAGCCTAGAGTTGTACTAAATTGGTTGAGTTATATATTGTCTGAAATCCCACTTAAATTCGTTAAATATTACTTTAAAGGACTTAATATTCGTCATGATTTTTTTCATTATTTTTTTCGCAATCGCAATCTTTCAATCAGACACGAATGAGCAGTCCCTTAAAATTGTATAGATCTGGACCACATTTCATAGATCAGTGATCAAGGTTAAAGTTACATGGTTAGCTCTCTTTCACAGATACTGCAAGCAGTAAGTCAACTAAATTTGGAGTATGGAATTATTATTAGGTGTACATGTCCATTTTGTTGGTTTCACCTTGACCTCATTTTCTTGTTTATTATACCCCACGCAACGAGTTGCGGAGGGTATAATGTTTTTGACCCGTCTGTCCCTCCGTCCGTCAGTCCTGTTTCTTGTCATCGCAACTCCTCTCAAACTACACAACAGAATTTCACGAAACCTTTTTAAATAATAAGGACATACTATGTAGTTGTGCATATCGACAGGAAATTACGATTCAATTCTTTTTCTAGGAGTTACGCCTTTGAACTTATTTACTTTAATGTACTACTGCATCAGTTTGTCATCGCAACTCCTCTCAAACCACACAACAGAATTTCATGAAACCTTTTCAGATAATAAGGACATACTACGTAAATGTGCATATCGACAGGAAATTACGATTCAATTTTTTTTCCAGGAGTTACGCCCCTTTGAACTTATTTGCTTCAAGGTACTTTTGCAACAGTTTGTCATCGCAACTCCTCTCAAACCACACAACAGTATTTCATGAAACCTTTTCAGATAATAAGGACATACTACGTAGATGTGCATATCGACAGGAAATTACGATTCAATTTTTTTTTTCCCAGGAGTTACGCCCCTTTGAACTTATTTGCTTCAATGTACTTCTGCAACAGTTTGTCATCGCAACTCCTCTGAAACCACACAACAGAATTTCATGAAACTGTGTAGATAATAAGGACATACTATGTAGATGTGCATATTGACAGGAAATTATGACTCCATTTTTTTTTCTGATACAATTTTTTTTTCTTACACTTATTTTATTTCTCCAATGACAATGTGGGGACGTGGGGTATGTGAGCGTGCTCACTAAGGTTCTTTCATTGATTCAGTTTTTGTCGAGCCTGTGACTTTTGTCGCAGAAAGCGAGACATAGGGATAGTGATCTGGCGGAGGTGGCGTTAACTAACTTCTTAAAAGCTTAATATTTCAGAAGGTAGAAGACCTGGATGCTTCATACTTTGTATATAGATGCCTTATGATATGAAGTTTCTGTCTGTCATATGTCCATTGTCCTTACCTCATTTTCATGGTTTAGTGACTACTTGAAAAAAAAGTTAAGATTTTTTGTAATGTTAATTTCTCTCTTATTATGAGTAATAGGATAACTATATTTGGTATGTGTGTACCTTGGAAGGTCCTCATGCCTGTCAGACAGTTTTCACTTGACCTCGACTTCATTTCATGGATCAGTGTCTTTCAGTGAACAAGGTTAAGTTTTCTTGGTCAAGTCCATATCTCAGATACTATCAGCAATAGGTCTACTATATTTGGTGTATGTAATGATTGTAAGGTGTACATGTCAGTCTGGCAGGTTTTATTAGACCTTGACTTCATTTTCACTGCTCATTGCTCAAGTTTTTGTGTTTTGGTCTGTTTTGCTAATACTGTATGCAATAGGTCCAATATATTCGGTGTATGGGAATATTTAATGATGTACATGTCTGTCTGGCAGGTTTTATTTGACCTTGACTTCATTTTCACGGTTCATTGCTCAATGTTAAAATTTTGTGTTTTGGTCTGTTCTTTCTAATACTGTATGCAGTAGGTCAACTATATTTGGTGTATGGAAATATTTTACAATGTACATGTCAGTCTGGCAGGTTTTATTTGACCATTGACCTCATTTTCACAGTTCATAAATGTTAATGTGATACTTTTAGTAAAACTTTATATGTAGGACTATCAACATAAAATCAATGGTCAGTATAGTAGGTGAGACATTTCAGCATGTGCACTCTTGTTGTGCTTTGGTCTGTTTTTCAAGTACTAGAAGCAATAAGTCAACTATATTTGGTGTATGGAATGATTGTAAGGTGTACATATCTGTCTGGCAGGTATAACTCATTTTCATGGTTCATTGGATTTATGTGACCTTGGCCTCAATATTGTCATAGACCTACCTTTAAAAATGCTAAGTTTATGTGATACTTTTAGTAAAACCTTTATCTTTAAGAATTTCAACATAAAATCAATGGTCAGTGAAGCAGGCGAGACATTTCAGCATGTGCACTCTTTTTTTTTTTATATCAGTGAGCATTTAGGTACTGTCTGTGGTTAAATATTTAAAACTGAATAACATTGTCAAACCTTTGTGGAATTTTATAAAACTTTGACAGAAGCTTCTTCATAATCAAAAGAAAGCACCCCTGTTCTATATTTGACTAAAAAATGAACTCAGTTTTATGCTATGCAATATGACACTTTTACACTGACTGACATCATCAGTCACAGAAGAGACACAGGGTTCCGTGGGACTGTTTATAATTTTTCCATTAAAAATTAAAAGTAAAAGCAATAGAAACTAAAACAACTTCATGTGACTTGATTCATTCATTATTTTGTGATGTTTTTTTTTATGGAGTTTCCCCTCATATCTTTTATTTCAGTCATTAGATGACTTTGAGTTTTTGAAAGTACTAGGAAAAGGAACATTTGGAAAAGTCATTCTTTGCAAAGAGAAGGTCACAGGTCATTTATTAGCAATCAAAATATTAAAGAAGCAAGTAATCATTCAAAAGGTAAGTGCACCTATTGTAAAAATTCCTTTATTTTTCATTCTTATCTTCTTGCAGTTATAGGCATGGAAATCTATTAACTCATGAAATTTATTAGAATTAAATAAAAAAAATTGACAATGGATGATTCTGTGATTTCATGTACACAATGGATTTTGATTAAAAAATCAATCCATGAAAATTAAAAGATAAATATGCATGAACATTTCTGTTTTAGTATTTTACTTGTATGATTTATCATTGATAATTTCCTCCACTTTTTTGTCAAAGGAAAAATTCAGAATTTCAACTTATTAGCTTGTAAATTGCATTAGACAATCTCAGCAATGAATACTTGTAAAGCAGGTCTGGGCCATTTAGTAACATAATAAAACAGTGATCCCACAAAGTAACCTCATTTCTGAATGGGCGTTGATTGTGATGACATTTACAAATACCTGTTTATGCATCTGACATGAGTGGAAATTTGTTCAGCGATCCTATTTGAAATAAATAGCTTTTCATTTGTTTTAGATATTTACATGCTTAATGTAATGTACATACTAATAATAAATATTGTCTTAAGTTTTTTCCATTATTGATGACTATTAGCCTGATTTTCTGCATTGTGAATTCATACATTATGAATTTTGTTTTTATAGGATGAAGTTGCACATACTTTGACTGAAAACAGAGTATTACAGACAACAAAACATCCATTCTTAACAGTAAGTTGTTAACAATACAAGCACTAGATTTTTAGTAATACTCACTTCTTAGATTTATTTTTATACTGTAATTTTTTTTCCGATTATTTACCTTTTGGCAGTGATAAAGGATTTGACCTGATGTTTGGTTTAGAAGAATTTGTATTTTGATCCTGTCAAATGACTTATCATTTCTTTTTGTCCAGATTTCTTAGAAGATATCTTTTTGGAAGATTTCCATAACTGTCTGCTGCTATTTTGAAATAAAAGATGTGAAATGTTGAAGGAATGACAGTTATATTTTTTCTGTCTGTGAAGAAATAACATCAAAAATGTGGTGCACACTCCGTAGCGGGTTATTTAAAAGTGTGCACCACGTTTTTGAGGTTATTTCGAATAGATAGAAAAAATATTACAGTCATTCCTTATAATTTAATTCTAAATTCAATATTAAGGAGTAAATCATGAAAAAACATTGATGACATCACGGTCACATGACAAAATTATATCTATGAGCTGATAGACGAAAAACTTTCAGCCAATCAGAAGATATGTTACATCCAAAATTTAATTATTAGAAAATATATACAGGAACTATCCAAATAACATCTTGTTAAATAACATTATAAGCACTTTCTTTTGTCATTCCTTTTATATAGTTGTATGATTGTGATTTAATCTGACATTAATTCAAGTTTAGATGAGTGTAAAGCATGATGTTTTTCATACATCTTTTATTCTTTAAAAATCTTTGCAATAACTAAACAACTTGTATATGCAGTCTTTTAAAATAAATGGTCAAAGGGTTATTAATTGACTATTCAGTGACTAAGTTGCAAGCATCGGAAATGAAAATGGTCAAAAATTAATCATTGAGCTTGTTTCATGTATTTTCCTCCTCTTTAAAAAAAAAGAAGCACTTTTGTATGTCTTTTGTGAGATATTTGAATTACATATGATTATTCTTATAGAATAAATTTACTTCTATCTGTTTCTTTTAATTGACATGTAAAATGTTTGATTAAGTATATTTCTAAAGGCATATAATTTTCTTTTCAGCAATTGAAGTACTCATTCCAGACAACAGATAGGTTATGTTTTGTTATGGAATATGTAAATGGTGGTGAACTTTTCTTTCATTTATCACGAGAACGTGTGTTTTCAGAAGAAAGAACAAAATTTTATGGTGCAGAAATAATTTCAGCATTAGGATATTTACACGAAAATAATATTGTTTATAGAGATCTGAAGGTGAGTTTGTTTGTCCTGAGGTGTGAAGGATGCTAAAATGTCTCCACACAAGATGTTTTGGTTTTTTGTGTGACATTTGAATCTATTAGCAGTTTATATGGTTTCTATTAAAGGATTTAAGAGTTGTTTATTTAAATGAGTTCTTAGCTGTCAGTGAAAGGTGAGGCACACAGTAAAGGGCAATTAATTGAAATTTAGTTGTAGGTGTGCACTCCAGATATTAAAGTATGAGAAACAATGGACTCTTTTTATGAAAATAAAACTGATTTGGAAGCACCATTCAAATTTATAAAACCAGTATTCATAAAGCATTGGACCCCTGAACCTTAGGATTAAGTAGTCAACATTGGAAGCAGGCAAATATTTCTAGTACATGTACCTCATTGAATGAAAACTGAATGGCTACATGGTACAGTTTCAGTGTTCTCGAAAACCGTCGGTCCTGACCTCCAAAAATCGGCTAGGACCGACAATTGCATGTGTAGTGGCAGTTCTGATGACCAACAACATTTTGGTGGTTGTTCACTTTTATTTTAACATCTTTTCGGTATTCAGATAGCTTTTGAACTGGTTGCTGATGTAAACAAACTTTAACTACATAGCTCAAAATTACGGTAATACTTTTGAAAAGAACCATTTGTCGGTTTCTTTGGTATTCAGATAGTTTTGTACTGGTTACTACTGTAATTTAACTTTTGTAGCATAGCTCAAAATTACGGTAATACTTTTGACAAATAACCAGTCGTAAAAGTCATCATGGCTTCGGCATGGCCCATTTCGTTCAGAGAGGTAGTCCGAGATTACTCTGACGTGCAACGGCTGTTTTGCCAGACAAGCTGGGGCGGTCCCACGGCCCCAGCTTGTCTGGCAAAACAGCCGTTCGACGTCAGAATAATCTCGGACTATCAGAGAGGGTGCTAAACCAGAGGACTCTGTATTTGAACAAAGACTTTTACAGAGACTGAACATTTTTTCTATATTACAAAATGTTTTCTATATTACAAGACTTAGTCTTTTATTTCTATCATTTTAATGCACTTTTCACTGTAAATGATTGCAGTGGACACAGCTTTAAACTTATAAAGCCTCGATGTAATTCATCATTTCGTTAAAGGCATTTTTTCTAACGAATTATAAACGATTGGAACAGTTTACCCAAAATGTTGTGTCTGCAAATACTGTTGATAACTTTAAAATACAACTTGATCATCATTGGGAAGATGTTATGGACCAGTTCTAGTGATAAATTATTTTTATTAAAATTTTTGTTTCTTAATATGAGTGGATTGGCATTAGGAAGAAATTAAATACTAGCTCTTATGATGAATTTGGACTTCTTTAAATATTAACTATTTAAAATTTGAATTATTTGACAACCAAAAGTGACCCATAAAATGCAGGATTGTTATGAGTTAAGCTTTTAAAATAAGTACGAATTTGGGTGTGCTAAAAAGGATTGAATTTCCTTACACATGAGCCCTTTAAAGACTCTACAGGTAGTATAATGCATGAGACATAAAACAAAAATGAAATCAAGCATGTTATCAAACTGACAAAGTATAAAATAAGTGAACAATGCAAAGTTGAAACTTTCATTAAAAACCAAACATATAACATAGAAACTAGGATGGAGTTAATGTAGTATTGAGCAATGACTTTCATGTAACTAATAGGTGTTTGATAAATTCAAATAAAATTACAGGACCACCAGATTTTCTCAAGGACCACCAGATTTTATGTCTTGGTGGTCCCAATGACCACCAGGAAAAAAAGATTTGAGAACTCTGCAGTTTAGTTTAAGCAATAATGATACCTTGGTAATTTTTTTTAAATGATCAGATAATCTGAAATAACCATAATATTATTGATATTCAACACTGGAATAAATGTGGAAGAAAGGAAAACAAAGAAAATACATGATTTTACCCTAATTTTTATTAGTGAGCTGTATTATCATATATTTATTTGAGGAGAGGGATTTTGGTCCACTCTCTTAAGAAATTTGTGCATATAAAATTTGCATCAGTACAGATATTTATGTTTAATATTAGAACAAAGATCAGAATTTTTTAAGTAAGTACAAATTTTGACAAGTGGTTTTGTGTTTTGGAGAAGTAAAGGGGAAAGTTTATTAAAAAGTTAATCATAGTGTGAGTTTTCATCATAAATTTTGTAGATAAATACACACTACAGTGGCCTATAGTTGTTAACTTCTATATCATTTGGTCTCTGGTGGAGAGTTTGTCTTATTGGCAATCATACCACATCTTTATATTTTATCGACCGCAAAAATTTTGCGGTCGTAAATTGGTTTGACGTTGGCGTCGTCGTCGCCTGAAGACACATTGGTTTCGCACTCTAACTTTAGTTTAAGTGAATGGATCTCTATGAAATTTTACCATAAGGTTCAATACCACAAAAGGAAGGTTGGGATTGATTTTGGGGTTATGGTACCAACAGTTGAGGAATTAGGGGCCAAAAGGGCCAAAAAAAGCATTTTGTAACTTCCAGACAATAACTTGTGTGTAAGTGTATGGATCTCTCTGACATTGTACCACAAGGTTCCATATCACAAAGGGAAGGCTGGAATTGATTTTGGGGTAATTGCCTCAAAATTTTAGGAATTAGGGGCCAAAAAGGGCAAAACAAGCATTTTCTAGTTTCATGACAATAACTTGTGTGTAAGTGTTTGGATATTTCTGAAATTGTACTACAAGGTTCCATATCACAAAGGAAAGCTGGAATTGAGTTTGGGGTAATTGCCCGAAATGTTTAGGAATTGGGGCCAAAAGGGCCAAAAATAAGCATTTTCTAGTTTCCAGACAATAACTTGTGTTCAAGTGTATGGATCTCTGAAATTGTACTGCAAGGTACCATACCTCAAAGGAAGGCTGGGATTGATGATGGGGTAATTGCCTCAATATTTTAGGAATTGGGGCCAAAAGGGCAAAAACATGCATTTTCTAGTTTCAGGACAATAACTTGTGTGTAAGTGTATGGATCTTTCTGAAATTGTACTCCAAGGTTCCATATCACAAAGGAAAAGCTGGGTTTGAGTTTGGGGGTAATTGCCCTAAACGTTTAGGAATTTGGGGCCAAAAAGGGGCCAAAAAACACATTTTTCTAGTTTCCAGACAATAACTTGTGTTCAAGTGTATGGATCTCTCTGAAATTGTACTGCAAGGTATCATAACACAAAGGGAAGGCTGGGATTGAGTTTGGGGATGATGAATCATAAGGGGGTTCAAAAAATTTGGGGGGATTTTTTTTTTCCTTTTTTTCCTTTTAAAATTTTCCATTTTAAGTTGGTTATTTCTGATTTATATTTAAAAGCAAATGATAATGATATGGTAGGAGATACACACCAAACAGGATGTGTAAATTATTATATAATAAGTATTGTGCAATAGCAAGAAATTTTCAATTGCACAGTATTGCACAATAGCAAGAAATCTTCAATTGCACAGTATTGCACAATAACAAGAAATCTTCAATTGCACAGTATTGCACAATAGCAAGAAATATCCAATAGCACAATATTGCGCAATAGCAAGAAATTGTCAATTGTACAATATCAATAGCGCAATAGCAAGAAATTGTCAATTGCACAGTATAATGCAAAATATTCAATTGCACAGTATTGTGCAAAAGAAGATACCATTATAAATTGCTTATTTCTTGACCAATTTCAATGGGGTTTTATTCTTGAATTCTGGGGTTCTTTAATATGCTGAATCTAACCGTGTATTAAGTTTTTGGATTTTGGGCCCGTTTTAAATTGGTCCACATTGAGGTCCGAAGGGTCCAAAATTAAACTTTGTTTGATTTCATCAAAATTGAATTATTGGGGTTCTTTGATATGCGAATCTAACCATGTATTTAGATTCTTAATTTTGGTTCTGTTTTCAAATTGGTCTACATTAAGGTCCAAAGGGTCCAAAATTAAACTTAGTTTGATTTAAACAAAATTGAATTCTTAGGGTTCTTTGATATGCTGAATCTAAACATGTATTTAGATTTTTCATTATGGGCCCAGTTTTCAAGTTGGTCCAAATCGGGGTCCAAAATTAAACTTTGTTTGATTTCAACAAAATTGAATATATGGTGTTCTTTGATATGCTGAATCTAACCATGTATTTAGATTATTGATTTTGGGCCCGTTATTAACTTTGTCCACATTGAGGTCAAAAGGGTCCAAAATTAAACTTTGTTTGATTTCATCAAAATTGAATTCTTGGGGTTCTTTGATATGCTGAATCTAACCATGTATTTAGATTTTGGATATTGGACCATAATAGGTGAATGTCCAATTTAAAATTTTAAGTTCTTAGACCACATTCATTCTGTGTCAGAAACCTATGCTGTGTCAAATATTTAATCACAATCCAAATTCAGAGCTGTATCAAGCTTGAATGTTGTGTCCATACTTGCCCCAACTATTCAGGGTTTGACCTCTGCGGTCGTATCAAGCTGCACCCTCATGGAGCATTTTATTATATCTACATTCCTTAACACATTGTCTCATAACAAATCCAACCAGTGACTTGTATTTTAAATGGTACAAGATTAATGAAACTTGTGCTATTAATTAAGTTTCACTTGTACTTCTACTTCTACCATATAGTGACCGCCTTCAACAAATTAACGATTATGTCACAGGAGGATAACTTACAACAAGACATAGATTAATATATATGCAAATTAAAAATAGATGAAAAATACAATATGTATTATATGTTTTGAGTACATAAGGTTTTTGTCCTCTCCATCAATGTGTTTCTCTGTTTTAACACAATTTTTTTTTCATTTCAAAGAATCCTTCTGTTTACTTAAGATGACAGAACTAATTTATACCACATGTCAATGTTCAACTAAAAATTTTTATCAGATTGATTTATTAGGTTTCCCCTAGAAAAACATGGACATGTCCTTTTTACATGTAAGGAAATTTGTCACCACTAATTTCCTACATAGAAATTGAATGAAATTTTTAAAAATCGCTTCATATAAATGTACAAATTTACATTTCACAGTTATGTGTAGAGGAAATCCTTGATACCTATATATGGATTGGCATACTCTGCTTTATAGAAATAAATGTTAAATATTTGTCAAAATTGCAATTGAGACTTGTGAATGACCCTTGGAGTCTTTAGCCATATGTATATCATGATCCATATTTCATTTATTTTATGCCCCGCCGAGGCGGAAGGGGCATTAAGTTTACCCTTGTCCGCACGTATGTCCCAAAATTGGTTTCTGTTCTCTAACTTAAGTTTGCCTCAACCAAATGTAATCAAACTTATACACAATGTTTATTTCCACAAAACACAGATCAAGTTTGCATTTTGGTTTTGTCACTTTAACCGTTCTAGAGTTATGCCCTTTATAAATGGAAAATTGCAAATTTTTCATTTCCGTTCTCTAACTTAAGTTTGCCTCATCCAAATGTTATGAAACTTATACACAATGCTTATTACCACAATACACAGATCAAGTTTGAATTTTGGGCGTCACTTTTACTGTTCTAGAGTTATGCCCTTTTATAAATGGAAGAATTGCTAAATTTTTCATTTTTTCCTAAAATATCAATGTCATTATTCAAGTAATTTTTATATGACCGCAAAAATATTTTTGTGGTCGTATATTGGTATGACGTTAGCGCGTCGTCGTTGTCGTCCGAAGACGCATTGGTTTTCGCACTCTAACTTTAGTTTAAGTGAATGGATCTCTATGAAATTTCACCATAAGGTTCAATATCACAAAAGGAAGGTTGGGATTGATTTTGGGGTTATGGTACCAACAGTTAAGGAATTAGGGGCCAAAAGGGGCCAAAATAAGCATTTTGTAACTTCCAGACATAACTTGTGTGTTAGTGTATGGATCTCTGACATTGTACCACAAGGTTCCATATCACAAAGGGAATGCTGGGATTGATTTTTGGGGTAGTTGCCTCAAAATTTTAGGAATTAGGGGCCAAAAAGGGCAAAAACAAGCATTTTTCTAGTTTCCTGACAATAACTTGTGTGTAAGTGTATGGATCTTTCTGAAATTGTACTGCAAGGTTCCATATCACAAAGGAAAGCTGGAATTAAGTTTGGGGTGATGAATCATAAAGGGGTTCAAAGAAGTGCCATTTTTGAGTTTGGGGGGTTCATAAGGGGTTCAAAGAATTTTGGGGGGTTCTTTTTTCCTTTTTTCTTTAAAATTTTCCATTTTAAGTTGGTTATTTCTGATTTATATTTAAAAGCAAATAATAATGATATGGCAGGAGATACACACCTAACAGGATGTGTAAATTATTATATAATAAGTATTGTGCAATAACAAGAAATTTTCAATTGCACAGTATTGCATAATAGCAAGAAATCTTCAATTGCATAGTATTGCGCAATAGCAAGAAATATCCAATAGCACAATATTGCGCAATAGCAAGAAATTGTCAATTGTATAGTATTGCGCAATAGCAAGAAATATTCAATTGCACAGTATTGCGCAATTGCAAGAAATATTCAATTGCACAGTATTGTGCAAAAGAAGATACTTTGTATAAATTGCTTATTTCTTGACCAATTTCAATGAGGTTTTATTCTTGAACTCTTGGGGTTCTTTAACATGCTGAATCTAATCGTGTATTAAGTTTTTGGATTTTGGGCCCGTTTTAAATTGGTCCACATTGAGGTCCAAAGGGTCCAAAATTAAACTTTGTTTGATTTCATCAAAATTGAATTATTGGGGTTCTTTGATATGCCGAATCTAACCGTGTATTTAGATTCTTAATTTTTGGTCCCGTTTTCAAATTGGTCTACATTAAGGTCCAAAGGGTCCAAAATTAAACTTAGTTTGATTTTAACAAAATTGAATTCTTAGGGTTCTTTGATATGCTGAATCTAAACATGTATTTAGATTTTTGATTATGGGCCCAGTTTTCAAGTTGGTCCAAATCGGGTCCAAAATTAAACTTTGTTTGATTTCAACAAAATTGAATATATGGGGTTCTTTGATATGCTGAATCTGACCATGTATTTAGATTTTTGATTTTTGGGCCCCGTTATCAACTTTGTCCACATTGAGGTCAAAAGGGTCCAAAATTAAACTTTGTTTGATTTCATCAAAATTGAACTCTTGGGGTTCTTTGATATGCTGAATCTAACCATGTATTTAGATTTTGGATATTGGACCATAATAGGTGAATGTCCAATTTAAAATTTTAAGTTCTTAGACCACATTCATTCTGTGTCAGAAACCTATGCTGTGTCAAATATTTAATCACAATCCAAATTCAGAGCTGTATCAAGCTTGAATGTTGTGTCCATACTTGCCCCAACTATTCAGGGTTCGACCTCTGTGGTCATATCAAGCTGCGCCCTCATGGAGCATTTTATTAAATTTGAGTTATCTTCCTTTGTCCATGATTATAGTTAAATCATCTACAATCAATGCTTTATACAATGCAATGTTTAATTTTGCCTTCCACTGATAAAACACAGATCAAGTTGAATTTGGGTAATGTCACTATAACCATTATTGAGTTATGCCCCTTTATAAATCGAAAAATTGCAAAATATTTAGTTTCCATTCTGTAACTTAAGTCTGCCCCAACTAAACATTATGAAACCTATACACAATACTCATTACCACAAAACTAAGATCAAGTACAAATATTGTTTCCATTTTCTAACTTTAGTTTGCCTCAACCAAATGTTATGAAACTTATACACAATGCTTATTACTACATAGTACAGATTAAGTACGAAATTCGGTGGCGTCACTTTTACCATTCTTGAGTTATGTCCCTTTATAAACATCAAAATTGCTGAATTTTTTGTTTCCTTTCTCTAACTTTAGTTTGTCTCAACCAAATTTTTATAAAACTTATACACAACCGTTCTAGAGTTATGCGTGTTTACAAATAGAAAAATTGCTGAATTTTTAGTTTCTGTTCTCTTCTTAAGTTAGCCTCAACCAAATGTTATGAGACTTACACACAATGCTTATTACCACAAAACTCAGATCAAGTTCAAATTTGGGTAGCGTAACTTTTATTGTCTTCAGTTATGTCCCTTTATAACTATATGATATGCAAGCGGGGGCATCATCTGTGTCCACATGTGGACACAATCCACATTTATTGTACTTTGAGATGTTGAAAGGATCATCTAATCTCTTCAGTGAAAAAGTCATTATCCAAACAAAGACGAGGTTGGTTTGCAATACTTAAATGCATTACTTACTTCTATTTATATAAAAGTTTCATTCTCCTATGCTTTTTGATGTGGATCAGAGGTCTGGAAATGGTAATTTTTGACTGTTATGACATGAACTTGGACATAAACAACTAAGATAAAATACAATGTACCCAGATCCCTATTACTAAAATAAGTTTTGCCTGAAAAATTATCAGTCATGTCACTTTTTCAAGGTTGTATTCTAAACCCTTGTCAAGCAATTATCAGTTATGAACAGGAAGACAATTTTCAACGTTGTTTGAAACATCTGTCAAGCAATTATTATTTAGGAACATAAAGACAATTAACTTTGTGGTTTAAGAAAAGTGTAAAATTAATCATAAATTACATTCTGTGAATTATTATTTTGATTTATTGCCTTGTAAAAAAGATTTCTGACACTGGTTGGTTTTGTGGTATTTATTTACAACTATTAAGAATGCATAAAACTTGTTGCTTAAAATTAATTGTAAATTGACATATAAATGTATAAAATATAAAATCTGGAACCAAATGTGATTGCAGTAATAGCAAATTATAATCAATAAATCTTCTTAATTGCAACACTTAGTATGTCAGTTAGTATTTAAGCAAATTTAAGCCAGTTTGACATACTGACACTTTTCATGCTCTTTTGAACTTCACAAAAGGATCTTAACTTGCAATAGGTGATGTTAGCTATAGTAAAAAGGTGAGCATCTAGGCTGAAGTAAATCAGTTTAACCTACTTTTCAAGCTGTACAGTCTTTGATTCATTGTACATCAATGACCATCTCTCTTGTTTTAGTTTGTAAGATATCTCAAGTTGTGTCATGGTGCACTTTAGTTTTCATTGCCATGTCATTTATCATTTAAAAGAGGCCTTTGCCAAATATGGACTTAATCCCTTCAGTGAAACTTTTAAATTATATGGTAATTGGTTTAAATTCCTTTACTACATTTTCTGTAAAATAGTTGTCAAATCCACATGTAGACAGACAACACCATCGACTACCTAAAAAAGACAATCAGACAAACAATGCTCCTCAAGTCTACACAGAAAATTAAAGATTGAGTAACACTGACCTTAAAATAAAATCCAAGGATAAACTCAGATGCTTTTAGAAAATGAACAGTTTCTGCTCCACTAGCCATGCTAGTGGTACTAATTTTGTTACTCATAGCAAGCAAAAATCTGGTGATGAGTTGCATTTGATGATGTCATAAACACATGTTACATAGTTAACTCAGCTAATAAAAAAACTACATTGTATATTGGAAATGTAGATTGCACAAGTAAAATAACACCATGAAACACTAAGAAAGTATCTGAGACAACTAAGTCATTTCCAGAATTTTTATAATTTAGGTCAGTTCTATTTTTTGGTTAGTTATTTGGGTAAGTTAAACTGAATATCAAATTTTAATTTCAGTTAGAAAATTTGTTGTTAGATAAAGATGGACATATCAAAATAGCTGATTTTGGACTTTGTAAAGAAGAAATGTTTTATGGAGCTAGTACGAAAACGTTTTGTGGTACTCCCGAGTATTTGGCTCCTGAAGTAAGTATTGAATGATATTATTGTAAACTTACAAATATTTTTGTCCTAACTAATGAAATTTAATTGGATTTTAATTTTGTTTTTATTTAAGTAAATTAATCTTCATTTTTTTTAAGCAACCATTACTCTTGTATGGTGACTTAATCTAAGTTTGTGCTGGCTACTTTGTTTTGTGAAAAAATTACAAATTACACACGAAAAACAATAAATTGTGTTTTACTGTGCTTATATTCTAAAGGCTTAGTCCTTTGACTATGCTAAAAGGCAAGAAAAAATTTCCAAGTTGCAGTTTGAAATCAAATCTTCAAACTGATGAACTGATGGAAATCTTTAGCTCATTGCTAGTGAAAGTTTAGTATAAAGCAAGTGCAGTGTAAAAAAAAATATCTTAGCATCAAATTCTGAAGATTAAAGGAAAAAATATAAAAAAACGACTAGGCATTAAAACTTTCTTGACAGTTAAACTGTTCATTATTTGACTAGAATGATGTGAATTCATTTCCATACATTGTTACACAATAGTCATTACCACAAAACTAAGATCAAGTACAAATATTGTTTCCATTTTCTAACTTTGGTTTGCCTCAACCAAATGTTATGAAACTTATACACAATGCTTATTACTACATAATAAGATAGAATAACGAAAAAAGTGTCGCAATAAGTGATTATAATACATACAAGTTTGTCCTGGCAGTATTATACCATTTTAGCTGTCATGGTTTTCATGCTCTGTACTAATGTGCTAATCTTAAGGATGGGAAATTTTCCATTCCAAAATGGCAGGGGCAAACAGAATAATAGTACTGTGTTAAAAAAAAAAAGAAATTGTAGTTTATAAATTGTCATGTTGATATGGATTTTCTGATTCTCAGTATGCCATTTTTGTCCATGTAATGTATGCTGCACAGTTTTACATCCTTTTGGACCAATAAAAACCTCAAAACTAGAGGCAGTCAGATAATCCAACAGCATTTCTAAATTGGTTCATAACAAGAAAATATGTATATAAAGAATATGTTGGCAATCTTCCTGTTAATGTGAAATACAAGATCGTATGTACTGTAAATTAAGAATTAAATGTGTGCATGTATTGAGAACCTTACACATTAAATGACAGTTGTGAGAGATTAATAAATGTGATTCCTGCAAAAGATAGTATAGAATTTTGTGATCATTTTCCTCTTAAATATTTTGTATTTGTAAGAACAACACATTCATTTCTGAATATAAAGTAATATACATGTGTAAATTTTTGTATCAATTGTATTTTATGTTATTAGGTTTTAGAAGACAATGATTATGGTCGAGCAGTAGATTGGTGGGGCACAGGTGTAGTTATGTATGAAATGATGTGTGGACGTTTACCTTTTTACAATCGTGATCATGACGTTTTATTTGAACTTATATTGTTACAATCAGTGCGGTTTCCAAGGACATTGTCAGAAGATGCCAAGAGTCTTCTGGAAGGGTTTTTAAAGAAAAATCCACATGAAAGGTTGGTATTAATGGATGCTTTGAAAATCTGTTAATTTGGAAAAAAAAACTTGTAGCTATTAGATATGCATGATAAGTGCAGGGTTCATAGTATACTTTATAGAAATCTTAACTTATATCAACCGCCTAATATTACTGGTGTAAAATTGCAAATAAGTGTTTCACTCTGTCTACCAACATGTGATAAGAGTTTGTCAATTAATTGCTGAATAACATTGTTAATTGTTTCATGAATACTATATTTGTTAATTTACCTGATTCACCATCAATGAGTTGACTAAATTTTAGAAAGGATTAGAAATTAAAATGGCATTATATACAGACAACAGACAAACTATAAATAGAAAGCTCTCATTTATTGCTTCATAGAACTCTCTACCTTTTACACTTTTTCTTACAAGAAAAAAGAAAACAGTTGCTTTACCATCCTTTCAACCTAATTACATGCAGTATGCCATGCTTTTAGTGAAATTGTACTGTTGATAGAATATTGATTAATGTTCTGCTGTTGTATAAGCATCAACAGGCACAATATGAGGTCCCACACATCTGTCTTCAATAAGTGATAATTTTGTTTTTTACATTGTTCAAGTTTTTAGGTAAGAAGTACTTTTGTAGACTTTACATTGATATGTAATATGCTTTTGCATTTAAATCCATCCATTTTTTTCAAGGCAAATTTGAGGATTGCTTCCTCAAAAATTCTAACTCAAAACAAATAGTTGTACAGTCTTTTGGCTTTGACCGTTTTTTTTCCTGACAAACTCATATTCAATAAAAAAAGTTTCACATATCTTGACAATTTGTTATTTTAGACTTGGAGGAAGTGAACAGGATGTAAAAGAAATAATAGCACATCCATTCTTTAAAACAGTTAACTGGCAGGACTTAGTTGAGAAGAAGGTAGGTGTATTTTGTGTGGTCTGTCTTTTGTTTATTTTTTCTGAGAATACATTAAAGGATAAATAGTTATTCAAACATTTTTCTTTACAATGGAGGAGGAGGAGTTAGACCAAAAAAAAGGTATAATTTTGTACAAACTGAAAAAACTGCTAAAAATATAGTTCTTCATATTTTCAATAAAAAAGTCCTCATTAGTGCATCAATAAAATATATGATGTTAGATAACTACATTACTGTTACATATTTTCACTTAATAATTGAAATTGATCTATCAAAATATACATTAGATGTCACATGATTATGATTAAAAACATCAGTTTTACATTATAATTTAACATTGATTTATCAGTTAAATATTAAAACAACCAAATTACTTTCCACTAGCAAAAGTAAAATTTAGTTTGAAACAAATTTGGATCAGTTTTAGCTATAACACCTTTTTCTTATTGTTAAATCGATGTGAAAATTTTGGCCAAAGAACAGAGTTCTAGATAAAACCATTATATCGAACACCTCAAAACAGGAACTTATAAACAAGAGAATCAGCTGAATTGTAAATATACCAAATGTAAATAAATGGATGATAGCTTTATTATTTTATTCTGAATTTCTCTGTTGGTGTTGATTCAGAAAAACCTCACACTTACTGCCTTAGAAACGTTATCAATTTTATGAGTAACACAATAGATATAAGAAGATGTGGTATGAGTGCCAATGAGACAACTCTCCATCCAAGTCAAAATTTAAACCATTATAGGTCAAAGTACGGTCTTCAACACGGAGCCTTGGCTCACACCGAACAGTAAGCTATAAAGGGCCCCAAAAATTACTAGTGTAAAACCATTCGAAAAAGGAAAACCAACGGTCTAATCTATATAATAAACGAGAAACACTTATGAACCACATCAACAAACGACAACTACTGAACATCAGATTCCTGACTTAGGACAGGTGCAAACAAATGCAGCGGGTTTAAACGTTTTAATGGTACCAAACCTTCACCCTTTTTCTGAAACAATAGTGTAACATCACAACATAGAAAGACACACTATAAAATATCAACTGAAATAGCTTAACTCAATCAAAGGACATATTAACACCAGTGAACATACACTGAACAAATAAATTTGACCTATGATACAATGTAAATACAAAATAAATAAACTAAGGGAAAAATAATAAAAGTAACATATTATATCGGTATGAAATGTTAAACAATTTAAGAAAAACAATATGCTCGAACAAAAATATCAGCCATTTGCAATTACTTTAAACACAGGTAAATGAAAATAATTTTGTTGTTAGGTATACGTGTACAGTTCCAATAGAGAAAGGAAATTTTTTTACAAAATAAATAATTTTGATGTTCATAGTACGAAGTGAAAATTTATAGTAATACCAAACACTTACCAAAGCTGGTATATAGACCAGATATAACCCTGAATAACATTGAATAACAAGTATAGATTGAAGTATTAAAATGAAATGCTTGAAAATAGATATGGATGGTATGATTCACCTTAGTATTGTGTAAAACATTTGATATTGTAGTTATAAATGATTTGTTCATGCAACTGACATTTTTCTTTTATGTATGAACATGAAAATGTACTGATTTTCCACATATAGATCCGTTTTGATATGACATAATTTGAATTTGAGTTATTTCCCTTGGGTGCTAATTTAACCTGGTAAATGGTTGATTTTCCAATTTGACTAACCAAATTGAAACATGCTGTACAAATAAATCTGATAAAAGATACTTTGTAGATTGTAGTGATTTATCTAGCAAGGCTAAAAGAAATTAAAATTGTTCAAAAATAACAAGTTGAATTTGACTGATTTATGAAGGAATTCACATGTTGACAAAAGTGAAGTAACTCTGGCTCAAATTTTGTCATTGAAACCTCCTATTAATACAAGTATAATGCATTTAATTTTCAACATAGGTTATTTTTTGTCTGAAGATAACTCTATACTCCATAAGACAACAGAATTATGTTTTATTTTGAACAAAATCTGTTTTCTGTAATCTTAGCTTATATTTTGAAATATGAGGTTAATTATTGACCAAATTATATTGGTATTGGTGTGGTTTTTGTGTATTGATTATTTTTAAAGTAGACGAACGCATGTGCATTTTGTTGAAATACTGTCACCATTGTATGTTACTATTTGCAAATAAAATACAACCCACCAAGGTATGCTAACAATCTGATATACCATTCAATACCTTCTGTTTGTGCTTCATTGTAATATTCCAAGTACAGTTAAACATTGAATAGTATTACTACAATCTGATTAAAATACAGATCCTGTGTCCATGCTTCGCTTACAAAGATCTGAAAACACTGTACTAATTTTTGTTCTGATAACTTTTATATCAACCAATGAAATGTTTGCCTCCAAATTTTTTATGGTGTGTATCATTACGACAAAACATGAGGATACCGAAAGGTCGTTTAAACTGAAAATATAATGGAGTGTTTTTAGATCCTTGTATGCGAAGTGTAGACACAGGATCTGTACTTTAATCAGATTAGTATTACTACAACATTTGTTTATTATATCTTCAAAATATCTGTCTGTATGGAAAAAGAGTTAAGTATATTATTGTAATTGGTATATTAAAGGTGCTTCCTACAATGTATATTGTTTGTCAGATTTTGCCCTAAGTAAGGTTTGTCAAATTTTACCAAATGACTAACAGTTGAACCTCTTTCAAAAGGACAACCATAGGAAATATAAGCTTTTATGGTATTGTTTATAGATGTTTTATTTTCCATACAGGCAGTTGATATATATAAATTTTACTTTAATGTTAATTATTTAAACATTATGTTATAACATATTCAAGACCAAACATCCTATTGTCTCTACTGTTATCAAATACAACATTATTTTTTAAACAGTCAGTGGAAGATGAAGAATTTATTTTCAAAAAAGATGCAAACCTAATGAGTTTATTCATTTAAAAAGAAATTTTTATATTTTTATCAAGGATATCTTTTGGCAAAAAAAATCTTTTTTGATGTTTTGAAAGGTTTGGCTTATTTTTAATGACTATTCATATTATTGTGGAAACAAATTAAGATTTTTTTTCAAACCTGTATTTAAAATTCATGGACTCTAGAAAGAAGACAATATTATTAGTATCATATTTCATGAGGTCATAGTTTGGGGCAAAATTAAATTGAATGGGATGTTTAGTCTTATATAAAATTAATCATTTGATTTTAAAGAACTGAAAATGTTGTTTTTTTCATCATTTCTAGAGGTCACAGTGGCTAACTGGTCCCATTATCAACAAAATATGTTTTTCCCATCCAAATGAATCAAAAGAATTGATACATAACATATTAAAAAAATCACAAAAAACCAATTATGAAAACATATCTAAAAAAAAAACCACATATTTCAGGTAATTGCCTTATTCTCGTAATACATTTGAAAAAAAAACTTTTATAAGCATACAAAGGGATACAAAGGGATTAAAAAAAAAAAGGAAGTTTTAGTTTCCTCAATGCTTAGCATAAAAATAATATGGTTATATTCATATATTACTTAAATTATAGAACAAAACATACTTGCTTTCATATATATATATAAATCTGCAACTCTATATAGTGTTAGCTAGCAGATAACTTAACCTGCATGTTGCTATGGTGATTTTTTCATATGGTCAACAGAATTTCCAGGCCACTCACCCAAGTAGAAAAACAATTTGCTAAAAGCTCTCATATCTTTTACAAACAAACTGCACTCAAGAAGCATGTTGTATCTTATCAGTAGATTGTGAAATAATCTATTGTAGTCATTACATTCTTATTAAAGTTATTAAAGAGTCAAAGTCAAAACATAAAGATGTACATGTAGATGTTGAGGGCTCATAAACATATTTAACCCCACCACATTCTTTATGTGCCTGTTCCGTCAGGAGCCTGTAGTTCATTGGTTGTCATTGATTCATGTCTGTCATATTTGTCTTTCGTAAATTGTTTTGTTATAAATTAGGCCGTTAATTTTTCTCAATTGAATTGTTTCATATTTTTCATGTTGGAGTCTTTTACAGCCGACTATATGGTATGGATTTTTCTCATTGTTGAAGGCCATACGGTTGCCTATAATTGGTTTCATCCACTTCATTTGAACTTTGGTGGATAGTTGTCTTATTGGCAATTATGACTTGGGACAGGCACATAAAGAATGTGGCAAGGTTAAACATGTTTGTGAGCGCTCAATCCTCCTCCTTACCTGCGACAGTGGTTTAACAGTACGACATAAGAACTAACTATAAAATTCAGTAGGAATTTGCTTAATTTAAAAGATGGGTACGTGGCACAAAATTAACTAACATAAAAACAGTAGACACAAAGCACCAAAATATGAGTACTCGCAGTTACTGAAAACTAGTTCAAAGCAAATTAGAACTAATAAATAAATCATGTTCTCCTAGACTAAAGTATCAATCAATACACATCCAACGAATTTAGGAGTAAATATTCTATTAAGCCAAATCAAAATTCCTCTTATCTTATGCCTGCAAACAATTTTATTTTTCAATACAGTAATGTACTATGCTTACTTGCAGATCAAATTCACATTTTATTGTTGTTTTCCTATTTTTTACCATAATCATGGTCCTTGAAATTGTACTGTCTGTGGGGTTTGTTTGTGTAATGCCTGCTGATTTGAAGCTTCTTTTGGTACACTAAAGGAAGTATGATCCTTGGGAGTTAGATTGTACTGTCTGTGGGGTTTGTTTGTGTAATGCCTGCTGATTTGAAGCTTCTTTTGGTACACTAAAGGAAGTATGATCCTTGGGAGTTAGATTGTACTGTCTGGGGGTTTGTTTGTGTAATGCCTGCTGATTTGAAGCTTCTTTTGGTACACTAAAGGAAGTATGATCCTTGGGAGGTAGATTGTACTGTCTGGGGGTTTGTTTGTGTAATGCCTGCTGATTTGAAGCTTCTTTTGGTACACTAAAGGAAGTATGATCCTTGGGAGGTAGATTGTACTGTCTGGGGGTTTGTTTGTGTAATGTCTGCTGATTTGAAGCTTCTTTTGGTACACTAAAGGAAGTATGATCCTTGGGAGTTAGATTGTACTGTCTGGGGGTTTGTTTGTGTAATGTCTGCTGATTTGAAGCTTCTTTTGGTACACTAAAGGAAGTATGATCCTTGGGAGTTAGATTGTACTGTCTATGGGGTTTGTTTGTGTAATGCCTGCTGATTTGAAGCTTCTTTTGGTACACTAAAGGAAGTATGATCCTTGGGAGTTAGATTGTACTGTCTATGGGGTTTGTTTGTGTAATGCCTGCTGATTTGAAGCTTCTTTTGGTACACTAAAGGAAGTATGATCCTTGGGAGTTAGATTGTCAAAAAAAATGTTTTTGTAATGCTTTAAATCTGGAGGTGCTTTTGGTGGGTAAGAGTAAAACATTACAATGATGACTTACAGATAGAGTTAATGTATCGTTCCAGTAGACACTTCATTATTAGGCTGCAGAGTGGGGGCATTCATGTCATACCAACACATCTTGTTTATTTTTGTCCCAACCACAAACTTCTGTTACATGGCCATTGTTAGAATAAATAAAATAGGTGCAAAGTGGAAGTAAAACAGACAAAATTGGTGAATGTTTATGGACTTTTTGATAATTAGCTGATTTTTAACGTATAGTGTTGTCCATAGTTACAGTTGTCTGAATTGTTCTTAAGTTGAACTACTTTTCAATATGTACAGGCCTTGAACTCATGAAAGTTGCAATTTTTTCATCCTGTATTGTAAATTTTGAGCTGAATTTTTGGTTTATATTCATAAAATAGAAAGTTGCAGATCTTTATTATTGACCTATATTTGACCAATAAAAGAGTTTACATGTACAGCTTTTTCTTCTGTTGTCAGCCCTCTTTGCAGATAATAACTTATTGTTTGATTTATAATTGTTGGAGTAATAACAGATCATGTGTCTTTATTGTTCTGTTGACTCTTTTGGCCTACATGTCACAATCATTGATTTTAGAAACTTGTAAGATCATATTATAAATTTTATCATTATACACTTTTTATGCCCCACCTACAATAGTTAGGGGCACTATACAGTACATTTTCCTTACTGTTGATCTGTTCCATATCAGGTTAAATTTTTTGGGTTAAGGTAATATTATCATGAAGTTGTGGTCTGATGATGGGAACTCTTTTTAAATACCGTTATATGCCAAATAAGGGTTTTGGTAAATTTCGCAGTTCACTGAATAAGGAAATGTGTTGAAACATGATGTAAATTTTGTTTTATGCCTATAAGCTGTATTGCTTTTGGAAATAAAGTATTTATATAGTGTTAGTTGGGCATGGTGTCCTATTGACACATATAATTTGTGATCATGTGGTTGACAGATTTAGATCAAATTTTGACAAAATAATTCAATGTCTCAAGCAATGAGAAAACTTATTTAGGGCTGGTAATATGTTTTAGAAATTTTGGTGTAAATTTTGGATCTATAATCAGAAATGTTAAAAGGATTAAATAAAGCTTGAAAGTTTAGATATTTTTTAGAACACTTACCAGTACTGTATTTATTACAATAATCCATTAGATGCAGAAATTCAGATTTATTTTAAAGTTACTTTTTTCTGGTTGCTTAGATTGAAATGAATGAGGTTTTGGTCTAGTGAAGAATTTATTTCAAGTTTTTATGGTTGTTCTTAAGTTCTCATTATTGGATGAGTTGATACTCATCACTGAAGACCATGTTGAGAGTTTCAGTCTGGTTTTACTTTATATATTTGGGATACTTTCTAATGTATGTCTCTACCCCATATCATTTTCTCATTCTAACCAATATCATTTTTACATTTTTATTACACAATATAAACCACACCATTACCATCATATTTCCTTTTTTTGTTCTTGCTTGAATCTGGTATTATCTTTATCAGTAATATGTATTTTAAGCTAAGATTTACAGGAATTTGATTTCAAAGCAAGATGATATTTTAATATTGGAATAGAGCTTGATGGCAGCAGAAAACAGTCTTTTAATTCTTTCTTATAGCGATAAGAGGTACATGCTTATAATAATGTGGTAAAAGGGACTTGCTTTCATTAATAATTCTGTATATTCTGCTAAGCATTAGGTTTTAGAAACAGTGCATTAAGTTGAACTGACTATGAGTTGTCATGGCAAACTCAAGGGACAATTTCAGTTCAGTTATTAAAAAAAATAAAACACTGGTTTTAGAATTTTAACATTCAAGTATGACATTTTCCATAAAAATTGATTACAATATAAAGCAAAACATAAAAAAGACAAAACATTGTTAACACATTTCTCTTGAAAAATCCAAAACTCATTGTCAGGTAGTTCTTCAACTAATGATAAATTTTTTCTGCATTTTCTATATATTTTTCATCAGACTCATTCGCATGCACCTCTTTACTCTCCCAATAGGTTCAGCCACCCTTCAAGCCACTTGTGACCTCTGAAACTGACACTAGGTATTTTGATGATGTCTTCACTGGAGAATCTGTAAGCCTGACACCACCAGACCAACCAAAACATGTTTTGGAGAGTATAGATGAAGAAATGCCAGATGCTTTGCCTTACTTTGAGAAATTTTCTTACCATGGAAGTAAAGCTAGTTTAGCAGCAAGTCATGCTAGTAGTTGTATGAGTTTTGAAACAAGTTGGACCACATGATGAACAACATATGTAGATATGTTTCTGTTTCAATTACTGTTCAATGAAGTGTTATTATTTAGATATATGATTTGTCAAGTTGTTATTTTAAAATGGATATTGTGGTATAAATGTGATAAAATGTCAACTTTATAATTTGTTAGATATCCTCTTCAAGTACTTTGTTTCATTTTTGTTTGCCTTCATATCAGGAATAACATATAGGGATCACAATAAGACGACTTGCATTGTCCATCATTACCACACATTGATTGATTAATAAACAATTCATTCATAATTCCTTCACATAAACCCCCCAAAGTTGCACTTACTAGTCTACAGACATTGAATCAGTGCAAGTAATGTTTTATTTTTGGGTTACAAATAATTTAAATGTTTTCAAAATTCACAGTGGATCAAATATGGTTCAGAGGGGTCCATCTGAAATCCACTATTTCTTCTACATTACTGGAAAAAAAGGGATTGCCTTGGCCAAACAATTCAAATGTGGTTTTATAGTGTGGACTAATCTAATTGAATTATTAATTCTTGCAGGTGATACTCATAATCTACGGAACATCGGAATTATTGTTCAAAGTGGGTCTGATACAAAGAAATTTTTTTTTTGTCACTGCTATTTTATTTAACAACTATATTTTGAGAAAGACAAAATAGAAGTAAAGTTACGTTGTTTTTATTTTTTCATTTTAGACGACATGTTTGCTGAAAATTTTCAATATTTATGTATATATGTATTGTAATTATATTCAAGGTATACATTCTTTATTGTGTCTTTAATGTAAGATCCAAGTTTCTGTTCAGAAAAAAAAATTTCATTCACGATTTTACAGAAAAATATGAATAAACTTGAGTGTTATTATACCCCCACTTTAAAAAGGTGGGGGTATACTGTTTTACCTCTTTATACCCCTGCTTTGAAAAAGTGGGGGTATACTGTTTTACCTCTGTCTGTCCTTCTGTCAGTCCATCCGTCAGTCCATCCTTCAGTCCATCAGTCAGTCCGTCCGTCCCATGAATATTTTCGTCGCATTTTTCTCAGGAACTACTTGACAAGGATTTCTGAAATTTGGTTTCAGGGTTTATATAAGTAAGTTACACTGTGTGATGCGTTTTCAGATTCATCACTCAACAACTTCCTGTTTATCGAACACTTGTATTATTTTACACATGATAGCCAAGTTGAAAATTTTCGTCACATTTTTCTCAGGAACTACTTGACAAGGATTTCTGAAATTTGGTTTCAGGGTTTATATAAGTAAGTTACACTGTGTGATGCGTTTTCAGATTCATCACTCAACAACTTCCTGTTTACCGAAATATTTCGGCGGGGGGTGTCATCAGTGAGCAGTAGCTCACAGTTTTACTTGTTAATAATATTTTGCATTCATCATTTTTCGTTTTCACAACAAAAACAATTTCTACTTTTTTTTCTAAGTTAAATTTATCTTTCAGATATGTTGTAGTGTGTCTTTAAAATTTTTTTGTTTGTTACCACTATCAATATTAATTACAATTATTGTGACTTTTCGCTGGATCGAAAATGTTTTGAACGATTTTATCTTTTTGTACTCATTTTAATATTATATTGATTGCTTTAAATGCATGTAATTCTAATTCTGCCATTTCTTTTGTAACAATGCTTATATAACAACAGTGATTGAGTCACATTTATATTTATTTTACTGATTCTTAATTGATTGATACTGGTTTATAATAGTTTTTGGTTACCTGTCCATGTTCAAAGAATTTGATTCTTTAAAGTGCCAATACAGGAAATATTTTTACATTGAAGCTTGTAGTAAATACTTAGCTGCTTAGTTTGTATGGTTGTTTTGATGCTGATCAGCAAAAGAACAATGCTCATTATAGTCCATTATCTAATTAAGGACTTTATTTTAATTCCCTGTCCATACAAAGAAAATTGAATGAAAAAGGTGCAGTGTGTGTGTGTGGTCTGACAATAATTTAGACTTCATAAGTGCATCATACATTTTTGGTAAAATAAGTGGTTGTTTTAAATTCTTAAAAGCTTATGTACATCAAAACATTTTATTTATATAAGATTTGCATTGACAGGGAACACATTAGTTTTACATTGAACCTTTGTAAAATATGAAAAAACTGATTCACTTCAAACCAAATGTATGACTGATGATAGTTTTTTTGTAACTTAATGGCTGGCTGAGAATAGTTATTTTGTTGGCAGTTAAACAATTTTATTGTGTCTGCTAGTGAGGAACTTAATTACATTACTTGAAACTTGGAATATGAAAGAATTCAAAACTATGATTTTGATCCATTTCTGGCTTCTGAAGCCCTATTTTGGGATGAAAATGTTCAGATGAGTAGAAATAATTAAATAGAACCTGATAGACATATGGCCAGCATTTTCCTTCATTCTTAGCTATATTTAACTATCAGAACTTAACAATTTAGAAATCTTTTAAGAACCATTTTGTAAAAGTCCCAAAGTTCCTTACAGAACAGTATGGACTGCTATTTGGTATTTACAGTTGAACCTTGTTGTGTAGAACATGGTTGTGTTATTAACTCACTTGAGATTATTTTATATTTAAATCCAAGTTTGTTCAATGCATTTCTTTTTCTGATGAGTTGAACTTGGTTGGTTCAAAATCTCTGTTAAGTTGGTATATTTCAGGGTCCCCATGAAGAAAAATGAAAATTGATTAACCCCTATGTGTCGAAGTTCAATGTGTAAGATAATAAATGGAAAAGAAAACAAGTTCAGATACTGCTTCATATATTCAAGCTGTATTTTTTTATTGTCAATCAAAATTAGTCTCCCTAATTAATTCTAATTAATTTGCTTGTATAACAATCATAATGGCATATGTATTATTTTTGAAACCCATTGATGATTGACCATGTGAAAAATTATGTTTGTGGAAAACATTTTACCTGAAATATTTATGGAACAAATTAAAGATTTGAGCCAAGAAATCTATTGAAGATGACAAAATCATTAAAATTATAATTAACTGATGAAAGATATGTTAAATGATTTATGAACGCATGACTATGTTATATAAAGATTTTATTTTTTAAAGAAAAACATCATGACTTTTTCCAGATGAAATTATTAATTATGTAAAGAGAGAAATGAGAATGTTAAGAGTGATAGTCTCACATACAACTGTTCAGTTTTTTTATTGAGATTAAATTTGTAAAAGTTTTATTTTGCATCGTTAGATTTAATTTTATATGCCTTTATAATCACAGGAATGATTCGAATGTTCATTGATATGACATTATTATTGTTATTTTTATCAGTCATTCTGCAGTGCAATGTAAAACAAATAATGTCCACTAATGTTGATTAAATGATCTGCTTCATAAATTGACATCATTTTATTTATTCCAATTAGTTATTATTATTATAAATTACAAGACGTGTGGTATTAACATTAATGAGACAGCAACCCAATAACATAAAATATAAAAACATAGAGGCCATTTGAGCCATAGTTTTCCATCAGTTGTTTGATATTTTACGCTTATCATCTCCTCTGAAAACATCAGGCCAAGTTAATCCAAATATTGCAGGAATAATACATGAAAGGTCTTAATTAAAAATTTGTTTCTGATCTGATGAAAAAGTAGCCTCCAGAGACAATTTTGATGATGGTCATAACTAAGATTGGTAATTTAAAGTCCTTCTAGAAAAGATCCTCATGTTCTGTGGATGAGATTGTCCCATGTGCAAGGCTGTGTGGAGGACATTGAAATATCCAGTCTTGTTGGTGCTCTCAAGTGTACAATTCTTGCCAGATTTTTATGAAAATTATATCAGCAATGTCTCCAACAAGTTCGCAAATCAGTGCCAAACAACTATTTGTAAAGGAGTTATGCCCCTTGAAAATATAAATTATATGGAATATTGCATTGTAACTGCTCTCAAACCTACATTTCTTGTAGAATTGTTATGAAATTTATATTGAAAGATTATATCAGAAATGTCTGGGACCAGTTAAAAAATCAGCACTATCAAGTCAAATGTTTTTACAGCAGCAATGTCCTTTGGAAATGTACTTTGTATTGAAATTTGCATTGTAAGGACTCTGACACCTACATTTCATGTAGAGTTTATATGCAATTAATATCAAAGGTTTGTATCTGCTATTTATACCCTTGGAAATAGAAATAATGTGGAAAATAACATTGTTTTGCATGCCTTCATAAACAATTTTGTAATTATTGCCAATGAAAAATAAATAGATATGTGCAAAGCAGGAGATATTGGAAGGCTGTTCTATTGAAACCTATTAGGAACGTCACTTGTTTTTATACGACCGCAAAAAATTTTTTTGGTAGTATATTGGTATGACGTTGGCGTCATTGTCGTCGTCGTCCGAAAGACACATTGGTTTTCGCACTCTAACTTAAGTTTAAGTGAATGGATCTCTATGAAATTTTACCATAAGGTTCAATATCACAAAAGGAAGGTTGGGATTGATTTTGGTACCAACAGTTAAGGAATTAGGGGCCAAAAAGGGGCCAAAAAATAAGCATTTTTTGAACTTCCAGACATAACTTGTGTGTTAGTGTATGGATCTCTCTGACATTGTACCACAAGGTTCCATATCGCAAAGGGAATGCTGGGATTGATTTTAGGGGGTAATAGACTCAAAATTTTAGGAATTAGGGGCAAAAAACAAGAATTTTTCTAGTTTCATGACAATAACTTGTGTGTAAGTGTATGGATCTTTCTGAAATTGTACTACAAGGTTCCATATCACAAAGGGAAAGCTGGAATTGAGTTTGGGGGTAATTGCCCAAAATGTTTGGGAATAAGGGGCCAAAAATAAGCATTTTTCTAGTTTCCAGACAATAACTTGTGTTCAAGTGTATGGATCTCTCTTAAATTGTACTGCAAGGTACCATACCACAAAGGGAAGGCTGGGATTGATTTTTGGGGTATTTACCTCAAAATTGTAGGAATTAGGGGCCAAAAAGGGGCAAAAAACAAGCATTTTTCTAGTTTCATGACAATAACTTGTGTGTAAGTGTATGGATCTTTATGAAATTGTACTACAAGGTTCCATATCACAAAGGGAAAGCTGGGTTTGAGTTTGGGGGTAATTGCCCTAAACGTTTAGGAATTTGGGGCCACAAAGGGGCCAGAAAACAAGCATTTTTCTAGTTTCCAGACAATAACTTGTGTTCAAGTGTATGGATCCCTCTGAAATTGTACTGAAAGGTACCATACAACAAAGGGAAGGCTGGGATTGAGTTTGGGGGTGATGAATCATAAGGGGGTTCAAAACATTTGGGGGTGGGGGGGTTCTTTTTTTTTTCTTTAAAATTTTTCATTTTAAATTGGTTATTTCTGATTTATATATAAAAGCAAATAATAATGATATGGTTTGAATAGGTAAATTAAAAATTTTTAAGTTCTTTGACCACATTCATTCTGTGTCAGAAACCTATGCTGTGTCAAATATTTAATCACAATCCAAATTCAGTGCTGTATCAATAGAAAATGAAAGGATATGGAGTAAATGTACTTGGGACAAAATCGCACACAATACATAGAAAACATAGAAAATTATCAATGAACAGGGCTTTTATTCCTGTTCTTCATCTTGACAGTTGATGTAGGGTCTTCAACAATGAACAAATCATTCATACCCTACAACAAGGTCAAGACGGCCCCTAGCGTCGACTTAAGCGGTACTATTGATAAAAATAAAGTAATTTTGAAAGACATCGATCGCCGCTAAAATATGCCTTGAAGTTACACATGTCGGGAGCGGTCAATGATTTACATAATTTATAATTACAGGCGAGGTTTTTGAACATATATTTGTCATACATTGCCTGAATGTTGTGTCCATACTTGCCCCAACTGTTCAGGGTTCGACCTCTGTGGTCGTATCAAGCTGTGCCCAGCGGAGCATTTTATTAAAATTAACAGGATTGATGAAAATAAAACCTTCAGTAGCTAGCCTATATTTGTCAGATGTTTTCTTGTCTGATGCAAGGAAGGAGTGAATTTGCAGAGTGTTGGTTTTATAATTTTACATAATCAGTAGAAACATTGAAGATTTTATTATGGATTGATTGTTGGTTTCATAATGTAATGTGGGTTACCAGATGAGTAATAGATCTTATTTTCATTGGTAAAATTCTGATTGCCACAAGGAAAAAAAGGTGTATTTCATATGAATATAACTTTCACCTTATAATAGGTCACTTATATACCCCACAAATGTGTTGGTTGACACATGATGACTCGTATAACAAGAGGAAGATCCCTATCTATAATGAGGAAATATATGTCCACAGTCAAAGTCCCTGATACTAAAATTTGACCCAAAATCAATGTAAAAAAGGGGTTTTCAGATGATAACTCTGGAAACCAACTTTGGATTATAACCAAACTAGGATTTCTGCTGATGTACTGTTTAGAAAATCAAATCTTTGATGAGAATCAGTTGGGGTTGGTCAGGGTAAAGACTTCATAATTTTCCCACTGAATAAATAAGTAATGTACCAGTATTTATTCAACTGGACAGTTCACTCACCAAGAATTTAAATACTCTTGACAAACACCAACTGGTTCTCATGAAAGGTTTTATTTCTTTCCCAATTATAAGAATGATCTTAAATGAGCTTAGGGTCAGAACATTGTAGGTTAAGGTCACAGGTACTGAATAAAGACATAAATTAGTGCAGAAAAGAGGTATCTGGATGATAGAAGTTTAGAATAAGTCAAATAAGCTATGTCTGTAATATTTGTTTTTGGTAAATTGTATTGTTATAAATAAGGCCATTGGTTTTCTCATATGAATTCAATTTTTTCTACATTATTCATTATGACTATATGGTATGGGTTTTCTCATTTTTGAAGGCCATAACAATGAATTCAATTTTTTCTACATTATTCATGATGACTATATGGTATGTGTTTTCTCGTTGTTGAAGGCCATATCAATGACTTATAATTTTGATTATATCCATAGCATTTGAACTCGGATGGGTAGTTGTCTCTCATTTGCAATCATACCTCATCTTATTTTTATATGGTGGTATTTTGCATTTTTTCTTATTTTGTATATATATAAATTTCATTAAACTACGTAAAAAAAATAATATATGTAGCATATTATACTTCCAGAGATATGATGCAATCATTTAAAATGTGTGAAATAGATCTATGAATTGTTTATTATGCTTTAATAGAAATGATTTTTTCACTTTAAATAGAGATTTCTTTAAAACTTGTCCACAAAATTTGGTTTAAAATGACATGATATTTCTATAAATTATAAACATTTTTGTGAATATTTTTTTTCATTTAATAGGATATATATATCATGTTGCAAACACAATAAAATGACAACAATCAACATTTTGCATGAACAGCAAGGAAATGCTTGTTGGTAATTGTTATTAAATTGTCATTTTTGAAGGTTTATTTTTTCTAACATGTTTGTTAAATACTTAAAACTGTGAACTTTCATATTGTACTTTTCAACAAAAAAACAGGTAGGGGTAATTAAGATAAAATTTTGTAAAATGTTATCAGATATGTATGAATATTCATGTTGATGAATCAAAAAAATTACTGGTTTTTGTAAGAGCTTGCAGATCTTAATATTAACAAAAACTTACCGTTATAAAAGGTAATAAATTGAAATAAAATTCCTGTCAAAACCAAGGAAAAATCTACTTTTCGTCATGTTAAGTACCTAATGATTTCAGATTGTATTCCTTTATTTTATTATTTCAGATAACACCACCTTGGAAGCCTGACGTCAAAAATGACTATGACACAAAATACATACCTGATGAGTTTGCCCAGGTTCCTCTGTCCTTGACACCTAACTCTAAAGACAGTCATGTAGAGCTCAGTTCCATAGCAGAGGAAAGTGAACTTCCTTACTTTGAACAATTCTCATACCATGGATCAAGAGCTGGTATGGGAGAAAGCTACCTCCAATCACATGTCAATGATGGGGAAATTTTCTAGCACATATGAAATGCAATAATAGAATGAGGTTGTCTCTATTGTGTAGATATATCATGTCTTTCAGTATTGTATAACTGTCATCATCAATTATATCTCAATGAACACTTTAAAAAGAGGGTGATTTAAATTTGTATTTTTCCATCCTAGCATTGACTTAATGAAATACCATGTACTGTGGATTCATTGATTTTCTTACGTTTCCAATTTTGTGAGAAAAAAATGTATGGTGTTTACAGAATAGTGAATAATGGGCAAAAAATATAAAGGATAGAGAAAAATGGACCTAAAAAATAAAGAATAGAGAATAATGAGATGCTTAAATATAAAGAATAAAGAATAATGGGCAAAAAGTATAAAGAATACAGAAAAATGGCCCAAAAATTTAAAGAATAGAGAAATGAAGGATCCCCCATCCAGACCCTCATGTATTTTTGTGGATATTTGATTTCATGGTTTTGTCAATGTCTATAGAAAACTTGTACCTAGTCGAATAATTAAATCCGTGGTTAACTGTTATCCACGAAAAATTGGTATCCCACAAAATATAATGAATCCACAGTAATAGGGATACTATGTCATGTAATAACACACCTTAGAAAATCTAGCAGCAATATTGTAGTAGGATAATAAATGTTTCTGACATCAAAGAATACAAAAACTAAATGCCAACCATCTACTTTATTGTTATAATTTGGCTAAACTGGAAAAACATTCAGTCCTTTTTCATTTCTTACCATCATTAGTCATATACCTGTAGTAGTATTAGGTTATAAGAAGTTAGTTTCTTCAAGGTCATATATTAGATAGAGAAAATATTTTGTTGCAATATTAGTCCTTTTAAGCATGATTATTGTAACGTTCCAAATATGGGATCTTTAAAGCCAATAAATTCAAAACTTGAAAAGGTATCTTTTATGAAAAAAGTTCATTCTTCTATATTTCTCCATGTTTAGAAAACATTTTGCATTTCAAAGATTAAATGTCTTTACTAGAAATAAAAATATGAAATCAAAGCACAGAAGCGCATAAAAGGCTGTTTGTGTATATTCATTGTTTTTTACCTTGTGTATAATTCCAACCACACCTCACATAAAATGTTGATTAAGTTCAGACTTCAGACGACTTACTTCTTCTTTTAATGATGTTTCAGAATAAGCTACTTTAAAATTAAAACTTCATTAAATTTTGTTGAAAAAAAGAATTTAATAGGTTCAATATTTTTATTTCCCATGCAATACACATGCATGCAAGTGTCCCCCCTTTTTTAAAAAGTACAAGATAAGATGCAGAAACTTATTAGAAAGTACAATTATGATTAGTCATTTAATATTTTACAAGTAGTGAAATCAAAAATACAATGAGTAACTTTCACTTGACAGCCAGAAAGACATCCTGTATCATAAATCCATATTCATTTGTAATTTATATCAATTTTAAAATTTTAATTTCTGTTTTTTTTTTTATTGTCTAAGGCTAAAGTAAGATAGTCGATTCCTGTATAATTTTTAATTTTAGGTCATTGAATTCATTTAAATTCTAACCTGTTGCAGTCCACAATACGGTATTAAGTATTTTTACTAAGACAGGTATGAAATTTCATTTAGGTATACTCTTCTCTGTTTATGAAACAAACAAAGGTGAATCACTTCGCCTGAAACCAAAACATATACAATATTTTTCTAAAGCCTCAAGTTATTTTCGCCTCTCCTTTTCAGCAAATTCATTTGGTTATTAGTATTTTTCATTAAATTAATGGCAAAATGTTCAGACAATATTTTACTTATCAGTTAGATTGAATTTTTCTTACTATTTCAACAATGGATTATGGATTTTTGTCCAATCAGCTTAAATTATTTTCAATAAGAATAAAGAATTATTTTTATTTTATCTTAAACAACCAAAGAATATGTAACAATGGAAAAAAAACTCAGATTCACATTAACAGGTAATCATGTGACTATTATATAATACATTTTGTTTTCATCTCTGATCCAGGATGTTCATAAGTATATGGAAACCACAATTTTAAGGTTTTTTTTTTCAAAATGTATGCAACTAGAAAACATAGGATATCAACATTGACAAGTATGGCATCAATGCAATGAATAAAGGTAGAAACTGTCCTGAATAAAAAGAAATGATTTGCTTCAACACAAATTGAATGTTGAATAAGTTTTAGAAATGATTTGTTTGTTGTATCATAAAAACAATGTTCTGATTGCTTCATTAATGATATACAAATATTATTTTTGGTGAAGTTTAGTTTATGTTTATTTCTATTTTACAATTGAGGAAGTGCTACAGACATAACTAAGTTTATCAAATATTTTAGATGTAATTTGAAGTTTTTAATGGTGTAAATGACAATAAAATGTATTGTATTAATCTTTGTTTGCTGTTGTAGTGAAATATTTTTATATATTTGTGTACAAAAGATATTTTTATTGCTGTCTCTAGCATATGACACAGTGTTGCCAATAGGTTCTTTTTTATACCTTGTACATATAGAAATATAATGGCTTGAGCTATAACTTACTGGCCTTAACTTCTCCACATTTCTACATCTGTAAACCTTAATTTACATTACAGTTAATTTATTAATCTGATATTTATCAATAATATGTCACATTGTACTCTCACAAAAATATGGCAGTGGCAATTGTTAGCATCACAAATAAGAAAACAAAATTTTTTTTTTAATGTTGACCATTGATATTTATGCAGAACAACTTCTTTTGCAGTGTGAAGATGAAAATTTATTTGAAATCTAAGTGTTCAATATGCACATTTGTTAACTGTTGTTGTATTTTATTTTGTTTTCAGTGAATGTATCATACAAAATATTGCCTGTAATTATCAACTTCAACCATTTTAACATTGAATTGCTTATAATTCAGCAACTAATAAAATATCATGAAGGAGAAAAAATTGCTCTTAATAGCAATTTTACAGACTAAATATTCTTAATATTACTGGTATTACATATTTTTGTCATAACTTTAACACTTATGTATGATGTATGTAACTTTCAATCAGGTATATATTTGTTTCTTTTCATTACTCATCATGACAACTTTACATGCTTACTTTTTGGAAATACTTGTGTTTGAACTCTTAGTAGCTATTCATGATTGTAAAGTTCTGTATAAAAATTCAATGAACCTCTTATCTTTTGAGAGATCATATTTAATTCTATAGAAAAAATGGTATGTCACAAACAAAGCTTTATACTGTCAATGGCAGCAGTTTACAGATTTGTACAATCAATACAATTTGAAAGCAAATAGAGCATAGTAAATATTGTGCTATAAAGCATCAATATTGATAAATAATACTTTTGGTAAAGTTATTCTTTTCCAGATGTATTTTCCAAAAGTAGGAATTTTGACTTAAAGTTTGAATTTTTTTATTTGAGCTTTTCCTATTATGGAACGTAGAACTAGCTGATTTGCTGCTCCTCATGATCTTTTGAAATTGCTTTTTAGAAAAGGTTTTATGCAATGAGCTTTACCAGATTTTGTAAGAAGAACAAGGTGCATTACAAGTGCTATTTTCCTTAATTTGACTAAAATTTGTATTTTTGTTTTTAAAGATGTCTATTTATATCTTATTCAACTTTAAGACAGTGCTCAACAAAAAGGTACCACTTTTTTTTTTTTTTTTTTTTTTTTTCATATTTTATTGAAATCTGTACATTTGTTAGTTGAAAAACATCAAGTACCGGTAAAAAGGTACCACCTTAATGATGTCATGAGTCATAAAAAAGCTACTGATACTCTTTTTTTGTGAAAATATATATAGTTTTTGTCTCGCCTTAACAGAGTCAAAAAGCGAGACATAGGTATGCTGTTTCCGGCGTTGGCCACCGCGGCGTCAACAATGTATTAGTTTGTGATTAGGTCTAGTTTATGGTGAACCACTAGTGGTAGGTCAACGATATTTGGTATGCAGTTGTATTAGCATTGGCACATCGCATTTCCATGGAGATAATTGGCCCTGCCCCCTCAGTCATGGTCTATTGACTTTGAAACTTTTGCTTAGTTTACATGTATTAGTTTGTGATTAGATCAGTTTAAGATGAACCGCTAATGTTAAGTCAATGATATTTGGTATGCAAATTTATTGGCATTTGCAAGTCTTGTTTCCATGGAGATTATATAGCCCCACCCCCTCATCATGGTTCATTGGCTTTGAAAATTTTACATAGTTTACAAGTTAATGTTTGTGTTTAGGTTTGTTTAAAGGAACGACTTATGATAAGTCAATGGTATTTGGTATGCAGTTATACTAGCATTGGTACATCTCATTTCCATGGAGATTGTTCAGCCATGTACCTTCAGGCATGGTTCATTGACTTTGAATATTTGCATAACTTACATGTTTAAGTATTGCTATTTTACTTCAACATTTGCATTATCAAAATTACAAAAAGATGAGACATATCTCTGTGTAAACAGTTTATTGTTGACTTTCAAATTGTTTAGATTTGTAAATATAAAGAGCATAAAAGCACCATCAAATAGTTTACATCTGATTATATGAACAAATAATCTGTTATAAATTTTCATGGTTTTGTATGTCTCGATAATTCCCACATTTAAGTAAAAGTCAAAACTAATTACTTTTGTCGGCTTATCAAGGAAAAAAAATATGTATTGTTTTTCCACCTTAAAAAAATGTAATGAATATTTCTATTATTTGAAAGGCCCTAGAGTAAAAACCTATCACATGGTTTTTATGAAAAAAAACTAAATATCTAATAACATTGTACACACTATCTTTTCTTCATGAAATCTGTTATTAAAACTTTTGAAATAGACAAAATGTTATTGTAAGCAAACAATCTTAAGTCATATTTTTCTTAGGTTTATATTAAAGGACCATGGGTGATAAATCCAGTCTTTAGATTGTTCATTTCCAGTAGTTTTGTACTAATGTCTTTAAAAATAAAATTCAAAGGGCGGAGGGAGATTCAATGTAAATTGGAGAATCTCCTTTTAATTAGGGAGAATTGTCATGTATGTGAACAATCTTTGAGCACCAAAAATCTTATTTCGATGGAATAATACTATGGTACTGGTAAGAATTAGAAATCCTGAAGAAATCTGCAAAAAAAAATATATTGTTGTACAAATTGTATTGTAATATATATATCTATATATAGTATGTATGATTGTTGAAGTTTTATTAAGTATAGGTTATGTTGTTAAGAACAAACAGTGGGTTGTACATTTCATTTAGATTAGGAAGACCCACCACTTATCATTGTTAACATGCTTTATAGAACTGTCGGTATACTATATTTTATACAAAATACAGATTTAGAAATCTTGAATTTAATTTTATTTCCTCTTTATTGTTTGTCACTGCAAGAAACTTCACACTTCTATCTATTATCCTTTTATCCATCTTTTTTCTCCCCTTGACAGAGTCAAAAAGTGAGACTTAGGTATGTTGTTTCATGTGGCGGCGCTGTCAACAATTTGTTAAAGTTTGTGATTAGGTCAGCTTCAAGGGAACCACTAATGGTAAATCAATGATATTTGATATGCCAATGAATTAAAGGTGAAAATATGATAGTTTCAAAAGCACCCCAAATGTCCAGCTTTTAAAATTTGTAACTGTCAAACATATGATCTATAATGATTATTGTCATCATAGGCGGATCCAGGGGGCCCGGGCCCCCCTTTTGTGGGAAAAATTTGGTTGATTATATAGGGAATCACTGAAGCATGACTGTAGCAGGCCCTCTCTTAGCAGTGAGTAGGCCCCCCTTATAAAAAGTTCTGGATCGGCCACTGATTCTGAATACTTTTGTTATGCCCCCACCGTAGCGTTGCGGGCATTAAGTTTTACCCTTGTCCGTCTGTACGTACGAACCGTACGTCCCAAAATTGGTTTCCGTTCTCTAACTTGAGTTTGCCTCAACCAAATGTTATGAAACTTATACACAATGCTTATCACCACAAAACACAGATCAAGTTTGAATTTTGGTGCTGTCACTTTAACTGTTGTAGAGTTATGCCCCTTTATAAATGGAAAAATTGCAAAATTTTTATTTTCTTCTAAATATCAAGTAATTTTTAAAATTGGAGTTATCTTCCTTTGTCCATGATTATAGTTGAATCAACTACAATCAATGCTTTATACAATGCAATGTTTAATTTTGATTTCCACTGATAAAGCACTGTTCAAGTTGAATTTGGGTAGTGTCACTATAACCATTATTGAGTTATGCCCCTTTATAAATCGAAAAATTGCAAAATTTTTAGTTTCCATTCTGTAACTTTTAAAAGTTTTCCCCAACCAAACATTATGAAACCTATAAACAATATTCATTACCACAAAACTAAGATCAAGTACAATTTTTTTGTTTCCATTTTCTAACTTTAGTAGGCCTCAACCAAATGTTATGAAACTTATACACAATGCTTATTACTACATAATACAGATTAAGTACAAAATTTGGTGGCGACACTTTTACCATTCTTGAGTTATGTCCCTTTATAAACATAAAATTGCTGAATTTTTCGTTTCCGTTCTCTAACTTTAGTTTGTCTCAACCAAATGTTATAAAACTTATACACAACCGTTCTAGAGTTATGCATGTTTACAAATAGAAAAATTGCTGAATTTTTAGTTTCTGTTCTCTACTTAAGTTAGCCTCAACCAAATCTTATGAGACTTACACACAATGCTTATTACCACAAAACTCAGATCAAGTTCAAATTTGGGTAGCGTCACTTTTACCGTTCTTCAGTTATGTCCCTTTATAACTATATGATATGCAAGCGGGGCATCATCTGTGTCCACATGTGGACACTATCCACATTTATTTTTTTTGTGTCATTGGGTTCTGTCTTTTTATACGACCGCAAAAATTAAAAAATTTTTTGTCGTATATTGGTATCACGTTTTCGTCGTCGTCATTGTCATCAGCTTCATCAGCGTCTTCGAAGACAGATGGTTTCCGGATAATAACTTTAGTATAAGTAAATAGAAATCAATAAAATTTTGACACAAGGTTTATAACCACAAAAGGAAGGTTGGGATTGATTTTGGGGGTTATGGTCTCTTAGGTTTAGGAATTAGGGGCCAAAAAAGGGGCCCAAATAAGCATTTTTGCAGTTTCCAGACAATAACTTGTGTTTAAGTGTATGAATCTCTCTGAAATTATAGCACAAGTTTCCATACAACAAAGGTATGGTTATGGGGAGTTATGGCTCAAACCATATAGCAATTAGGGGCAAAAAAGGGGAAAAACAAGGGTTTTTATGGTTAAAGGACAATTTAGACAATTTAAAAGCAGTGTAAGGGAGGTAATCCAATCCATTTAAAGAATACTGTTGTATATATGTTTGATTACCTCCCTTACACTGCTTGTAAATTAAGTATTAAGAAATGATGATTGTCTTGAGATGATTAGCTGTAAATTTATTTTTAGAAGTTACTATTAATTAATATTAATTTTAACCATGACTGTATGTCATTTTATATTTTAATATTTTATGATGTATTTAAATGAGTAGTTATGGTTGCGAACTCCATTAGAAATTTGAGTAGAGATTATTTTTGGAACAAGGAAAGGGGAGTTCAAAAAATTTAGGGGGAGGGGTAAATAAGAATTTGTGGGGGCTACAATTTTCCTTATTTCAGATTTCAGAAATTAAAAAGAAAATTTCTTCAAATATTTTTTTTTGGGGTAATATTCAACAGCATAGGGTATTGCACAAAAGCAAAAAAAAACGGGGAAATTTTTTTTTGGGGAGGGGGGGGGGAGGGTACTCTTTCCTGGCAATTTACACAAAAGCATCGAATTGAATATAAATTCAAATCATATAACCAATTTTAAGTTCTTGGACTACACTTATTCTTTGTCAGAAACCTATTATGTGTCAAATATTTAATTACAATCCAAATTCAGACCTGTATCAAGTGCGAATAATGTGTCCATTTTGGCCGCAACTTTTCAGGGTTGGACATCTGCGGTCATATCCAGCTGCGCTCAGCGAAGCAATTTATTGACATAGTCCGCATATCACCTTTTTTTCAAACCTGTCCTTACAAATATACTAACTGTGGTCTCATTTTATAATCAATATAATTTCTTTTCAATCTTATTGCTAAACTTAATATAATAGTAATAGATTTAAAGGATAACAGGAATTACAAAACATCTTGGGCAACACAACAGACAACACCAACCACAAATGCTGGACTCCCCTGAAAAAAAATGACGTACAAAGAAAGACCATCAATAACCACAGATTGGTCCAGATAACATGGCTTGATAATTGCACACATGTAGTGGGGTTAAACATGTATTCTGTACACACAAACCTCCCCCTTTTGCCTATCTAAACTATGTCTTTAAGTAAGCAAACAATAAAACAAGAGTGCACAGGCAGAAATGTCTTGCCTGTTTTGCTTATCATGATTGTATTTATGTCTGTAATATGAAGGATTTACTACAAGTATCACATATACTTAACATGATCAATGATCCATGTGAAAGAGGTCAGTCAGATGAATCCTGCCAGACATTAGTTTTCTCTTTTGAATTGTTTTACATTTGTCATTTCTATATTTATAGCTGACTATGCAGTATGGGTTTTGCTAATTGTTGAAGGCCATACAGTGACCTGTAGTGTTTAACTTCTATGTCATTTGGTCTCTGGTGGAGAGTTGTCTCATTGGCAGTCATACCACATCTTCTTATTTTTATAAGTACACTTAACAACTATACTGTACACCAAATATAGTGGCCCTATTGCTTGTAGTTTCTGAGAAATCCACCAAACCACAAAAATTAACATGAAAAAAAGTCAAGGTCAGATGAAACCTGCCAGACTGATATCAGTACAACAGACCTTTTTACAAAAACTGAACATGACTGATAAACCATAAAAATTAGATTGAGGTCAGATTAACCTTGCTAGACAATATGTTCACCATACAATCATTCCATACACCAAATATAGTTGACCTATTTCTTAAAGTATTTAAGAAACAGACATAATCATGAAAGCATACTATTGACAAATGAGGCCAAGGTCAGGTGAACCCTGCCTGCCAGTCAGACATGAACACATTACAATCATTTCTAACACCAAATATAGTTGACCTATTGCTTATAGAATCGGATAAACAAATAAAACCAGGAAAACTTAACACTGACCAATGAACAATGAAAAATGAACAAATGGTTGAGATCAGATGAAATATGTAAGATATAGCTAGAAGAGGAAAGCCGAAAATCCTACTGAAAAGGATCTCGGAAAGAAACTACCGATCCATTAGGAGAACAGCAAGAACTCTCAGACTTCAAATGACCTGTCTTCATGACAGTTCCAAGAATGGAAACTACTAATGGATCCCAAATGGGCAGAGCACATGTCTCAAACAAACCTGAAAATATCTGCAGAGGTTTTCCTACCATTTGATTTTTATGGGGGGCTAGGATGAAATTTGAAAAAATAGGCAGGACAGGAGTTTTGAGTAAAAAAAGGCAGGATGAGATTATTGTAATTTCACCTTACAATCCTTCCATACTCAAAATATAATTGCCCTATTTCTAGTATCTGAGATATTGATCAAACCACAATCCAATGAACCATGAATAAGTTCAAGGTCAGATGAAACCTGCTAAATAGACCTAAAAGTATATAGGTACAATTTTGGATCATATTGGTTTATATAAGATCAATAAATTTTTAAGTAGAGACATATATTATATGGAATCTATGAAAGCTGTGTCAGTTTGGTGGGAAAAAGTTTAAAATTTCATTAAATGATGATTTCCCATATAGAAACAAAGTTAAAAAGGTTGTTTCAACTTGCTTGTAGGTAAAATCTAATATTTAAAGAAAAGTATAAAAAAAAGTACTGAACTCCATAAGGCCAATTCATAAAGGTGAAGTCAATAAATATTGACAAAATCAAACACTTATAATCAAAAATGGAACAAGTGAAAAAACATCTATTATAATCCTGACTTGGTACAACATTTTCCGAAGAAAATGGTGCATTAAAAATAAACCTGGTGTTATAGCTAGCTAAACCTTTATATAAGTTTTAAACTAAACTTAGATACCCTGATGATAGTCAATGTTGGTCAAGATCAAATAAATTCTGCATGTGATTGTCAGAGAATTTAATAAAATATGAATTTGAAGGAGATCTTTGGTATATGTCAGAGAGACAACTAATGTATTACTCATACCTTATAATGGTTTCCTATTAAAAAAAAATCATATTTTCATCTATAAAAATACAAAGTGTACAGTTAAGACTCTTGGATGTTCTCTGTGACTGTCCATTGCAGTCTTTGATATGTGATTTTAGTAAAAGCTTTAGAATGTCATCAAAGTTTAATTCTAATATCATATTTCTCATTTAAATTTTTGGGCAAAATGTATTTTAACACCATCCTTTGACAAATTAAAGAATAACCATAGACATATATTCAAGTAGGAATTTCAAAATGGAGCTTTATTCTAGTGCCTTCACAATACATCCTTTGAGCTACATTTGAAGAAAATACACCAGTTCAAGATTATATGAAGATCCCTAATTTTTGTGTGTTGTTACTATGTTTCTCAATGGCATACTTTTATTCATACAAATTTAATTGTCACACAAGATATGAATAGTATAATAAGGGATTTTATCAGAGTTCATAAAACTCATACAAAACAAGAAAAACAATAATAGTAGTGTTAAAATGTAGTGTAAATATTGAAAATTGAATATTCCGTGCAAACAAATATTATGCCTATTTAAAAAATCCAAATCCTGTACCAAAGCACCTGTTAGCATATTTTTTTCTGTGGTCAACATCATCAAAATTTGTTTTCTAAATTGTTTTCTTGGATGCATTTTATCATCCATAGATTTATATATACTTTCAATTTCGGTCATTATTTTCTTGTTGAGGAAAACCTCTGCAGATATTTTCAGGTTTGTTTGAGACATGTGCTCTGCCCATTTGGGATCCATTAGTAGTTTCCATTCTTGGAACTGTCATGAAGACAGGTCATTTGAAGTCTGAGAGTTCTTGCTGTTCTCCTAATGGATCGGTAGTTTCTTTCCGAGATCCTTTTCAGTAGGATTTTCGGCTTTCCTCTTCTAGTGATACAGCAGGGCATTTGGCAGTGTCGGTTTTCGTTATTACCTTAGGGAGCTACCATTTGATTTTTATGGGGGCTAGGATGAAATTTGAAAAAATAGGCAGGACAGGAGTTTTGAGTAAAAAAAAGGCAGGATGAGATTATTAGCAAAAAAAAAAGGCAGGATGACAATTTATGTAAAAAAAGTCAGGATAAACTAAAAAAGGCAGGACCGAATAGAGTGAAAATAAAAAGGCAGGACCGAATAGAGGGAAAAATAAAAGGCAGGACAAAATTTTTCATCCTAGCCCCCATAAAAATCAAATGGTAGCTGGGTTACACTAATGACTGGACCGAATGACAGGACCGAATGACAGGACCAAATGAAAATGCTAATAACTTTTCATTTCTCAAAGGATTAATCTCAAATTTGAAATATAATAAGATTTCATCATTTAATATATAGATTAAAGAAAAAAAATGAATTTTTATTTAGAAGCTTTAGAAAACGTGACCTGACCAACGCTGATAATGACAGGACCAACATCGACAATGACAGGACCAAATAAAAATGCTAATAACTTTTTTATTTTTCAAAGGAATTATCTCAGATTTGAAATGTAAAATAAGATATCATCTTTCAGTACATAAATTTTATAAAAATATAGATTTTTTCGAAAACTTGCGAAAACGTGACATGACCATCACTGACTGACAGGACCAACATCGATAATGACAGGACCAAATGAAATTGCTAATTACTTTTTATTTCTCAGAATATTTCTCTGAAATTTGAAATATAATAAGATTAGACAATTTTATACATAAATATAGGAATAATATAGAAAAAAAAATTAAAAGCTTGCGGTAATGTGACCTGATCAACGCTGACAATGACAGGACAAACCTCGACAATGACATGACCAAATAAAATGCTAATAACTTTTTATTTTTCAAAGGAATTATCTCAGATTTGAAATATAATAAGATCTCAATACATAAATTAAAGAAAAATATAGATTTTTTTAAATTGCGAAAACGTGACATGACCATCGCTGATTGACACTGAGACTACTATAACACATGTGTTATAGTAGTCTCAGACTGACAGGACCAACCTCGACAATGACAGGACCAAATGAAACTGCTAATTACTTTTTTATTTCTCTAAGGATTAATGTTAAATTTGAAATATAATCAGATTTCAATATTAAGTACATAAATATAGGAAAATATTAAAATAAAATATCAGAAAATTTTGTAAACGTGACCTGACCAAAGTTGGCAATGACTGACCGATGATAGGTCCTAATTTCTTTGTTATTTTACTTACAAAAGTTGATCTATGATAAATAAGATAATAAAATAAAAAATACGAAAAATATATTTATTAGGGTAAAAAAAACTTGACCTAACCAGCGTTGACTGTGTCCAGATCGTTGTACATACTACTGTATATTTATTTAAATGTTATAGGATTTGCTAAAAATTAATAAAAAAAAAAACACCATTAAGACTGAATGGTTAAGTATTTATCAAATAAACAAAAAAACTTGGAAAAAAACGTTAGGTCTGCGAACGCCCACCGCGTTATTTGAACTTTTTATGGCATTGAGTAGTATATTGTATTTAACTGTGTTGTAGATTATGTTGTATATTAATTACCGGTTATAATCTGACACGTTTGATCACAATTATAAGGTAACAAACAAAAGGTGTGAAATGAGCCATAAATAAGTTGATAAATCCAATATAGTTTGTGATGACAGTAATTAAAATCAGATAGAGTTTTTTTTTTAATATTTCCAGAACAGTAAATAATTTTTCCACGTATTACAGGAGGCATGCTCGAGCCTTGTGCAGGATATATCTTGATAGTTTTATTTTTTCCCATAAAACAAATAAACATTTCTTGAAGTATGGCCGACCCTTGCATGCATGTCAGATATCTTGGTAGTTTTAAATATTTTCATAAAATATAAGCAAACATTTTCACGGACTACTTGATGTTTGCCCGCGCCTTGTGCAGGATACCTTTCTTTGTTTTAAATGTTCCCGAAATTAAGTCAATAAATATATAGATCTTAATTTATCTAGTTTAATGAACTATTTCCTAAACTGTAAAATGAATATATGCAATAACAAGTAAATATTTCAAAATCTCTCTTAAATATTCAAACAATTGTATACTGATCATTTGTGTCTTTTTGTCCTGTGACTTTCTGTCCGCCAACGTACGTTTGTCAGCCAGGTCAAGTTTTTACCCACCAAAATCATATTTTCCTGAGTTTATTAGTAATATCTTTTTAATTATGGATCAAAATTTAACAATTTAAGTAATATAAGAAAGAAATTAGGACTTTTCATCGGCCATGTCATTCAGTTGCCGATGTTGGTCAGGTCACAAAACCGCAAGCTTTTAATACTTCTTTTCTATATTTTCTTATATTTATGTACGAAATGGTCTAATCTTATTATATTTCAAATTTGAGAGGAATATTCTGAGAAATAAAAAGTAATTAGCATTTTCATTTGGTCATGTCATTGTCGAGGTTGGTCCTGTCATTGTCAACGTTGGTCAGGTCACATTACCGCAAGCTTTTAATATTTTTTTCTATATTATTCCTATATTTATGTATAAAATTGTCTAATCTTATTATATTTCAAATTTCAGAGAAATATTCTGAGAAATAAAAAAGTAATTAGCAATTTCATTTGGTCCTGTCATTGTCGATGTTGGTCCTGTCAGTCAGCGATGGTCATGTCACGTTTTCGCAAGTTTTTGAAAAAAAAATCTATATTTTTTAGAACATTTATGTACTGAAAGATGACATCTTATTTTACATTTCAAATCTGGGATAATTTCTTTGAAAATAAAAAGTTATTAGCATTTTATTTGGTCCTGTCATTGTCGATGTTGGTCCTGTCATTATCAGCGTTGGTCAGGTCACGTTTTCTATAGCTTCTAAATAAAAATTCTATTTTTTTCTTGAATCTATATATTAAATGATGAAATCTTATTATATTTCAAATTTGAGATTAATCCTTTGAGAAATGAAAAGTTATTAGCATTTTCATTTGGTCCTGTCATTCGGTCCTGTCATTCGGTCCAGTCATTAGTGTAACCCATGGTAGCTCCTTAGACGTATTTTGCCAAGGCATTTGTGGGACATCCCAGGTGACCCTGTTCCATTTTATTTATAAACACAATGATATTTTAAAAAAGGATATTTGATACATAAAAAATACACTAAGGTCGAACCGTCTGTTGTTACAGTTTTGCACTTTTTTATACTTTGAGGACTGAGCGAATCAGGGGAGTGTGTGAGTTAGTGTTTTATTTTATTACATTGTATTATGTTTGGGGAAGGTTAACTTTCTGGTATTAAGACCCATCACGGCCTGGCTGGGGAATAGGGTAGGCAAAAGGCTCACATTAATCTGTACCGATACAGGCTCCAAATGTCCTCCTTTATACGCCATAACTCATGGTGGTGCTCCTTATAAAGGAGGCTCATATGGAGACAAGAAGAAGGTTGTCTTACATCTTATGAAAAAGATATATAAATTAAGACTAGATTGGCCAAAACAAGATTATAGAAAACAGACTAATAACGTATTTGGAAAGCTTTAATTTTTCTTCTTTTGCAAGAGTTGTCAACACACAGTTTATGAGGTAATGTGACCATGTGCATTTGTTTATTATCTATTCTACATTTAATTAAACCACTTGCCATTGGATAAGCTGAGCAGACGACCAATCAAAACGTTCGATAGGAACACTCTAAAAAATGGCTGCGCCCATGGAAAAAAAAATTGGTACGTTAGTCCATTTGATTTTCATACGCTTTATCGTATAATTTATTCGTAGGATACGAAATACTTTCTCACTACATTTTAATGAATGATTTCTCGATCTATGTATAATCAAACAGTGTTTAGTAGATGGAATAACATCAAATGCAGTACCAGTTACATCAAGGAACTGTCCCTAAGCCTACTATGTACAAGTTATTTTTATTTACTTGAAGAAGTAAATATTAATATACTTATAGTTATACAAGGATTTGTATAGCAAGACAAAGTTGACACCAACTGTTCTCCACAATACAAAGTAACTTAATAAATATTAATGTACATATTTTAATCACTTGTCTTTTTTAGTCCCCTACCGACGAAGTCGAAGGGGACTTTAGGTTTGCACTCTGTCCGTCTGTCCGTCCGTCTGTCCATCCATCAGTCCAGCAACTCAGCTTTCCGCACTTTTTTTTCTTCGTTCTTGAAGATATTGATTTGATATTTGGTATATAGTTTTATAATGACAAGTTAAAGATCAAGTTCGAATTTTGTTCTGGTCTGATGATTTAGTCCAGAGTTATGGTCCATAAAAAAATCCATAACTAATGTTAGAGTACTATGTTAAACCATATATCTGTACAAAGGGAGATAACTCATTTTTTAAAAGACATTCTTTGGTAAATTGTTTGAGGAATTTTGTTGCAGGTTTATATGTTATTTTGTATAAACTAATTTTCTGAATGCTACATGTATATATATATAATATATATATATTTTTTTAATTAAGTGAAATCCTTTAATTAGATAATAATCTATTTTAATTAAAGTATATATTTCATTACATTACATTGTGTAGATAAAAGTTGTTGACATTTTATAGATAAGTTACAAATCTATATTAGTTTGTGACAAATGAAAGAAAAAATATTTGGAACTATTAATTATATTTGATTGTAATCGAAAATAGATATACATTGTATTACATAATATCTAATGTTAGAGTGTTATAGGTTTTCCACACTTTTTTTTCATCATGCTTGAAGATATTGATTGACAATTGGTATATAGTTTTATCATGACAAGTTACAGATCAAGTTCAAATTTTTGTTTCAGTCTGATAATTTTGTGCAGAGTTATTGTCCTTGGACTTGAAAAAATTCTCTCATATATTCAGTTTTCCACACTGTTTTTAGTCATGCTTGAAGATATTGACTTGATATTTTCTATTTGTTTACACCATGACAAGTTATAGAACAAGTTCGCATTTTGTTCCAGTATAATGAATTTTTAACCGGTAGGGGACTATGTATTGCCATGCAATACTCTCAGAATGCTTGTTTTTCATGTAAATTTCACTATATCAAGTAATCTACAAATTAAAAAAAAAATTTGTGTAACTATTACAATGTATTATTTGAATATTTTTAATCACATACTCTGCGCATGCAACAGTTCGTAATCTTCAATCATATGAAGCTGATAATGTATATCTGAAGAAGAAGAAGAACAAACTAATTACGCTGTACTATTTTAGATCTGCGTTTTGCATTTATTTTTTAAATTGTTGGCATTAACTCTTATTTGTTTGCAGTGTTACCCACTTTCTCAGAAAAGGGTGATTTTTTAAGAAAAGTAAACTCTTGAGTATGTGTCATGGTGCTATAAGTATCAGAATATATTTTAAAATGTGTAATAGATTGTATTCACTATTGTAAATACAGACACGATTGTATGGTGCTGAAATAAATATGTTTTGATAGTGAAACAGTGGTACATGTTTTTCAAATGGTGCTATTGGAAAATAGTTGGGAGAACATTGCTGATTGATTTGTAAAAACAAATTCTGATAAATCAAATTTTACTCTGGACATGCTCTGACACAGGGCTAATGGCTGATGTTGCAGACTGATTCATATTATACCCTCATTCTGAAGAAGGTTGGAATACTGTATTACCGCTGTCTGTCTGTTCATATGCCCCATGATATTTTTGTCACATTTTTCTCAGGAACTACATATCAGCTAGAGCTTGCTGAAATTCGAGATCGGGCTTGATCACATTTTTCCATGGACCTACATGTACAAATAAGAAGATCTTAAAATTTGTTTTTGGTCTTCATGTGAACATGCTATACAACATGTACAGTGTGATGTGGTTTCAGATTCATCTCACATCAACTTCCTGTTTATGGATACTTACATTTTTTAAACACATAATGGCCATGCATGATATTTTTGTTGCATTTATCTAGGGAACTACAAATAAGATCTTTTTAAGGTTTTGTGAGATCTCAACCCTCCCCCTATACCTCTAGCCAATGTAGATTAAAGAAACACATAGCAATACGCACAGTAAGGGAGCTACCATTTGATTTTTATGGGGTGGCTAGGATGAAAAATTATGTCCTGCATTTTTTTTTAGTTGTAATCTCTGTCCTGCCTTTTTATTTTTCACTCTAATCGGTCCTGCCTTTTTTTATTAGTTTATCCTGACTTTTTTTACATAAATTGTCGTCCTGCCTTTTTTTTTTGCCAAGTTGCTCATCCTACCTTTTTTTTTTACTCAAAACTCCTGTCCTGCCTTTTTTTTCAAATTTCATCCTAGTCCCCGATAAAAATCAAATGGTAGCTCCTAAAACTCAGTTTAAAAGAAGTCTGAGTCCGATGTCAGAATAGGTAACAAAAGAAACTAAGCAAAATGACAATGATACATACATGTAGATTAACAAAGGACTACTAGCAGTTACTGATATGCCAGCTCCAGACCTGAATTAAACTGATTGAAAGATTATGTCTTCATCATATGAAAATCAAGTACAATCCCTCCCGTTAGGGATTTAGTATCATACCATCATAAAATATTTGAGAAGAACATAACCTGTATCATGCCAACAATAATAGTACTTATTTCCGATGCAAAGACCCTATGAGTGAATCAATATTAAATGTAATACCAAAATATGCAATCCTTAATGACCTGACAACAGCATCGTAACTATATCCTTTCCGAATAAGTCTGTGCATGTGTGATACATTTTTATATATGTAACACTCAGAAAGGTGTCCATCCCCCCAAACGTGTCCATATGACGTCTCTGAATTCAAAATATGTCCACGGTTGCAAAAGGCGCTGAAACGTTTCAGTTTTATGAACGCACAAACGTGTCCATATCAAGTCTAAATGTTTCCTTTTATGAACGCTCAATCTTGTGATGATTCTTGTCCATATTTTTAAATGCCCATTTAATTAATTTAAAATTTGACCTTCAAGTAACAATTACATGTCCACCAATATTAAAATTGATAATTTTGTTTAATAACAAATTTTGGTTATTGTTCTTCTATTGATGTATATTCCTTTTAATTTACTCTTTCATCTATTGTCCTACCTGCAAGTGTGAATGGAGAATAGAAACTTGGTTAATTAGGTCTTCTTCCAACCGATAGTTAAATCCTTGCCAAAGTTGGGCATCCATTTGGCTGTGTGGGATTTAAAAGTAAGCAGACATGTCCTCGTGTAGGAAGAGATGGATCTACCTTGTGTATTTATTTATGTTGCCGTTCTGAATATGCATGAAATATTTGTAAGTGGACTTTTAGCAATCAACAATGAAGAGTTAATTCATATGTTGCAAATCAAACTTGCAATTATACTAATATAAACAGCCGGCGTTGAACAGACTAATGCTAACAAATTTAGTATTTTCTTCTTTAAACTCTGTTCCTTTTTTAATTTCCTGTAATTGTGCCAAAATACTTTAGCATTTATGTCTTTTGAATACAGCTTTAATCATTTTATAGGATCTAATTGAAACCGGACATCTTAAATCATGTCCCGAGAAATTAATTGCCGTATAGACGTTATTAACGTCTCTGAGAACATAATAGCTCTAAAAGTTTTGAGAGGTTCAAGCGTCTGAAAGTGGACACTATTTGGCGAATAACAATTATTGGACATGTTTGGTGATGTGAAATTGGACACATATGGGCGATTTGGGGTTTTAAGGACACGTTTGGGCAAAATAGACAAAATAGCGGTGGTGTCTTGCCATGGCTTTATTTGGACTTGTTTGTTTGCTTTTTGGCCTTGAATGTTTGTCCCTAATATTTTATTAACTATGTATTTACTTTCAGGTATCACAGATCGAATTTATTCGTTCATAGTGTGTTAATTTACGTTTTTGATTGAGTTAAGCCTTCCAATTGATGTTTTATCGTGTGTTTTTCTATGTTGTGATGTTATACTATTGTTTCAGAAAAAGGAGAAGGTTTGGTACCATTAAAACGTTTAATCCCGCTGCAAATGTTTGCACCTGTCCTAAGTCAGGAATCTGATGTACAGTAGTTGTCATTTGTTTATGTAATTTATACGTGTTTCTCGTTTTCGTTTTTATATAGACTAGACCGTTGGTTTTACCGTTTGAATGGTTTTACACTAGTACTTTTGGGGCCCTTTATAGCTTGTTGTTCGGTGTGAGCCAAGGCTCCATGTTGAAGGCCGTACATTGACCTATAATAGTTTACTTTTATAAATTGTTATTTGGATGGAGAGTTGTCTCATTGGCACTCACACCACATCTTCCTATATCTATGTTTGGGGGAATCGGACACGTTGGGAGTGTTACATATATATTGCTGTTCAACTTTGTGTTTACCCAATACTTAAAGAGTGGGTATTTTTCATTTTTCAGATCAACAGATAAAGTTATAGAAAATCTTTAAGTTGGTACAAATATCTGAATACAATGGATTCATTACTAGTGATTATTATGGCCTTGGTTATTGTACAGTCATCCAAAGAAAACAACCATTTAACTGGAGCCGAAAGAAGTCCTGGTATACAAAGACAGACATTAAGCTATGAAGTCATTAATGTAATGAATAGAAATGTTACATATCAGCCAATAAGAATTAAAGTGGTATACAGAGATATGTATTTTGAATTGAGTGTTGAGGATAGAGAGAGAATAATTGGAATAGTTATCAAGGCAGTGGGGAAAATATCACAGTTACTATCTGGTAAGAAAATTAGGGTTTAACAGACTGTTAAACTTTAACTACCATGATTACCATGAAAAAAATATATTTGTAGTACAATTCAAAAATTATTGTCTGTTTTAATACTGAAATCTAGACATTTGGAATGTACACACTTGTAATGGTACAAATTAATATATGGTAGTCGATGGTACATGTACATGATAGAATTTGGGCCTTTTCACTAGGAATAGGTTTGAATATGCTGTGAATTCAAAAGTTCAACTGTCAGTAATGTTTTCTATAAATGTGAAAATGCAACAGAATCAAAACCACAGTAGGTAAACTTTAAATTAGTTTATCTTAGTGATATTCTACTATAAAATGTAGACTGCAGAGAAATCTCAATTATTAATCTTGCATTATTTTTCTGTTATTGAAGATTTACACAGTTTACAGTAAATTCCTACTAATGTATGGCTAAATATGTGTTTTGCCACTGGATGTTAACAATCACTTAATCTAAATAGGTTTTTGAGCAGATTCTTTTCTCCAAGTTCTGTATTCTGATACTTCAGTTAAATCACCAAAAAATGGTTCATTGTCTAAAGTTATTTTTGTCAGAGACATATAAAGCATATTATACTTGTATGTCTTTGGTTTTGTGAATCAAACACTAAGTATTACAACATCTTTTTGTTTTGTTTTTAGCTCACCTTTCCTAAAAGGAAATGTGAGCTTTTGCCATCACTTGGCGTCCGTTGTCCGTCAGGTGTAGACTATTTTTAAGATCTTCTCCTCTGAAACTACTGAACCAATTTCCACCAAACTTAAGCTGAATGATCCTTAGGGTATCTAGTAGTTTGTGTTTTATTTTCTGTGTCGTCAAAAATAATGGCCGTCATGAATAAAAATAGGACATGGCTTCTCAAAAACTAAATGCAGTTTTTGGCTTCTCAAAAACTAAAGTGTTTAAAGCAAATCTGACATGAGGTAAAAGTGTTCATTAGATCAAGAACTACCTGCCCTGAAATTTTCAGACGAATCCGACAACCGATTTTTGGGTTATTGCCCTAAATTGATAATTTTAATGAAATTTTGCAGTTTTTGGTTATTATCTTGAATATTATCATAGATAAAGATAAACTGTAAACAGCAAAAATGTTCAGCAAAGTAATTAAGATCTACAAAGAAGTCAAAATGTTCAAAATTGTCAATTGACCCATTAAGGAGTTGTTGCCCTTCAAAGGCAGTTTTACACAATTTGTTTATCATGATTGTTAACTTTAAAAAAATCTTCTCCTCTGAAACTACTGAAGCAATGTCAGCTAAACTTATGCTGAATGATCCTTAGGGTATCTAGTATAAAGTTTGTATTTTATATTATGTTTCATAAAAAAACAAGGCTGCCATGGCTTAAAATAGAACATAGGAGTAAAATGTGGTTTTTGGCTTATATCTCTAAAACCAAGGTATTTGAGAAAATCTGACAATGAGTTAAAGTGTTCATTAGGACAAGATCTACCTGCCCAGAAATTTTCAGCCAAATTGGATAACTGATTTTTTAGGTTATTGCCCCTGAATTGATAATTTAAAGAAAATTTTGCAGTTTTGGTTATTATCTTGAATATTATTATAAATAAAGATAAACTGTAAACAGTAAAAATGTTCAGTAAAATAAGATCTACAAATAAGTCAAATGATCAAAATTGTCAATTGACCCCTTAAGGAGTTTTTGCCCTTTAAAGGTAATTTTACATAATTTGTTCATCATGTTTGTTACTTTAAAAACCTCTGAAACTATTGAAGCAAATTCAGCCAAACTTGGGCTGAATGAACCTTAGGGTAACTAGTATGCGTTTTATGTTTTATTTTCTTGTACTTCAAGAAATATGGGGTCCCATGTTCAAGACAGGGTTTGGATACAGTACATAAATTCTATCCCTCCTTGCAAAAACTCAAAATCCAATAATTTTAGTGGTTGTCATTTGTTGCTGTGTTTCATATTTGCTTTTTGTTTATTGTTTTTAGCTCACCTTTCCTAATTGCCATGCAATACTCTCAGAATGCTGGGTACTATCCACACTTATTAATTATACATTAAAAACTTAAAAGCAAAAGAAAAACTTTGATGAAAAATTTAAATAAAAAACTACAGGTGAGCGATTCAGGCTCTTGAGAACCTCTTGTTTAAATTTATGTGCAGTGAAGTAGTGAAAAATGAATATATTTACTGTGGTATCTTATGTAGCTTCTAATGTTTGTCCCTAATATTTTATTAACTATGTATTTACTTTCAGGTATCACAGATCGAATTTATTCGTTCATAGTGTGTTAATTTACGCTTTTGATTGAGTTAAGCCTTCCAATTGATGTTTTATCGTGTGTTTTCTATGTTGTGATGTTATACTATTGTTTCAGAAAAAGGGAGAAGGTTTGGTACCATTAAAACGTTTAATCCCGCTGCAAATGTTTGCACCTGTCCTAAGTCAGGAATCTGATGTACAGTAGTTGTCGTTTGTTTATGTAATTTTTACGTGTTTCTCGTTTCTCGTTTTTTATATAGACTAGACCGTTGGTTTTACCGTTTGAATGGTTTTACACTAGTACTTTTGGGGCCCTTTATAGCTTGTTGTTCGGTGTGAGCCAAGGCTCCGTGTTGAAGGCCGTACATTGACCTATAATGGTTTACTTTTATAAATTGTTATTTGGATGGAGAGTTGTCTCATTGGCACTCACACCACATCTTCCTATATCTATCTAAAGCTATTGAAACTTTCTATTTAAATGATTTAATAATACATTTTATATTAATGTTATAGTTTTTCCAGTTCAGAAGCCTATTCTGTTAAAAAGAAGTGGGTGTCATAAAGAATGGACCACAGGACCCAATAAAGGAAGGTAAATATCAGTTTTAATGTTGACTGATTATTACAGTTGACTTTTATGTCATTATTTAGGGGGCCTTGGTGACCAAGTGGTCTAAGTAGTCCAGCAACTACATCACTAGCCTGTCAACGTTGAGGTTGTGAGTTCAAATCTCGCACCTTCCACTCCAATCTTAATTGACTAGGATTGTCAGTTTTCCTGCCGAAGGTCGTGGATCTCTCTAGGCACTCCGGCTTCCCCCACCAATAAAAACTGACCGCCACAAAATAGCACAATAGTGTTGAAAGTGGCGTAAAACACCAATCAATCAATTTTATGTCATTAGTATAAATAAATACAAATATAACAGGGATATGTGAGTTATTACTGTTAGGATCAACCTACCTTTTACCATTTTTCCTGTTGGTAGTTACTAAAAATTACATTATGTATTAGTTATGTTTTAATTTGAATTATTTTACACATTTGTCAGTATTAGAAGGCTATAATTGTCACATAAATATTAAATTAAACTTCTACTAATTTCTTTTTTTTTTCAGATGCAAGTCCATTAAAAGAAATTATCAAAGTGAATTTTGTATGGATACATTCAGAGTGAGTTTTTCTCCTGTTGTTATATTGAGAAAAAAATAAACTTTCTTATGTTTATTTTCCTATAGCTTTAAACTGGTTTTTTTCAGGTGTGTAAGACTAGAATAATAGGATACATATGTACATTGACTAATTTGTATGTCTCACTTTTCAGATTCCAGATTACCATTTAGATGGTTTATATGTATGGAATGAGTTAGACCAAGATCCAGTCAGAGTTGTATATACTCAAGGAGCTGGTGTCAACAATACAGATTTTATATTATATGTAGATTCAGTAACAACAGATGTTTGTGGATTCAATAGTGTATGTTTGTACTCTAGACATTGCATGCAAATCAGCAACTAACCCTTATTGCATAACAGGTAACTATTAAATATAATAGAATAGTTGAGTCTTGATATCCTAGGATTCAAAAAAATATGTCAGATAATCTCTTCAAGAAAGTAGAATAGAGAAATTTTCCTTTATCTGTGATATCGTATAAGTAGTATTTATTTAATCTTATTATATGACTATAAATTTTCTGTTTTCTCATTGGCTAAAAGCATAGAAAATCCTCTTCGATAAAACATTATATTCACCGCAGCAAAAATCACGAGAGGTTGATATAAGATTTGGAACAGCATCTGTGTAAATAACGTAGGTTTATGACGTCATGTAAATTCCCGTTTTTTTTTTTTTTTCTTTGTTTTCGGTGTATTTTTTCTATTCTTGTTTTTGGTGTATTTTTTTAGTGAACTTTATTGAATATTTCAAGCAACTAATGAAAATTAGCAACTGCAAAAGCAGATGATATATTTAGTATAAAAACAGGGAGCAGTTTTAAAAGTATCTTGTCAGAGCAAATACAAGAAAATTGGAGAAGGATAAAAAGTCATATATAAATAAAACAGTTGTTGACTTTTGATTTCAGTTGGTACAATGATTTATCAACCTCATCAAAAGTCTATAATTGTATAATATAGCTTAACTTTTATTATTACTTATTATGATATGAGTTAATGCAAAACACTTTTGAATGTCAGTCTTTCTTGCTTGTGGTTAGTACCATAAATAACTGCTAACCATTTATTTTCCATAGGTGAACAAAGTATTATCCTATGCCAAAGTGTGCCATGTGGACCAGTATGATAGACCAATATCTGGATATATCAATTTATGTCCTCATTCAATTGTCAATAACATTCCAGAAAAAATGTATAAGGTTTGTAAATTTTATCATTTTGAATTTCTGTTTATGAAGTGTTTAAACTGATAGTTATATATTATCATTGTAAGTTTTGAAAGTAAAGCCTGGTGAAGAAATTAATAAATTAAAAGCTGTTAATGCTATCATTGTTCTAATATTTAAACTGTTAATTTGTTTGTCAACATTATATATCAGATCATGTTATCATGTACCCATAATTTCATATTGCCAACTTTGAAACCTGAATTCATTTTTTGCAAATAAGGTTAGTATCACTTTTATTTACTCATCCACAATATGTTTTCCTATTGGTAACTGATTGTTTGATATATCCCCTGTCATACTTATGATTGTTCTTTTGTAGACATTGTTACATGAGCTATTCCATACACTGGGATTTTCAAAAACTCATTTTCCATATTTTAAGAAATGTCAGATTAAAGGTAAGTCACAAGGACCTTTAATAACATAGACAAATAGCCAAATGGCACTCTTAGTGGTTAAGTAAATGTTTTCCTTATCAAATTTTGACCAGATTTATGCACATTCTTTTGCTGAATGAAATTTAAAACCTGTTTAAAGTGTACTGTTTATGATTTTTCAGGAGTTAACCCTTATTACTTTGTTAATTTTAATCATTGCCTTGTAAACATTTAGTTGATTTCATTGTCCATTTCATTAGCATATAGTTTCGATAAACATCTTTTGAAATGTAAAAATTAAATGTCATGGTCATTTGTGATGGACATTGGAATGCTATCTTCATCTTATTTTACAAACGATGTTACAATGATATACCAGCAGTAAAATTAACAATTGGCAGAATTTGTTATTGATATGTGTATAGACTATTGAAGGATATTAAATTGGTTGTACTTATTATTATCTTCTTAAATTTTTTTGGTAAGAAGCTCTACAGAAGTAACAAAATTGTATCGCATTCTGTTATTTTCATTGTCTATATCTAATTCATAAATATCACTATGTATATTTGAGCGAAATAACTGATATTGTGTACCTTATTGACTGCTTTTATCAATAAAAAATAAAGTTTATAAGCTATTCTGATACAGCTATTAATTGACATTTTATCTTGAGCATTTTACTGGCTGAAGACCATATTTTTTCCAAAAAATAAACACATTTAAAAACTGCTAAGAGGACTTTATAGCCAGAATATATATCATGTTAATCTCCTATCCCCTTCTTAAATATCCTATTACCGGTAGCCGTGGCTTATTTATGATTTTCTTGGATGCTCTTTCCCCTTCCCAGAAACCCCAATGATACTGTTGGACTTGGTAATGAAAAGACTGCAGTTATAAAAGTGATAATAAACCCCAGTATGTTTCACTGATATTTTGCAGATAGAAGTCTTGATTGTCAGCCCCTAGGTTTAACCATTGTAGAAGAAGTAAATGGATTAGTAAGGATTATTACACCATCAGTTTTAAGAGAAACACAAGATCATTTTGGATGTACAATTGAAACTAAATATGGTGCCCCCTTGGAAGGAAAGGTAAATGATAGAAAATACATAATTGACATTTATATGGGTTCTTGTAAATAATTATAGATTCCTATAGTATATGGACAGCATAAATACCATTGTATAAGTATATGTAAATATTCAATGGCTAACTGAAAACAAGTCTGGGATAAAAAAAATATATTACTAGAACATAAATTCGGCTATAATTATTTATTCATTAATTGAAACAAAATTAATAAAAATAATTACCTGAGGAGATTTTGTTTTTGGCTAAAATGGTTTTACAGCACATTCAAGAATACTTTAACTTCAAGAATATTTTTGATTCAAATAACTGTAGTTATTGGAAATTGCAGACAAAAATATTGAAAAAATAAATATTTTAAGTCAAAACAGTGTCATTATAAATAATATTTATTAAGAACATGATGTGTTTTTGTAGTTTAACAACTTTACATCACATTGGGATGAAGTGTTGATGTATGGATCAATTATGTCACCTGATATGGGAATGGTAAGTACATATTATTTCAGTTTTACCTTGCCTGCTACAAATATTACTTGATGTTCAGGTTCAAGCATACTTTCAGACATGCTTTAGTATGATCCTTTTGAATTTTGTAGTTTAAAGCAAATAGTTTAACTGTTACTTTTACTTTACAGATTCAGTCATTTTTGTCTTGCCTTGACGGAGTCAAAAAGCGAGACATAGGTATTCTGTTTCCGACGGCGCGGTGTCAACAATGTATTAGTTTGTGATTATGTCTAGTTTAAGGTGAACCACTAGTGGTTGGTCAGTGATATTTGGTATGCAGTTGTATTAGCACTGGCACATCTCATTTCCATGGAGATTTTTTGGCCCTGCCCCCTCAGTCATGGTCTATTGACTTTGAAACTTTTGCTTAGTTTACATGTATTAGTTTGTGATTAGGTCAGTTTATAGGGAACCAGTAGTGGTAAGTCAATGATACTTGGTATGCAGTTGTATAAGCATTGGCATATCTCATTTCCATGGAGATTATTTGGCTAAATCCCCTCAGTCATGGTCTATTGACTTTAACACTTTTGCTTAGTTTACATGTATAAGTTTGTGATTAGGTCAGTTTATGGGGAACCACTGGTGGTAAGTCAATGATATTTGGTATGCAGTTGTATACGCATTGGCATATCTTATTTCCATGGAGATTATTTGGCTCCGCCCCCTCAGTCATGGTCCATTGACTTTGAAACTTTTACTTAGTTTACATGTATTAGTTTGTGATTAGATCAGTTCAAGGGGAACCACTAGTGGTAAGTCAATGATATTTTGTATGCAGTTGTATAAGCATTGGCATATCTCATTTCCATGGAGAATATTTGGTCCTGCCCCACAGTCATAGTCTATTGACTTTGAAACTTTTGCTTAGTTTACAGGTTTTAGTTTGTGATTAGATCAGTTTAAGATGAACCGCTAATGTTAAGTCAATGATATTTGGTATGCAAATTTATTGGCATTTGCAAGTCTCGTTTCCATGGAGATTAAATAGCCCCACCCTCTAAATCATGGTTCATTGACTTTGAAACTTTTACATAGTTTACAAGTCAGTGTTTGTGTTTAGGTTTGTTGAAAGGGAACAACTTATGATAAGTCTGTGGTATTTGGAATGCAGTTGTATTAGCATTGACACATCTCATTTCCATGGAGATTGTTTTGCATTATCAAAAGTACAAAAAGGCGACACATATCTCTGTGTTAACATTTTATTTGCACATATTATGAATTTATACTTGTCAACTGTTTAATGCCTTATTTTAGTGTAAGAATAACATTGATATATTTTATATGTAGATGCAATTCAACATATAAAAGCTGCATTGAAAATAAAAAATAAATAGACTGAGGATACTTCCATCTACATACCTCTTATCTGTTTATTTAATTTAGTTGTTGTCATTTTTCAGCCACATGTCACCTTTATAGACAGAATAACTTTAGCTTTATTTGAGGACAGTGGATGGTACAAAGTAGACTACAGTTCTGCTGATGATTATCTCTGGGGCAAAAGTAAGAGTTTTAATTAATATAAGGTTCTCACAAAGGCAAGTCCATGAATCCTGGACTCATGAAAATCTGTCTGAACTCGTCATTTTCTAAACTTGTGAGTCAAAAGATGTATCACGATTGAAAAATGTTATATCAAATGATCACACATATCATCACTTTATAGCAAAATTTAAAAAATTATCTTTGATGTCATTTCTTTGCTCTAATTAGTCATGGTGAATGAAATAGTGAATTGCAATAAAATTTCATCTTCTCATTGGTTGACTCTCAATGGCCAGAAATGATGAATCCCTGGACTTGCCTTCAAAAATCCTTAGTGAAAACCCTTTTAATAGCATCACAGTGACACAAAATATTCATATGATTCTGAACTAGATTTTTTTCTCAATGTAAATTTGAATTTCCAGTGTTCTCCCCAGGCCGACATGACGCTGCGGTGCAGCAGCGCCTTCATAATATTTTTGAAGATCATGCAGCGTCTTAATTGGCCGCTGTCCCTTAATACTTGATCCTGCAGCGTGTTAATTTTCACATTTTCATTATAAATGTTGGTTAAAATTGTCAAGTTACTGATCACCGCTGATGGGTCGGTCAGTGTTACGCAAGAACTGATAATTAGTTTTACCTGAGCCACGCTTATCTCAGCCTTATCGGACTATGTTATCAGGTAATAGCGTAAATGATCATCAAGAAGATAGATATTTTTTGAAGAAAATTAAAAATTTTAAAAACTTCAGTGCAGAAATTGAAGAAATAGATCGCAAATACATTGTATTTACGCATCGTGTTTGTGATCACCACCATTTATATAACGAATTTTTTCATTGGTCGAGAAGAAGAATCTATTTAAACACGACCAATGAACGTGTTGAATACAGATGATAAATTTGAATACACATTGCTAAAGATATTTACGATGAAAACTATGAATGAAAGTTTTAGTAGTTGAAAAAATTAAAATAAAGTTTGATTAAAGATAACGAGGAGTGATTTACTTTAAAAAAAAGTGAAAAAATGTTGCTTGCAAGGTAAATTCGTCTGAAACTGTCATATTTATATTAGAAATAAAATGATCATTGAACATCGATCGTGAATCCGTGCGTCGGGAAATATGTGACAATCAACACAGGTACAGAATCGCCGCAGCTTCTGTATAATGTCACTGGTAAATAATTTTAGTGGTTTTAACTTTAACGAATTTGTAAAGTTTCGTTTATATCTATCTGCCAAAGATAGGATTAAACAATAATACGCACGGAAGCATAATGTGAAACTACGGAAACTGGTCAGCTGTTCATTTATAAAAAATTTGTTTTAAAAAGTTGTATACCAAATATCTTAACAATATTCGATTTTATTAATTCTGAATGAACATGTTCTCTGCAAATAACAAAGGGGTGAATTATAAGCAAAAGGTAGATGATGGAAGTAGAAGTTTTTTTCACACCAATGACTTCTAATGAAAAGGGGAATACACCTCCTTCTACACTGTCAGTATAAGCAGATTTCATTGCTTCTCCTAATCCCAACCAAGCTCAAGTTTTAGCAATTGATAAAAGCAAGCACCACGTTTCTGGTTTCATTGACAAGTGGCTGACTGAGTTTTCATGGCTTAGAAATGTTAAAGGGGGTATAAGCAAAAGTTATTGTGAGTGGGGGTTTAATTTTTAACCCTGAAGAGGATAAAGACAAAGTTGAGGAACAGACTGTCCAAGAAAATAACACTATCTTGAAACAATATCCCTAGAAGGAGCAGAGAGTAGAGATGAATATTTATATTTTGACTTCTTTAATTGACTGAATATAAATAACTTTTGTGTTTAAAATCAATTTATTTCATATATATATTCTTGTAATTCATTAATACTCTGCATTATTAAACACATAACACAAAGCATTATAATTCATATTGCATGTCATGATTTATGACTTGCTGCTTCAGATCATAAACATTCACTCTACGCGCCCTTGAATTTTGCGCCTTAAAAAAATCCTGGGGAGAACACTGATTTCCACTTGTATGGTAGCCTTTACATTTTGAAAAGGAGATGTGGAGTATACATCAGTTAGACATAAACCTAACAACACCATCAATCCAAAAAGAAATACCGTAAAGCAGGTTATTTTCGCGGGGTGTTTATTTTCGCTTATTTTGTTGGATGAGGGAAAATCGCGAAAATAAATTCCGCGAAAATTTATGCATACATTTGGTTCTTTCTAATAGCTAAAGCGTTTTGTAAACAATTTTTTTTTTCCGGTCGACAGGGCCAATAACGGTATATGTTAGTTAAACGACATAAATGCGAAAGGGCATTATTCACATATATCTTAACAAAATAGCTGTCAGGTGTTAATAAGTTTAATAGTGTAAAATAATATGAGAGTGTAAGGTACTCTGTCAGGTATTTACCCTTATTAATTAGTGTCAAATTATGTAAGAGTTGCAAGTCACTCTTGATAATTTAATAACCTAACTAGTAAATCAAAGGTCCGGTCAATTTCGTAACTAATCAACCGTAACATTTACAAGATGTTTGTACACCTGTGACAAATATCTAAGTACCGTATTCTATTGATTAATTGTCTCAAAATATAATCAATAAATAAGACGTCATGAAGGTAAAACAATCATTTAACACTTGTTTGTCAATTTTTTATAACTTTTAAACTTCAAGCATTTCAGTATCCGTCAAAATATTTAATTGGGATTAAAGAATCCGCTAAAATAAAAACCGCCAAAATTTTTCGTATACTTTGTTACCCTAAATCGCGATATTTTACACCGCCAAAATAACCTGCTATACAGTAACTGAATGACAAAGCTCTGTGTGATAAGTCACTATTTTGCAATGTAAAAGTTAAAAAAAATGTAGAAAGTTACAAAGGAGGCAGTAAAAAACCATCCCAAAGAAACAAAAGTCCTGTTTGAAATGAAATGAGACAATAGGCAAACAACAGTCAGCAAAACTTACTTTGGTTAAGTTGACACCAAAGAAATCTGTGAATCATTTATTGTATATTTGTAGCTACCCATTTGTGTATTTTTCCTGTTTAAATCAGTGCTGTATCAAAAAAATAAATATGAGATTTAGAAAGCTAATTTTGTTTTATTAGATAATATAAAAACTAAATTTAAAAAAATTACAATTGGAGAATAAAAAAATAAATGCCTATACAGAACAGTCTGAATTAAAGACCATCTATGTCTGTAGAATTAATTTAACTTTTCAATTCTGAATGAAACATTTATGCATTTAGCATATCATGAAAGTACCATATGTTTTGACAACTACTTAGAAACTACGTGTGGGAAATACTCATGCCACTTTAGTGTGAATATCATGTGTTTCTGAGGTCTTTTTCTAGCCACAAATGTATTGTTTATAGTCAAATAAATTTTGTCATTTGTTATTTCAGATATGGGTTGTGTTGATAGATCTGAATTTTGTCTTAAACATGAAGATTACATCTGCAGAAATAAGTAAGAAGTTCCTGTTTTTGTTATTTTCTTTTAAGCATATCTTCATTTAACCTTTCTGGGTACTCAAGCTTCCTCTGCCAATAAAAACTGACCTCTATGGTAAAGTAAAACGTGCTGAAAGTGGTGTTAAACACGAACAATCAAACAATTAATCATTTAACCTATTGCTTTGATTTTCTCCCATTTGATAGTCTCTTGCAGACTTTATTTTTATCTGTTAACAATCATCTGTTTATTTCAATTTTGTTACATTTTGCATTTATTCTTGCTTGACTGATATGAAACTTATAGGAAAGGGAAGGAGCCTATGGAATTTGGGCTGAAAGGTCAAGGTCACTTTTAGTGAACAGAAATTATTTGGAAAAGGGTTTCCTGAAGGGGACTTAAGTTCCCTTGCTATATTGGAATGAAATTTTAACTGATGGAAGATATAGGGAAGGGAAAGAAGTCCATTGATTTGAGGGTCAACAAATCATGGTCACTGTTATTAGAAATTGCATTTGAGGGGAAGGGGGGAGTAATGGTTTCTAGATATTAGCTTAGGTTTCCTTAATTGATTGGAATGAAACTTGTACAGATGATAGATATAGGGAAGGAGAACATCCTATTGATTTTAGGGTTATAGAATTGAGAATCAAGGTTGCTATTACTAAAATAGATTTTTTTTATCAGAGATCATGATAAGGTGATAACTTTAGTTTTCATTTTTTGGGGTTATTATGAGACTTGTATAGAAAGAACAATTCTATATAAATAAAGAGAAAGAGAAGGTTCCTATTAATTTTCTTGTCTGGGTCAACCCTTGAAATAAAAATTTTTTCTCTCAATAAATGTGTAGTTCAGGTAGCATCAGTTGAAAGTTTCAGCTTTTCACCTGTTATCTATTATCATTATCATTATATTCAAAATTTCTTTTAAATGAAAGTTTCCTCTTCATACAGATATTGATGATATATTTAGTATAAAATAGTTTTTATGAGAATGTGTAGATCACAAATGATTTGCTCAGTGTTCTCCCCAGGGCCTTAAAGGACCGCGGGCCCGCGATGTATAATTTTTTACCGTGGTGGTATCGTTCTTACCGCGATGTATTATATTACTCAGTGGTGCTAAAATTTTCAGTTAAAAAAATGAAAATCGGTAAAGTTTTAAACAATTTGTTAAATCTTTTCTGTGCGGTATAAAATTCCAGGTGAAATTTGACCAGTTCAAACCAGTTCAGATTGTTTACACCACGTGATCGATTTACCTTTGTTGATTGGATTTAATCGATGTAATTCACACTTGTAACATGATTCTTTTGTGTTTTAATTAAGAGATCATAACTTTATGATCGTAGATAACTATTTTATGGCTTCACTCACCACCTGACAAGTTGGCAAATACTTTGTACACAAACTGTGCTGACCCGATAGTACACATTTTGTAGATACATTATTAAGATGGCTCATTACGTATAATTGACCATTATACACTTCTCAATACTTATTTAATAGTATTATATGTCTCTGATTGAACCATGGCCAAATTATCTTTAATTTTGACATAGTTTATATTGCATGATATTCCGGTTTCAAACTATCATAGTATCTTGTCAACAAGTAATTCAAAGGGGACGGATCACATGACCCAGTTAGTTCACATAGAATATATCCAAGATTTTTACAATTAACTGCAATCAATTCTATTTTATAAATAAAATGCATGACTGTACCTTCAAACTGGATATCTATATCCATATGATAATTAATGAATAACAGAAGTGATTTGCAAATTTTATCCATAAGCACATGTTAAATCTATTTATATCTACTTCCTGTCATTTAGGCGGAAAATAGGGAGACTTTGTTGTTGACAATGCATATGGTTACTTATAGATCTATAGAACTAGGATAAATTTATAGATTTAGGAATTCTTTATAAATTGATCATGACAAATAAAATTTAGATTTCAGTGCAGTATTAAGTCTGTATCTATGTTTGATTATCACTTAAGACAAGAGAAGTTAATATTTACATGAAATCTATGGCAAAATGTTTTGAAATTTATGAAAATTTCTTTTATTAAAATTTAAGATAGAAACTGGTTCAAATAATAAAACAATATTTGTTCTTGTTAATTTTATATCTCCTTATGACAGGAATCCTTTCACAATACAACATCTTTCATTCTAGAAATAAGAAAGTTTTTCAAATTGAATTGAACATTTTGTTCTCTTTTGAATGATATTTTATTCTAATGGATCATCGATTTTATAAAAGATTTAATAACTTTAAATTTAGATGAATATTTTGTAATGAATCATGTTTTATTTATTTTTAAAAATATTAAAGTATACATGTTAAACTGTTTATTGATTTACTTCTTTTTTACCAATAATTTTCAATGTCTACATAACACAGTACCACAGCATTAAAACAAAACAAGAGACATAAAAACTACAGTTACTAGAAATATAGCTAAGCGACGCGACACGACACAACTGATTGTATGAATCATTTCACCAAGCAGTCCACACGCGTTACCCTGGTGCTATCCAAAAATCCTGGGGAGAACACTGATTTGCTTACTGGTTGACATACTTTGAACTAGATACACTATTGTAAAAAAATGAAATTTTCATGAAAATTAAGAATAAATAATCCAGTTTGCACATTATATAACTCCTTTTCATGGAGCATTTAACGAATGCATGCTCATTTGAGTTAAAAATAAGTTAAGTGCCTTAGTTCATTAACATATTCAATCTGTTAATACTTGATTACCATGTAAGCTTGATACTAAATTTTGTACATATAATACTTTTCCAAGAATACATTTTTTTGGCATAAGCATCTATGGAATATTTTCATCTCGGAAGAAAAACATCACTGAAGGGATAGAGTTTGAGATTAACGCAATAATCAGTGTTTTTATATTTTAAGCTCTGCTGTTGGATGTCACTATTTACATAAAGACAAAGGCTATTGTAAACAAGAGTCTAATTTATCATGTAGAATTTACCAACCACAACCAAAGGTTAGTTCTAAATAGGTTTGTTTACAGTAAGAAATTAAAAAAATAATTTTAAACAAAAAAATCTTGGCATATCTTTTGATAAGGAAAATGGCTTCCAAGATTCTAGAAAATTGAAAACTTGATCGAAATGCTTGGTTTAACAGAAAAATTAAGAACAGTTGGATTTTTTTTTTTTTTTATTATGTGTAGCGGTAAATAATTCATGCATTTCCAGACTAAAAGGTAACGATAATATGTTAAGTGAATATTTATATAAAAAGATTCAAAAGGTAATAATTTTGTCTTATATCATGAAACTGAAATGATATCAATACATGGTATTACTTATTGAAACTATTAACTGAATTATATTAAAGTATACAAACATTTACTAAGAGTGTTTGAATTTTTTATCAGCTTGCAAATAAAAGAATTTTCTGCTGTTTCAGGGACATTGTTTCATTCCTAGAGTACCTGACTTTGAAGAAGAGATATTTGGAACTTCTAGTTTGTGCTTTGTATCAAATTTGACTTCAAATTATATGGTAAAAATTATTTTTTGGGGGTAACCTTTAGCAACTTGCTGGTTAGCTATATTTCAACTTTTATGAGTACACACAACTGCAGTAAGGTGTACATCCCTTTTATTTACCTTATATCTTAGCCATGCCCATGTGAAGCAATTAATTAATAATATGAAATAATAATATATTCTTTTCTAGAGTATAAGGTAGTTGTTGATTTCAATTGACATTATATATAGAATAATGGCATTTTTGTTTTTGATACTGACTTTATCAGCAAGAATATCAAGCGAGCCCGCTAGGGCGAGCTGATATTCGAGCTGATGAAGTCAGTATCAAAAAATTAAATGCCATTATTCTTTTTATCGGCAATCTGTCTTAACTCTATGTTTTTTTGTAAAGAATAAGAAGTAAAATGAAATAATAAGTAAAACTACTTTTACGCGCACAAAACATTGGGTTCGTTGTTCGGTTGTATGAATGAAGTCGCGTGCATTTCATTGATAAATTGAAGCGGATGGACAAGAACATGTGACGTTACTGCACTGATACCTGACGTCATTGCCTAATATTTTCGAGTATCAAGTCCTGTCCATGATATTGAAAATATTAGGCAGCAAGATCAAAGGGGAAATGTTCTAATTGCCGATATACCGATATATCTATAGATTGATATGTAGAGACGGTAGAAGATTATTTTCATATTTGTACACAATAGTTTGTTTGGTTTAATAGAAATATTATTCTCTACATGAGCACTTTCTACTTTCACTAAACTGTTAAGTACTTTTTTACTGGTCAGTATGAAATTATATGGACCTAACTATATTCTATAAATTTATTCCTTGTAGGAAAAGACTTCTATATTAACTGGTAGATGTTATCTACATAAATGTTCCATGAATAGAGATTTATTGGTCAAAGTTCATGGATCAGATTGGATTGATTGTCCATATGGAAAGTTAATCAGAGTAAGTATTTTTCATATCTTCAATAGTTTTTAATGATTTTTTTATCCCTTTTTTTGGAAAATGACGCTATCAGTGGCATGTTTTTCGATACCATTGACCGGAACTAACGGAAGTTGATTATGCCTCTGCCTACCGCACTCGGTTTCATATTTACTATTTTACATACTAACTGGAATCTGCTTGTATTACGCTACACTCGAACAAAGTGTTGTAGTCGGACCGGAACCAGTTTACATACTTTATTTTATTTACCAAAAGATATCTTGACCTGTCCATATGTTTTTGTTATTAAATGGTATTTGGAGCTATCCCTTTGTTATATTTTTCATATTTATTGGAGCTTTCACAATTTTATGTACACATGATAAATAGATCCGTTTTGTTATGGTGTTGGACTTTTACCCTCCAATGATCAGCAATCGCTAGACAAAATAGTTCTCTAAATAATGTCAGCCTTTCATGCCATTTCAACTTTACAATCATTAAAAAAGTAATAATCGGAATTATTTTGATATCCACTGGATAGAAACTGGTCTTTATCCAGATTTACGAAGATTTTAATAATCAGAAATTAGTAATACGGTTATACCCACGCAGTGCGTATGAATCTTTGTTTACAAAGTTATAGCAGCAGAGTCTGTAACTGTATCATTATTAATTAACTACACTGTTATTGTACTTAATATGATGAAAACTGCATATGCAATATAAGATGTCAACTTGGCCAATACAGATTTTTTTCCATATTGGCGAGTTTTGATCCGCCAAAACAGGATTTCGAACGTCTCTAGTTTTTAGATCGTAATTCACGATAAACTCAAACTGAAAGTAAACAGTTGTTTGTACGACGCAGTTTTATTTACTCACCATAAACAAGCTGAAACTTTCAGTATGGCATATATTTTATGTTAAAGACGGTCCCATTCATTTGAAAAGCATTTTGAAAGTAGATGATGGAATTATTTCAGGTTTGGGGAACGAGTAAATTATCACAAAGTTCATTTCTCGACGACCTCATAATTTCATCTTGTCGATGGTACAAATCGATTTTTACTGTTTACTTTCGCTTCTCATGTTTTGTAAACGGTCTTTTATTTTTAAACCCGAACCAGGCATATGCATTCTGTAATTGCGCAAATCTTCGTTCTTTGGTCATTTGGCTTATGGATAGTTGTATCAATTTCAACTCTTACATTATTTTTTTTTTAAATATATTTGCATTACACATGCAATTACAGTACCTTTCCAATTACTATTTATGTGTTGTGTCTAAATTAAAGTTGTAACACTTTATAGTGACTGGAAAGGGTAGAAAAATTCATCAGGTGAGAAAAGGCTGAAGATACATGGAAACGGTACCAAATCATTAGATATTGCATCTTATAAAAAGAAACTGAGATTTGGATAGTTCCACTTCAAGGTAAAATGTTTATCTCTTGTGAAATGAAATAAAAAATATTGCAACACTGTAGTTAATTTATAAAGATACTATTACATGCATTTCTGTATTGGCCTCATTGTTGGTCCTCAGCCAGCAGTATTGGCCTTCAGCTTCGCTTCAGACCAATACACCAAGACATGGACCAATAACAAGGACAATACAGAAATACTACTAATAATATTATAGAATGACAGTATGGTTCAATAGCGAGAATCAGCCCTCAACTACTTTTTACATAAATATTAACTTCTGGCTTCAACTCCTTGTTCGTCTTGTCTGGAGATCTTCTTGTAGTTCCAGTTAGGCAAGCATTTTAGAGACGTATCCGTCCATCCTCTCTTGACTTGTAATTTCTGGTGATAGATTTTGCCGCTTGACGTTGTATCCTTTCAAGCTTGGTTTTTCTTTGTTACCATGTAGGGGTCCCATACTATGGCTCCATATTAAATTGTAAGATCCATTCCTAAAGGTCTAGATAATTGTTCTAATCTGACACAAATTTCAATAACTGGAATGCTACCCAAGTTGAATATATGGTGACCTACTAGAACAGCATTATCACTATTGAAATTGTGTTTTATACCATGATTGTTAAATGTCATTATTTTAAATGGAGACAGACATTTGACCTGAAAGGTGGTGTGGGAGTGCAAAATCAAAAACTAACTGACTATGATATATGGTTAAAGAATGAATATCAATTACATGGGTCAACATGGTCAAGGGCAGAGTTGTTATGAAATAACAATATGGCAGAGAAGTGGTTTCAAGTTTCATATAAAGTGACCTGACTGATATGAAATAAAAAATCAAAGGAGTATCCCTATTTGTCTAATCTTCAAGGTGAAATAAAACTAGTAAAACAATATTATACTATTGTCTAAATAAAATCTACAGAAATATAATTTGCTTCAAGTAACAGAAATAACTAGGTCACTAGTAACTTATTTAATGAGTATGTGGGGTATAAGAGCTTGATAACAACAGGCTCTTCATAATCATTTGGTTTGAAAAGGATACTATAGTAGTCTATATTCTTGATTTAGAAAATGTAATTGCAAGACAAAAATCACATTACTTAGAAACTTTAGATCATTCAGGTAGTCTTTATTTATATGTACAAAAGAACAGCCAGTGGTCATTGGATATTGTAGATCATTCAAATAGTCTTGACCTATTTATTAGTACAAAAGAACAGCCAGTAGTCATTGGATATTGTAGATCATTCTGGTAGTCTTGACCTATTTATTTATAGAAAAAAACAGCCAGTAGTCATTGGATACTGTAGATCATTCAGTTAGTCTTGACCTATACATTTGTACTAAAAAAACAGCCAGTTGTCATCTTCACATAACACACACATATACGAATATCAATAATATGCTTACGAGACATGTTGGAATGTTAAACTAATTACGGTATGTGAAAATCAAGACTTGCATAAAAAATATCATAATATTATAGACAGTGGCGTCATTTTTCCTCAGAGCTTTCAGCTCTTTGATTTTTACTTCCAGTTGGCTTCCATGTATTATTGATATTTCACATAGTTGTTTCCCATGTCCGAAGGCTGCATCTTTGTAATTTGAAGGTCAGTCACAGCTGATAGATGTGTTAAAAGTTGTTGCCTATGTAAATATGTAAGAATCTTATCGTGAATTGTCCATCAGTCATGTCCAAAGGCTGCATCTTTGTAATTTGAAGGTCAAAAATTGTTGCCTATGTAAATATTTAAGAATCTTATTGTGAATTGTCCATCAGTCATATCCAAAGGCTGCATCTTTGTAATTTGAAGGTCAAAAGTTGTTGCCTATGTAAATATGTAAGAATCTTCTTGTAAATTGTCCATCAGTCATTTATTATGCCTGCCTACAAAAGTAGAAGGGGGATATTGTTTTGCAGTCAGTGTATCTGTCAGTCGATCGTGAGTCTGTTTGTCTGTTTGTCTGTCCCGTATCATAAGGTAGATAACCATGAAGTTGTGATCATAATTAACTTGATATACTTAGTACAATTGTTCATAACAATGTAAACTTCTTGAAACTGTCACAATGTATTATTAAATATACACTGATGAAAATATATGTGATTTCCCATCTGTAACTGCGAGGTTAAATCTTTTCAAAATTATTGCAATGAAATTGAATTAACATGGTTAAACATAAGATTCAGATTGCTGTTAAACGACATTGTTCCCCATTTTCTTCCATTTTTCAGATACGAGGGTACAGAGGATATATCAAATGTCCAAGTAGTAAAGATATCATGTGTCCAGAACTCCCAGATAATATCCACATATCTGTTACAGAATTTTCAAATGTTATATACTGTATGTATTATATAGCTGCATCAAAATGTATAAAAAAAATAAGAAAAAGAAAAAAAATCAGTGCTATTCATAGAAGCAATGTTGTCATGAAGAACATCACTTATAGTTAATACTCTTGTCATAACTTATAAAAGAGATAACAGGAATTTCAAAAAAATATTCAAAAGGACAACAGACATTTATGTTTTTTTATACAAACAAAGACACACAACAATGAATGTGTTTTATACAAACAAAGACACACAACAATGAATGTGTTTTATACAAACAAAGACGCACAACAATGAATGTGTTTTATACAAAGACACACAACAATGAATGTGTTTTATACAAAGACACACAACAATGAATGTGTTTTATACAAACAAAGACACACAACAATGAATGTGTTTTATACAAACAAAGACACACAACAATGAATGTGTTTTATACAGATAACATGACTAGGTATAGACATAAAATGTGTTGGGGTTAAACAAGTTTTACATGCATACAAACTCCCCTCTTTGTCTATCTAGACCATATGTTGTAAAAGTAAAAAACATTTATTTTAAATCGAAGTCACACGGAATTATTAATGTTGTGCAACTTTATTCTAAAACAAGTACTTTTAGAACTGATACAACTTAAGCTTATAGGTGACACATTCTTCATGGATCATGTACTGATTATGACAAGCACATTCATTTTGAAGTACTTTCTCAGAACTACTTGTAAATAAATGTAAAGTGCATTAATATGTTGGGTACTTTATTATTTATTATTCTTATTTTTGTCTAATTTAGCCCAAGAGAGCAGTATACCATTACCATTATTTGGCATCTGTAATGTTTTCTTAAATCTTAACAGTGGCGGATCCAGGGGATGGGTTCCGGGGGTTGGAACCCCCCCCCCCTTTTTTTTTGAGGATCAATGCATTTGAATGGGGACATATAGTTGGAACCCCCCCCTTTATCCTGGGTTAGGAACCCCCTTTTATAAATGGCTAGATCCGCCCCCTGCTTAATGTGGCTTGATTGTAGCTTTTCTGTTCTGAATTGGTTTAATTCAAGACTTAAATTATTTAATTAGCAAAGCAGTGAAACATATTTTTTACACTTCAGTGATCACTCTGGTTTGAACTAGAATTTTATTCGTAAATCTCGTGCATTGAAATCTACTCACTAGTTATTTTCACTCTTTTTATTGGATATGTAAATTTCCTTTGTTGTAAAATTCCTATTTATACTATTAGTAATTTACAAAGTTTTATCTTTACTTTTTGAATTTGATATTACGTTGAAATTTCCTAATTGTTAAAAATAATCAAGGAAAATAATCTTATCTTTCAGATACTTCAACCAGTGCCAATATGTCAAGTACAGACCATAATTCCATTCCCAGTGTATCATCAGGAACAAACAATAATTTTTCAATTAATATTTCTCCAAGTCTGTTTATTTTTGTATATTTGATAACCCAATACATAGTAACTTAATGTAGGATAAGTTTTATTATTATAGTCTTCCCTACATCACTAGACCGTAGAATAGAGGGTTAGGGGCATTATGTTTTTCGGTCTGTGTGTCCTTCTGTTTGTTCGTTCGTCCGTCTGTCTGTCCCACTTCAGGTTAAAGTTTTTGGTCAAGGTAGTTTTTGATGAAGTTGAAGTCCAATCAAATTGAAACTTAGTACACATGTTCCCTATGATATGATCTTTCTAATTTTAAAGCCAAATTTGAGTTTTGACCCTAATTTCACGGTCCACTGAACATATAAAATGATAGTGCAAGTGGGGCATCCGTGTACTATGGACACATTCTTGTTTTGATTATGTTTTCAGCATTATGCCTGCTACTAAAAATACAATATAGCATAAGATTTTATATAAGTATGATTTTAAACTTGGCTAAGTCTCTATCAGTATAAATTGTGTGTATTATTATGCATACAGAAAAAGAACACTATTGAACAAACAATAAAATTTGGTTCAATTCAAAAATAGAAAAGTAATAATATCATAGGTCCAATATAAATCAGAAGTCAAAAAGGAGGCAACAAAAATCATACATCCAAAAAATGTGGCAACAGAATCAAAAGTAAAAAAAGGGGCACTAAAATTCAGTCAAAAAAAGGGGAAACAAAAATCATAAGTTAAAAAGGACAGACAGCATCATGGAGCTAAATAATAAAAAGAAAGGTCAACAACAGTCAACATAACACTACATTAAAGGCACAAATATGGCCGCTAGATATTTTAAAAGTTTTAAGATGATGATGGATATATGGATGACGATGAGGTCAATTGATGGAAGTTGAGCTAAAAATGACCAGAGCAACAAGATCTATAAAAAAAAGTCATACAGCAGAAATGATCAATTGACCCCTATAGGAGTATATATATTTATAAATATATATATAAATAAGAAGCTAGGGTATGATTGCCAATGAGACAACTCTCCACCAGACACCAAATGACACAGAAGTTTACAACTATAGGTAACCGTACAACCTTCAACAATAAGCAAAACCAATACCGCATAGTCAGCTATAAAAGGCCCCCAAATGTAAAACAATTCAAATGAGAAAACTGACTGCCTGATTTATGTACAAAACAATGAACAAAAACAACTATGAATTGTTATTTGGATGGAGAGTTGTCTCATTGGCACTCACACCACATCTTCCTATATCTATATATGATATACAGCAACAAACAACAACCACTAAATTACAGGCTCCTGACTTGGGACAGGCACATAAAGAATGTGGCGGGTTAAACTAGTTTGTTGGCACCTAACCTGGGACAGTGTTGTAACAGTACAACATAGCACACTATAAAAATCAGTTGAAAAAGGCTTAACTCATCAGATCAATACAAAGCAGAAAAACATCTACCGGTAACAAAAACACACACCTGACGTTACAAGGTATTTATATATCCCCACAACAAAAAAGACACCAAGTACAAATCTGAGAGTACTCACAGTTACTGATAGCTAGTTCTAAACCAATAACAACTAATAAAAAAAAATATCATGCATCTATGACCAAAATATCAATCAGTACACATCCAACATCCAATGGATTTAGTGTAAAGATGTCATGAACAGTCCCAGAAAAGCACGACCTTGTGCAATGCCAAGATAAAGGTATCAACAGATTGTAGAGCCATCAATGTGCATATGCATATGGAAATAATATTATGCCATTGAATGATTACTTTTAACTATTTCTGCCTTTATTTTGCAGAAACTATATTAGATAGAAACTTTAGATAGTATTAATGTTCAGCGAAATAAGGTCTACAAATAATTCAATATGGATGAAATTGTCAATTGACCCCATATAGTTCTTGCCCTTGAAAGAAAATTTTTACCAAATTTTTGCTTTTTTGCAGACTTTATGATAGTTAAATAGAAACTGATAAGCAAAAAAATGTTTGCCCCTGTAAACTAGATCTACAAACAAGTAAAAAATCTAAAATTGTCAATTGAACCCTCATAGAGTTAATGACACTGAAAGATGATTTTTACCAATTTGCATTTTTGCAGAAACTATAATAGATACATAGAAACATGTTCAGCACAATAAGATCTACAAATAAGTCAACATGACTGAAATGTTAAGTTTTGTCAATTTCATGTTATCTATAGCAAGGTTTTGTATCTGCAAAAGAAGGAATTTTATCAAAATTATAAACAGTAATGTTGATCTCTTCAGACTATTTAAATACACTCTAAAACATTATATAACTTACCTGTATGAATATTTGTGTGGTGTAAGATACAGGAGAAATGTTTTTGAAAAACACTTTAAAGTGCAATATAATTGCAAGAGACTGAAGATGTCATTGCATTCAATATTTGATTATTGTGTGGATGATATATGTCATTATACATTAAACCATTGTTTTGTGACTATTCTTGTGTAATATGTCACATAATAATAATATATAAATGTTAAATATTTAGATAAATATAAAAAAAGATTTGATTAAAAAAAAAACCCATGACTGAAGTTATCAACCAACTATGGAGTTGGTTGACAATTTCAGTCATGTTTTTTTTAGGACACATTTTACCGTAATGATGGTTATACCCGTTTTGCCATTTTTGTCATAAACATACACTATAGTAAAAGATACAGTCAACCTAACCATCCTAAAAAAAAGTTTCTTATGAGCACTTACGGGACGACTATTTGATATTCTGGGGGGGGCAGGAGGATTTTTTACAGATTATTTTATTTATTTTCATCTGTAGTTATGTATGCTTATTTTTTCTCCCTTTATACAATTATTTTCATGGATTTTGCGATGCAGAATATCATTTCCATCCTGTATTATTCATTTTTAAAATCCTCCTAGACCCACCCCTAAAAATCAAATCAGTGTTGTACAATATAGTAATGTCGGTCTAACACACCAATTAACTGATATGTACAATATATGTACATTGTAGGTTAATATAAAAAAAAAAGAAAAAGTGAGACTGGCCAAACTTCGTAGCAAGAGCAATTTTTTTTTATACATTTTATATTTTCATATAATGTATATAAATTGTACTAACCTGCAATTTAACCTCAACACTTTAATTAAAGGGGCATTAGCTACGAGATATGAATAAAATTAGAATATGATTTTTTTTGTTCAATCATTAATAAAAGTGAAATAATGAAATAATAATTCGCTTTTAGCAGCCAATTTGGATCAATTTTGTCAAAATAAGCAAAGAAACATAGCTGATGAATTATTCACTTGCATGTGAATAATGCGACCTCATTAAATCCCAGGGACCGCGCTGTGCGTCGCCAATGTCGCAATTTGCGATTTTTTATTTCATCTGGCGACTAAATACGGCTGCTGGCGATATTTCTGGCGCCAACATTTTCCTGTGTAAAAATTTTCATTTCTTGACATTATCGATCTTCATTTAAATTGGTAAAAGTTAAAACAATAAACTGTACAAAATTTCACCTGGCGACAAGTTTATGACTTTGTTTACGACCCCAAGCTAATCAACGGTTACAACAGGTGTCATAATCTGTTGTTACAGGTAATCCATTTATCGGATGGGTCACTAATGATCATCAACATTAATTAATTCAAATAGAATTGATCAGTCGGTATTTGTCTATTTCATTTGAAGAAATGTTCATACGACAACACAATTTTCAATGTTTACCGTAGTTGAATGAAGAAAACATAATTGACAGGAAGTTGAAAACCATAATCAAATTATGATACGAAAATAACAAAACCGACCGCCATTGTTGGTCATATTTACTTCTACGTACTGTATATAATCCCCCAAAGAAGGAGCACACCCGAATAAAGAAAGATAACTCAATTTTACTTTTTCTTTGCATTGAGATACCTACTTAAGACATGTCTAAGATATGTCTACATACTTCTGGCTTTAGAATTTATATGTTTAGGTCTTTTGAGTTATGGGAAGAGTTAAAGAGGGTTTTAGTAGCAGGATGGGTAGGGTTGGTAGGGTGCCTTGGTCATCCTTTTCTGTATTCTTTATTTCTAATACAATATTTCACTATTCTGTAAATCTAAACACCTCTTATTCTGTTTTCTTCATACAATTACCCATTTTATTTCTATTTCTTATTTTTTGATTTAAAACATTTTGTCTATTCTGTAGCATATACAGACCATAAGCTAATGTATATTCTTCTACATATGAAATACTGACAAAAAAAAATAAAGTACACGTCAGTTTTGTTGTATATATAGAAACCCTATGCAATGACTTACTTAGTGTAACATGTTAAATGATGAAAAGTACAGGCTGAGTGCATAAGAGATTTAAATTGAACATAGTTTAAATTTTGATAGAAGAATTAAAGACTCTAGATGGCTCTAAAGTTTGCTCCAAGTTTTCAAAACTGGCGACAAAATATAGGAGCTGGCGATTTTTCTGGCTCCAACTTTTTGGGAGCCAGAGCAGCCCCTGAATCCGTATTCATGTGACCTTCAATTTAACCCATTAGCTAGAGATTGGTTACTAGATATAAGAAGATGTGATATGAGTGCCAATGAGACAACTCTCCATCCAAGTCACAATTTATAAAAGTAAACCATTATAGGTCAAAGTACAGTCTTCAACACGGAGCCTTGGCTCACACTGTACTGTAAGGTATAAAGGGCCCCAAAAATTACTATAGTGTAAAACCATTCAAACGGGAAAACCAACAGTCTAATCTATATAAAAAACGAGAAACAAGAAACACTGATGAACACATCAACAAACGACAACTACTGAACATCAGATTCCTGACTTAGGACAGGTGCAAACAATTGCAGTGGGTTTAAACGTTTTAATGGTACCAAATCTTCACCCTTATCTGAAACAATAGTTTAACATCACAACATAGAAAGACACGCTATAAAATATCAATTGAAATGGCTTAACTCAATCAAAAGACATATGAACACAAGTGAACATACACTGAACGAATAAATTTGATCTATGATACAATGTGAAATGTTAAACAATTTCAGAAAATCAACAATAACCTTAAACAAAAATCTGCCATTTACAATAATATTATACACAGGTAAATGAAAATAATTTTGTTGTTAGGTATACAGTTTAAAAGGAGAAAGGAAATATTTTTACAAAATAAATCATTTTGATGTTCATAGTTCAAAGAAGTAAAAATTTATAGTAATACCAAACACTTATCAAAGCTGGTATATAGACCAGATATAACCCTGAATTAGTAAACAATAAATAACAAAAAAGCATTACAAATAGTATCAACAGGTCAAATTAACAAGGAAGTACGATTTGAGAGTACGCATGTATTAGTCCGTTGTTCAGCCATTAAAAGAAAAATAATGTCAACATTGAAAGTGAAACAAAGGTGAACCATTTCGTTGACTGATTTAATCCTAAAAAAAACATTCTTACACAGGTAAAAACTATGATAAAATCATTTTTTTAACCTATAACATGAAATCAAACAGACCTAAAAAAGTCCAATTGCTCGATGTCGCTATCTATTTATATTTATGTTTATGTTTATATCGGGTTATGTGACCGTCGGCAGGCTTCGGAGGTCATCTGTAACTGTATCTGTATTTTCTATCTTATGCCAATCTAGGCACACCTCCACAATAGGAGTAAAAGGCAACTATCCACCAGTATATTAAAATGGTCCACACACTAAAATTATTTACAGTTCTATCACCAATCCTTCACCAATAAGACAAATTGTCAAGGTTTATTTACACTAAAATGTTTTTATCTGCTATAAAATCTAAATGTCAACTAAGCAGAATGTTTCTTATCTACTATAATCGCGGGGATTTTGAAATAGTTAAGATAATTTATATACTTTTAAAAATAATTTATCTATAAGTATAATTTAAGGGAAACTGGACAGGACCAAGATGCGATCAGTCCCTATCAAGGAATGTTATTGAACAGTTCGTGGCTTCTTTGTGATGTCTAGTAGTTGGTATCTTCTCACATGTAGCTTATAGCACAAGCTTCTACATAATGGTTCTAGTTCGGTATCAATGTCTGATATGAGAGCTTCAGCACTCAGCTGTGTGCAGTAAAAATATGGGTTGACTATAATTGTTGAAATATCAAATGAGGCGTCTACTTTATGTCTTGCAAACAGCATACTACCAATGCTTATTATTTCTAAAATGAGTGGTTTTCGTATGCACTCGAATTCTTCACATATTAACAGGAAATGATTCATAGTTTCTTCATTCTTTTTGCACATCAAGCAGGTACCATCTGGTGTAATTTTGTTGAACACAGCTCTTTTCGCCTGTAGAATGTATGTTCCAGTTAGGATTTTTAGTCGGACTGGTATTCTAGATATGTCTCTTATACTGACTGATAAGGTTCTTGCAATTGCGTGACGACATTTGCCTATAGTATATAATCCTCCAATGTATTTTAAAGATGTGAACATTGTAGTTTCTTGTTTAATCCGGTTTGACCAATAGCTGGGAAAATGGAACAATCAAACCAGTAGCTCAGTATGGTATAAACATCAACCAAAAGATGCTAGATATAACAAATGACCACAATATTGAACAGGTTGTATCAGAAACAACAAGAGAAAACAACATTCTAGATTTATGTTTCACCAACAACCCTAATCTCATAAAGAAAGTAGAAGTAGAACCAGGAATAAACGACCATAACCTTGTTAAGATCACTATAAATACAAAGGCAAAAATTCATAAAAAACCGCCTAGGAAAATATACATGTATAAAAGGGGGAACATTGAAGGTATAAGATCAGACCTAAGATCAAAACTTGATAAGTTCAAAGAAGACAGCAATAAAGAAGGTGTAGAAACATCATGGACAAAGTTCAAACACCTAGTTAGAGAATCAATTGAAAATAACATACCATCAAAGCATACTACCACGAGATGGAATCTTCCCTGGATGACAACAGAAACTAAACAAATGATAAGAAAGAAACAGAGACTCTACAACAAAGCCCAAAAATCAAACGATAAGCAACACTGGAAAGATTTTAAACTTTATAGAAAAAAAAAGTAAAAGAGCAACTTCAAAGCAACCACAACCAATATGTCAAAGACATTCTGACACCAGAAGAACCAACAAAAGCACATACAGACAGTTGCAGAGAACAAATATATGCTACAACCAAGACATTTTGGTCGTATATAAAAGGTATGAAGATGGACAGTAGTAACATCAGCATGCTTAATAGGAATGGTAATGACATCATACATACAGAAGAAAAAGCAAACATCCTTAACCAGCAGTACGAATCAGCATTTTCTGATATTGATTTTAACCAGTACTTAAGCATACGATTCTATACAGATGTTGAATTTAGGCTACCAAAATTACCAAGACCTATTATACACATGAAACCAATAAATATGTCGTTACCTGGAATTATCAAACAGCTGAAAATATGAATCCTAACAAAGCAACAGGACCTGATCTGATTCCTTGCAGAGTCCTGAAAGAGACAGCAGAACAAATAGCACTATACTTGGAGGTAATATTTAATAAATCCATCAAATTAGGAACAGTACCATCAAACTGGCTCATCGGTAATGTCATCCAGATTTTTAAAAAGGGCGATAAAACAGATCCAGCAAATTACCGTCCTGTCTCTCTTAGGGAGCTACGATTAGATTTTTATGGGGGCTAGGATGAAATTTGAAAAAAATAGGCAGGACAGGAGTTTTGAGTAAAACAAAAAGGCAGGATGAGACATTTGACAATTTAGCAATTTAGGTTAAAAAAAGTCAGGATAAACTTTAAAAAAAAGGCAGGACCGAATAGAGTGCAAAATAAAAAGGCAGGACAGAGATTACAACTAAAAAAAAATGCAGGACAAAATTTTCATCCTAGCCCCCATGAAAATCAAATGGTAGCTCCTTTACATCTGTCCCTTGCAAAATTATGGAGCACATCATCTTTAGTAGCATTATGAACTACCTGGATGACAACAAACTCCTGTCATCATACCAGTATGGATTCAGGAAAAACCACTCGTGTGAACAACAGCTTATAAACACCACGGAAGATCTAGCTAGAATAAGAGATAATAAAAGCCAAGCAGATATACTGATACTGGACTTCAGTAAGGCCTTCGATACCGTGCCACATCGCCATCTTGTACACAAACTCAGAAACAAGGGTATTGATAAGTCTAAGTAAATTGGATAGATAACTGGCTCCAACATAGAAAACAGACAGTACTTCTAGATGGCTGTAAATCACAACCTGCAACCGTACGATCCGGAGTTCCACAAGGTACCGTACTTGGCCCTCTTCTATTTCTTCAATACATCAATGACATTGGGGATAATTTAACAACTGATACCAACATAAGACTCTATGCAGATGATTGCTTATTATACAGAGACATCAAAACTCATAATGATACAGAAATATTACAGAAAGACTTAACTGAATTAGAAAAGTGGTCTGTTGATTGGAAAATGTCATTAAATCCAAAGAAATGCTACGTTCTACAGACAACACATAACATCCGTAATAGAATTATAAGACCATACTTCTTACATTCTACAAAGCTGGAACTAAAAGAACATAACCCGTACCTAGGGGTGGAGCTGGACAGCAAGCTCAATTGGAACCATCACATTACCTCAAAAATTAATAAAGCTTCACAACAACTGAATTTTGTAAGAAGAAATTTATATAGATGCCCTCAAGAAATTAAACAACACGCTTACATTGCTCTGGTAAGACCACATCTGGAATACAGTAGCTCAGTATGGGACCCCCCATCGGAAGAAGACATTAAACGTTTAAAAATGGTACAACACAGGGCGGCAAGATTTGTAACCAAGGACTGCAACTACCGACCCGGCTCTATGACCGCAATTATACAATCTTTGAATTGGCCTACCCTTGAAACGAGAGGAACAGCAAATCGCTTAATATTATTTCAGAAAATACTGTACCACCAAGTAGCTACCGAAATTCCCAAATACTACCTCGTCAACAACAGGAAAACACGTCATAGCCACACAGCATCATGCAGCCGCAATGCAACACCTCCGAATACGAATTCAGCTTCTACCCGAGAACAATCCGAGACTGGAACCATCTACCATGAAACATTGCAACTGTCACCGACTCGGACACTTTCAAGGAAAACCTCTGGTCACACTTCCATCCTGAGACCAGAGACACAGTGATGCTGTAAAGATCATCCTTGTTTTTATCCTGCACCGACCACAATTTTAAACTTGTATATATTTATTTATTTTTTCGGTTTTGTTGATCACAGCTTGTACAGCACCTGAATGAATGAATCGATTTAATTTCCCTCTTTGTTTTTTTATGAGCTGATAGAAGAGTTTACTATCCACTGTTCTTGCATCAATGAGTTTTTGTCTCTCTGTTATCCGAAGTTTTGCATTTTCGGCTCTGCAGAGTTTTCTAAGGTCACAAGTTATTTTCTTTTTATTTTAAAGTAGAGGATTTGAAGGAATTTCTGGTCTGCCGTTGATTTTCCATTCGCAAAAAGCGTTTTTCTTTGCCTTTATTGCCAAATATATATTGTGGGTCATAAATTTCAGTTTTGGTTTACGTTTTTTCCCTTTCTGAGGTGGTACAATAGCTGTTAAAGCCCGAGTTAATGCAGTGTTGATGTTGGTAACTGCCTTATCAATCTCTACTGGGTCATTTATTGTAAAGTCACACTTATCAAGTTGATCGGATACTACCTGTTTGTATAAATCTTTGTCAATTTTATGCCAGTCTATTTTACGAACAATTTGTCCATTATTACTTTCTATACCTTGCGCAGGTTTCATTGAGAAACTGAATTTAATATTGGCGCACACTGGATAATGATCTGAAATGTTACTTGTTATTTCTAATCTTCTAAGATGTAAGATGTTGTCACTAAAGTTCTCTGGATACAAGATATAATCTATTGCTGTACAGTCACTACCGTTTGAATGTATAAATGTCTTTCCGACGTTCTGAGTTTTCATCTTACTTTCATTTATAAATTCAGAAATATATTTGCTTCTTTTGTTGTTTGAGGTGCCTAGCAGGTATTTTTGGTCCTCAATGCTCTTCAACTTCGTACTTGTTTTGGCCTTTTTAACATTTTTTGATTCGAGCTTCACTGATGAGTCTTTTGTAGACGAAACGCGCGTCTGGCGTATATACAAAATTTCAATCCTGGTATCTATGATGAGTTTATTTTCATTAAAATCTCCTCCAATTATGATTGTATTTGTTAGTCCAAATGATTGTATAATTTCATATAATATATCAATACATTCCTGAAATTCAGCTGTACTATTGTTTGAGCTTCTACATGGCATATAAATAGATACAAGTAGTAATTTGTTAGTACTTCCTTTCATTTCAACACATTGAATTCTTTCATTTCCAATAGGCAAGGGGGTGATGAGATGATTCAGTTCTTTCTTCCAGAATATTGCAACCCCTCCGTATCCTCTCGGCATATGTGATGGAGGCAGTGGATCTCTCTCATCTACTGAATTTCCTATACCAATAAGATTTTCATTTAATTCATTTAGCAAGTTTAATTGGCAGTTGAATAACCAATGCACTTGTATCAGACATATATCAAAATGCTTGGTAGCTTCAGCAAAAAATGGTCCACATGTTAAAATGTTTTTATAGTTAAAAGTTAAAAGTTTGACAGTTTTATGACTTATATCTACATTATTTACATTATGTACAATCTGACTGTCCTTTTGTGTACTGTCTATTGCATCAATCAGCTGATTCGGTAATTTTGGCCTATTCTGGATAAAAAATGGTTGTCTGATTCATTTGGAGTAGTATAAAAGATAGGTTGTCCAACTTCACAATTTTGCCTTGAGGTAGCAAGGTTTTGATGCAGTGGAATATACGGTTTAAACTGTTGTAAACTTGGTAAAAAAAAGTATTAACATGATGTTGTTTTCTATTAAAGTGGTTGTTATCACGGTGCAAGTTTTTTGCTGTTGGTGACAAAATGATGTTTTGTGAACTCGGTTGATCTACGTTGGAATTATTTCTGATAGGCTCTGAGAAATCAGATACTACTACTGGGTTATCTTTAGCATGATCATTATTTGAAAGTAATTTATCAAGCTCATTGTCAATTTTTGATATAACAAAACGGGTCACTTTATCTCGGATATTTAAAATAGCAGTGCGGTTACTGTATGGTGATGAATTATCTTTTCCATCATTTAAATTTTTGTAACAATGTAGACATTCATATACAGCATTTTCGTCTTGTTTTTCAAGATGTTCAATTTCGGATTCAGAAAGTCTCTCACACTTGAAGTGTACCCAGTGTTTATTTTTGCAATACATTGCTCTGCTTCTACAGCTTCTTTTGCATTTGTAGTATTTTTCAATAGGATTTGCACTGTTATTGTGTACAGTATGGTTGTTTTGGGTACCTTTTGAATTTTGAAGAACTTCACTTAATCTATAAGCTAATATTTTGTTAGTCTCTTTGATATCAATAGCCTCTCCATTGACAGTGGTCTGGCTTATGATTTCATTTAGTTTGTTAAGGTCTCTCTCTATTAATGAAATTGCAGGCATTTTTTCCATTAACGAGTATTGAGCATTTAGTTAAATATTCACTGTAAAGCATACATTCTCATTTTCATGTATTTTGTATGTTCTTTGTACTGTGTTTCCATATTTATCAACAGATACATCTTTCTTAACATCACTGAAGGTTTGTGTTGATTGGGAGTAGTTTATCTCACAAGCATTGAGAAAAAGTTCAAACGTGACAGCATCTAGTTCGGCTGTAAAACCCCCACCTGTGCATTTGTATGATATTTGATTGCGTTTTGCAGAATTCAGTTTCTTTGTCAGAGATTTTTCAATATTCAAAGTATATGATTTTGTATATGTGACTTCCTTTTTATCCAGAGATTGATTACCATCAAAGATAATTATAGATGTAATACTGTTTAGAGCCATGTTGTCAGTTTCGAAATCGGGCAACAGATCTGACACGTCGTGGATAATCCCACCGTTGGAAAGCTCTGTCACTAAAGTTCAAAGTATAAATCAAACAGAAGATCGACTGGAATATAGAAATGTGAAGAGGTCAGATACAGTGAGTGCGTCGTGGATTCTCCCACCATTGACTGTGTAACTAGCCCCAACAGTCTTTCTGCACATGTACTGCGATCTTTTTTAACCAAACTCTTCCTAGCTCTAAGTTTGAAATATCTATCACGTAGTGTGATTTTCTTGGACTTTGACGTTTTTTCGTTGTGGTTATGACTTACATCAACAGCAAAGTTTGGTGAGAAAGTATTTAACGACTCATTAATTAATCTGATCTGACTATTTATATTATGTATTTCAGATAACAAATTTTCCTCCTGTTGTTTAAAGCTGGAAGGGTCACTGTGTCCTCTGCTTTTATTAAAGTCTATGACTGAGTATGGCGGAATTTCAAAGAGTATCGATCAGTATCTTTGGTCTATCTTTATCAGTTGAAAGGCTAATGTATTTCCTATCGTAATCAGTGAGGCCACATGTACCGAGCCAGATGTATCGATGAAAGTTGTCCAGATGCCCAATTAAATTAATTGTCTATTACTTAGAAGCCACTTGTATCCTTGACTTGAAGTTTGGCCAGATTTAAATCGCCATTTTATTTGTTTTTCAACATGTGATGCACTATATCCCTTTAAATATTTTGCTTTACTGTCGGTTAGAATCAAAGGAGTTAAAGCTTGTTTGCCAACAACAGGCGGAAGTGGTTTTCTCAGATATTTCCTTAATATATATATTCTATGCACATACACAAGCAGAGTTAGCGACGAAAAACAGTTAATATAAATAAGCTATAGATGGCAAGCAGCAAACGTCAATTAAAAAGTTCCTTTATATAAGATATCTGCCTTTTGTTATTCTCTTGGACTATATCCTAGATATTAAAAACATAAATATCAAGTTGTTTTTAAATGAGCACACACTGTTTATAATATCTACTTTGTTGTCTATGAAGACGTTAAAGAGTACTGCTGTCTGTAGATTATTTCTGTAAAACACACGTTCTATATATACATCTAAGAACCCATCTCATAAATGTTAATAATTACTATATATATATACATATAAAAGGCAGTTTGACGTCCAGTGGCGGATCCAGAAGGGGAGGGGCGTAGAGGGCGTACGCCCTGCCTTTGCTTGCACTTTTTTTTTGGTAAATTGATTAATCAGACTTGACTTCGTGAACTTTGCCATTTCCCGTGTATTTAATTTTTATGCGACAATTCTTTACTTGTAAAGATATTTTTCTCTCGTATTTACTGTAATATATTATTGATTATGTCAAAGTCATGTGATTCGCTACGGTGGAGTTGACCAGTGCGTCGAAAAAACGTCACTCAGTCATTTTGAAATTCAAATTACAGTAACACATTGCTTAGGCCGAGGATGACAAGCATGACACCTTCAAAGCGAGTAAGGATCGAGCAAGAACGTATTGACTTCTATTTCACAATTCCACCAAACAGAACGTAATACTCTATTACACTCTCATGAAAAAAAAAGTTCCACAGCAATATTATTTACCTACGAAAACATGTTTAACCCCACACGCCCCAGCCCATTAATAACATTGCTGAATAATAATCCCCAGTCAGTAAGCTCTAGATAGATTTAAATTCTAAGGTACGGACCATTTGATTTGAGGGGGCAGTCTTAGATATTTTAGAGAAAAAATTCTGACCCTGATTTATGCCTTAAACAAAAATTCTGGCCGTATCTGGATTGAAAACAATACCGGTAATCTTGTCCATTTTTTGCTATTAGAAACAAACATTTCCAACAGAATTATTCAGCATTAAATGAACATGATGAATGAAAAACGGGCGTAATTTTTTTGGGGCCGGGGGTTTGCATGTTGTAAATCCCATATCTGACCGGAATGTCTGTTTCGCCGAACTGATATGCTGAATACTTTTTCAAGGCCCGACTTCAACCTGCCTGCTCGGTGTGGCCTTTATGTCTCCATTTGTCGACCGTCATTCACAACGTTTTTGTCATTTCAGATTCATTCGTAGCCTTTGGTTGATTTGGAACCGCTCACTTCCCTTGTTGGGTGAAACATTTCAACCAAACATTTGGATAAAAATTGCTAGTTTGTCTTTGTTCGTGTCTGTCGTATTGTAAATTTCATTGAATGACCGTATATCTTGTTTTCAACAAGAAATCTTTGAGGTTATGCTAACTAACCTTACAACAAACGAGAATTTTCCATGTCCATTTTTTACTGACAAATCCCACATTAAATATATTAGTACATAGCTTTGGATCCATCCAATCATTTTATAATAGACAATTAATGGGGAGAATACGCGGCATCAAAAATGTCCAACCTTTACACTTTAACTATAAAATATACATGCCCCACGTCAGGAACCGTTAAAAAAGTGCATTTTACACTTATTCTATGTTTTTTAGCCAAAAATAGGTCCAAAAAATTTTTCGCCTTGCTCCCTCGGCGAAATTTACATACTCCTCCCCCCTTTCCAAAATCCTGGATCCGCCCTTGACGTCTGGTTTGATCGCACACTGGCAAAGGCCAGTCCCCGTAGAGACTTCAAAACCTCATATAAACTAGTAGTGGTAGGGTAACATAGTTTCAATGTATAAAAAGGTATGGGTCAGTTAACAGTTTAAAATGTAACTAAATGGTTACTGTATTATTAAATTTGTTCTTTTCTAAAAGGTAAAAAAACAAAGACCATGCTCGATTTATGTGTCCGCCATCTTAAATTTGTGGGATACTAAATGCAGAATTCTATATTTTGTCGATAAAACCATAGTTTTTGTATAAAAGTTGTGTGGGATAAATTGACTCTTGACATATGACAGTTTTTGAATGCAATACAGATCGCTCCACAGGATAAATCAGGTAATAACTGCAAATTCTTCTCTCACTGAAAAAACCGCCACCATTAACTACAACCTCGTTTCATAGACCATCTCGATGGTTAATTAGATGGCGTCTAGACTAAAATACACACGAAATGCTGGTATATATTATCAGAGACATATAGAGACATATAGTATATATGTCTCTGATATTATCGAGTACATGCATTGTAAACTGTTTATTTCAGACTTATTATAATTTGGATATACGTACACTTTAGTATGTTTATGTAAATCAAATATGTGAATTTGAGTCAAATCGGTGAACACGTCATGAATTTGACAGTTAATGCCCCTTTAACTACTAAATTTTGTATTTTTAACCGTTTACTTTTTTATTTTAACGAAAATCGAGATGGCTTGAAAGCGGACGGAAAAGGACCCCATTGCCAAGAATCTGTCCGGTTTAAGGAGATAACCAAATTGACAAGGACGATAACCCGTCCTCACTCCATATGGGGTCACTTGCCAATTTGACATATGCGATAAGACGCACAATTAAGGGTTAAACACCCGCTGGTCTGTAAAGATAACTTCAGTGAAAACCAATACCAGATGTTATCGATAAAGTAATTTTGAATCATGTTTACTGTATTTTGGTGTAGTTTGTAAAATTAATTGAAGGCCGGAGTTCCTATTCGATCTTTGTTGAAACCTGGGACTACTGAATTAGTGTATTAGTCCCAGTTGAAACATTGAAACGGTATGAGATGTTTTACCCAAATTGGCAAATGAAAATGCATATAAATAAAATAGATATTCTTATTCAAAATGAATTGAGCATCAAACTGACTGAAATGTAATTGAAATTTTAGTTCAACTATTTCACATATAATTGGCCGAAAAGCCGTTGTCTTACGGTTCCTTTTTTATATATATATAAAACGGGTACCTCGAGAATTCGGAATGTCTGTCATTTTATTTAATTTTAAACATCCATTGACAGTTCATAATTATTGAATTTAACAGTATACATTGAGTGAGGATAACAGCACAATTCCTCGAGTTAAATGAACTGTTGTTGGTTAATGTCTGTCATATTTGTTTTTCGTAAATTGTTTTGTTATAAATTAGGTCGTTAGTTTTCTCAATTGAATAGTTTCATATTTTTCATGTTGGGGCCTTTTATAGCCGACTATACGGTATGCATTTTCTCATTGTTGAAGGTTGTACGGTTGCCTATAATTGATTACGTCCACTTCATTTGAACTTTGGTGGATAGTTGTCTTATTGGCAATCATACCACATCTCTTTATTTTATATGTATGTTGAATGTGTACTGGTAGATAATTTATCTTCAGATCGGTACTTTAGATCTTTTGTCTTCTGTAGATAGTTTTTTCGTGTCCATCTGACAAGGAAGCCTTTTCCTACTAATTTCAACAGTTTGGTCTTGTGTTGTGCTTTTATACCACTGCCCCAGGTTCAGTGGGATTAAGATAGATTTGAGCACTCACAAGCATGTTTAACCCCACCGCATGCCACGGTTTATAGTTATGTTTTAAGTCAGGAACAAATTACTTGTGATTATGTGGTTGTCGTTTCTTGTTGTCTGAAATATTTATTTTCTTGTTGTTATTGTTTTAGCATAAACTAGTTCGTTGGTTTTTTTCCCGTTTTAATTGTTTCGACAATTAACATGAGATCTGTCAAAACATGTTAACCCCGCCGCATTTTTGCGCCTGTCCCAGGTCAGGAACCTCTAGCCTTTGTGTGTTTTTTTTTTAATTTTGGTTCATTTATATGTTTCGGAGTTTGGTGTGGCGTTCTTTTCGCCGAACTAGTATACATTATTGTGTAGGGGCCAGCTGAAGCCCGCCTACGGGTGCGGGATATTCTCGCGCTGCGTTGAAGACCCATTGGTGGCTTTAGACTGTTTTCTGCTCTTTGGTCGGGTTGTTGTCTCTTTTAACACATTTCCCGTTTCCATTCTCAATTCTATCCTACAAAGCTTGCAATACGATATGGGTTTGACTCATTGATAAAGGCCGTACAGTAACTTATAGTTGCTTTCAACCACGTCCTTTGGTCTATGGTGACAAGTTGTCTCATTGCCAATTTTACCACATCGTCTTATTTTGTAAATTATTGTATCTACTTCTAAGTTAAACCGGAGCCATATATATATATATTTGGTCTTTTGGAAAATGTTGTTTGTGCTGTATTTAGACCCTCTAACAAGAAATTTGTTTTGCATGCACACGATTAAAATTGCGGTTTTATCCAACGCAATCATAGGTTTGAACGTTGTTTTCAATTTAGACTTGTTTATATTTTTCGTTTGAGCTTGTATTATATTTGCCTTAGGGTTTATATGATCCGTTCATCCTATTTTGACTCCTCAAAATTCAAGAGTCTATCCTAAATTGAGGTAAATTGTATGGCTTTCCAAATATCGTTTCGATTCCTAACATCACTGAAGAGACATTAATTGTCGAAATCCGGATATGGTGTACAAAAACCTTTGCACCTTTTGTTTGCGGTATACCATCTTTTCCGCAAGTTTATTGTTTTCTGTTTAGTATTAAATTTATAATTAAGATCCATTTATTACATCGGTGATCCCTTTATTTGGCAATCGCCAATGGCAGTCAGCAGGGTTTAAGAACATTTGTTGTTCGACCTGTTAGTCAAATGCGTTTTGTTAAAATATACTTTTTCACCTTTTTGGTCTTTTGGAAAATGTTGTTTGTGCTGTATTTAGACCCTCTAACAAGAAATTTGTTTTGCATTTTATCCAACGCAATCATGAGTTTGAACGTTGGTTTCAATTTAGTTTACAATATATAGCTCTGGTTAAACCATTATTTATGAAGGAACGGGGGGTTTAAAGCTTTTCATACATTATGATAGCCAATTTATTCAGGTAAAGCTTACAGAACCCTCTATTATCTTGTGAATTTTGTGGGTGGAGGGTAGGTTATCTCGTGGATATTTACCTAATATCTCACATTATATAAACATCTACGACGCAAACAATAGAAGTTAAACAAGAAACAGAAAACATACAAGCTTCCAGCATCGTTTCAACCATATATCCACAGGTATACACCCTGAAGCTGACATGTTAATTGTCATACATGTACAAGTACCTGTTCAAAGCTAACAATCTTTACCGTTTTGTGAAGAAATTATTGATTTTTATTTAATATTGTTTCGATTCAATAAATTTTAATTGAGATGAAAAGCTAGTGATAAAAAATGACAAAGGAATTTAATAAAAGAAGTTTTTGTTGTTTTTTTTTTCATTTTATACACTTTTCGTTTTGATTATTTTGTCATCAACAAGTTTCTTTTGACGGCGAATGTACAATTTAAGTAATGAATGAATTTCAAAACTATTTAACGGGTCTTGAAAGGTGCAAACTTTCCAATATATTGTGCGCACATATTATTATTCGTGTATTTAGTTTCAAGAAATTAACACCCATTCTCTGTAACCATCAACCAAAGTTGGGCACGGGTGGTCACCGATTTTGTTGAAACTTTCTGACAACAACCATTGACATAAATTATGAAAAAGTCTGTACATGTCACCCTGAATTATGTATGGTTACCATGGCAACAGGCTTTGAAATGTAGAAAATAGCTGATTTTGCTATTCTCGGCTTACAGTCACTTATATACAGCATAATATGTTTGATGCAGTTTATATTATATCAAATTCTTTTAATTACTTGTTCAATGACATTTTACACTTTTCTGATATTAAACTCAAATTGACATTTTTAATCTAGGTTAGTACTGGGACTATTATACTAACGGGACTGGAAACTGTTACACCAATCAGTGTAATCATACTCAACATCACGGTCGTTAGAACGAGACTTTAGTATAATAGTCCCAGGTTAGTAGTATGAATTTTAGCATATTAAGTGCAGTATTGCGGAGCATGTATGGAACGGATATGAACTCTGCGCCGGAGATTGTTGTTTATCTAGACAAGAATGGAGACAGACGTCTGCAACATGTTTTGCTTCTTTTAATCAAGATCTTTTACACTTTATATCTAATTTTAAATATATCTACACACATGTTTCATAATGGCTTGTCAATTTTATAACAATGATAAGCCTTTACTATGTTCAAAGGACATAAAAGTCATAACAAACTTTAAGGAACATGTGATGATGAACAAGTTGCCGTTTGCACAGAATTTGGTCTGCTCCCGTCGCCTTCATGTAATTTACAAATATGTTCAAGCCATTGTTCAATGTACTTGGAAACAATGTAAAAAGAAAAAGGAGAAAACTAAGTGAAGTTCCGTTTTTTATCAACACCCGTGACACTAACAGTCTGATGCTAAAAAGATGATCAGATCTAACAGAGAACTGTCACTGTCTAATGTGGAAACTATAAATATACTTCATGGACTGGTTCTACAACTTGAAACAGGTAAGCATATCTTTAACTAAATAATAAATGTCTATTTTTTGCAAAGAAATATGTTCCTTTAGGCATAAGGGGAGCTGTCTCATTTCTTTGCAAGTTCTTTCTTTGTCCAAACTTAAAAGGCCTTGCACATGATCTATGAAGGTTGCAAAAGAATATTTTCCAGGGGAAATGCTGACCAACTTTTCAAATATCTGAACTCGTTTTTTCACTGACTTTTCAACCTATTTCCATGACCAAATTTCTTTCATTCAAACTCAAAGTGTATGTTTGCTTTGTATACAGTTCCTTGCAAGGAAAGTACATGTTTGCCTTTATTCATACACCTCTGTAAAATAATCTAACAATTACAAGTCTTAAATTCTATAAGGACCTTTTTTGAGTGGGTTTTAAGTCACTTAATTATGAATGCAAATATGAAAGTTTGTCAAGCACATTTACCATGTTTACATGTATGGTAGGTTATGCTTCCTTTTGTATACTAAGTATTTGAATTAAGATGCTGTGCTGACCTTGTCAAAATGTAACCACATACATTTTAGTGAAATGTTAAATGAAGTATATACTTAAATTAATCCTAATTGAAAATTATTAAAACACATGGTCATAAAATGTTTATGTAAAACAGTTAATGATTCTCTCATAATTCCAGGTACATGTATTTGCAGAGACTGTAGAAAAATGTTACTAGATTGCCAAAACAAAGCAGTGCAAAATCTCAACTTATTATTGTTAATAAGGTTTGTATTATAGACAGTGATATATGGTAATGATTTTACAATTGATATGTACATTTCTTTGAAAAAACATTCTGATTTACTCCATATCCTTTCATTTTCTATGAAGACATAAAAATGAATCTAACTTATTAAAATCTATGCCACAACAGTTTATCTCCCAAGTTGCATATGTTGTCCTTTAAATAATTAAAGTTAGCTAAAGTTCTGATATAAATGTGGCTTGTGCATGCTTTTTTAAGCACATATTAGTATTTTTTCTTTAGGATTTTCATTAGAAATACAGACTTCACTGTCCAAATATGCATTTTCATTTTCTTTTCAAATAGATCAAGTCACAGCTTTAGATGATTCAGGTCCAATCAAAAGAATAAGAAAGGTAAATAGTAGAACACTGTTAATGAGGATTCAGCAGTAGATTTAGTACAATTTGAAAGTAGTAGTTCCAGTACTTCCCAATTAAAGAAACAAGGGTTACCCCAAATTTTCACTTTTCACTGGAATATTTAAATCTGCCCTCTCTAAGATCTGATACTAGTATTTATGTCAGTAAAGGAGGCTAAAAATACTGATTCAAACAAGCTTTGTCATTTATAAGGAAAATTGTGAATAAACATCCTAATATTGTACAGACCTAAATTAAATCATAGGAATAGATATCCTTAACATAAAACATGGGAATAATAAATATCCTTAACATAAAACATGGGAATAAATATCAATAACATGAAGCATGAGAATAAATATTCTTAACATGAAACAAGAGAATAAATATCCTTAATATGAGGCATAGGAATAAATATTCTTAACATGAAACATGGGAAAAATATTCTTAACATGAAACATGGGAAAAATATTCTTAACATGAAACATGAGAATAAATATCCCAAACATCAAACATGGGAATAAACATCCCTAGCATGAAACCTAGGAATAATATCCTATATATGAGACATAGAAATAAATATCCTGAACATGAAACATTGCAATAAATACCCTTAACATGAAACATGGGAGTAAATATCCTTAACATCAAACATGGGAATACATATCCTTAACATGGATCATAGGAATAAACATCCTAGTAAGAAACATAGGAATAAATGTTCTTAACATGAAACATCAGAATGAATATTCTTAACATGAAACATGAGAATAAATATCCCTTACATCAAACATGGAATAAACACCCCAAGCATGAAACCTAGGAATAAATATCCTTTTCATGAGACATAGAAATAAATATCCTTAACATGAAACATTGCAATAAATACCCTTAACATGAAACATGGGAGTAAATATCCTTAACACGAAACATGGGAATAAATATCCTTAACATAACACGTGGAAATAGATATCCTTAACATGAATCAAGGGAATAGATGTCTTTATTAACATGAAAAATAGGAATAAATATCTGTTACATGGAAAATAGGAAATTCAATTGAAATTGAAAAACAAAAATCCTAAACAGGAACAATTGGAATAAACATCCAATAAATAAAACATGGCAATACATATCCTTAACCAGAAATATTGGAATAAACATAAAACTGAAAACAAATACCTTGAACATGGGGACAATTATCCTAAACATGAAAGCACTTTAAGATTTTAAAGAAAAGTACTTAACAGTCTTTAACTGTCTATTATACTGTTAAATGAATAAAACCAAAACTAAAAGTTTCATTCGATAGTACATGTACTCAAAGGTCTTAAATTGTTATGCCCCCGCCATGGCATTAAGTTTAACCCTTGTCCGTATGTATGTACGTCCCAAAGTTGGTTTCTGTTCTATTACTTTAGTTTGCCTCAACCAAATGTTATGAAACTTATACACAATGCTTATTACCACAAAACACAGATCAAATTCGAATTTTGGTTGTGTCACTTTAATTATTCTAAAGATATGTCCTTTTCTAAATGGAAAAAATACTGTTTTTTTTTCCGTTCTCTAACTTTAGTTTGATTCAACCAAATATTATGAAACTTATACACAATGCTTATTACCACAAAACACAGATCAAATTCGAATTTTGGTTGTGTCACTTTAATTATTCTAAAGATATGTCCTTTCCTAAATGGAAAAAATACTGGTTTTTTTTCCGTTCTCTAACTTTAGTTTGATTCAACCAAATATTATGAAACTTATACACAATGCTTATTACCACAAAACACAGATCAAGTTTGAATTGTAGTAGCGTCACTTTAACAGTTCTAGAGTTATGCCCTTTTAAAAATGGAAAAATTGCTGAATTTTTTGTTTCCCTTCTTTAACTTAAGTTTGCCTTTACCAAACGTTATGAAACTTATACATAATCCTTATTACCACAAAATTCAGTAAAAGAACAAATGTGGGTAGTGTCACTTTTACTGTTCTTCAGTTATGTCCCTTTATAACTTTATATGATATGCAAGCGGGGCATCATCTGAGTCCCATGGACACATTCTCCATTTATTTCATTTACATGTATAAGTCCAAAATACAAGCATTTAAAACAATTTACTGAAATACAATAAAACAATGATTTATTTAAAAAATATTATATCACTTTAATTGAAAGACATGAAGCTTAATACAATTATTCATTGTTATACACACTTTAAAACAAATATATGTAGTAAAGAATTTTTATTGTTATTTTCTCCTTATATTTTGATTCTATTTCAGACAATTCCAGTTAAAAGTGTTCCATTGTTAATCCTAGAAGATACATGTAGTCAGGAAACATGTAAAAGTGAACAAGCTTATTTGAGTCAAACTTCTGATTCTTCTATTTGTAATTCCTTAAAGCAGGATGCCTTGAACAGATTGCTCAGTTTTTCAGGTATAAAAATATGTTTTTTGCAATTTGTTTTTCAAGTACATTTTTTAGCTGTAAAAAATAGAACAATGTAACTCGTAGTAGGTTAGTCGATATAAACTGATTCTTATTAGACATACAACTAGAATAAATTAGTCTTATGTCCACCTCTAGCCCATCCCTGGGTGTGGGATTTCTTGCTGCTTTAATTTGTAGGCCTATTTGTGGTCTTTGGCTGCTTTTGGTCAAGTTGTTGTCTCCTTGACACATTCCTTGTTTTTCCATGCTTTATTCTATGTATTTAAAGTAATTATTTCTTAATAAAATTTTCTGTCATTCATTGTTAAACTAAAATATACTTTTAGTTGTGAAGTGTTACAAGAGGCCTCATCAAATTGATTTTTTCAAGGTACACAAAATGGTGAGCTTTTATGTGACAGCTTTAATGTTTTATTAATTTTTTTTCAGAGAATGGAAATGGAGAAAAGTGTACTACTACATGTACTAAGGAAGCAAGAATTATTGTTTTCAAATGTCCGAAGACAGCTTCACAAGAGAATTCTCAACATCAGCAGCAGTGATGAGCATGTCCTCATAGTCAGTTGTTTGTTAAATGGTGTAAAATGAAAATATCAGAAAAAGCAAAATGATTGTATGCAGATAAGATAATTTCAAATCAGCCTCAAAAATCAACAAATAATTCATTGGCACTTAATTAAGATAAAGTTCTTCAAATGGGACGGGCATCAAAGTCACTAAATCCAGATTCACATTAAGTCAACAACTAAGGCAATATATTATATATGACTGAAAATCTGACATTGGGAAGGTGACTGGTAACAAGGTAGACTCTTAAGTGACTGCTGATGAGATGAGAAATTCCTCTTTATGCAACATGTTCAAAAGGGCATTTTTATCAGGAATACAAATTGCTTCGTTTTCTCCGACTTAGTCAGAAAGAGAAAAACTTAGTTCTGAAGATTATGTAGCAGCAGAGGAAGAAGACAGAAAAGAAAATATAAAGTACTTTTGGAATCAAATAACAGTCAAAATGTTCTTTAGTTTTAATTCTTTTGTTTAAAGTAGGAGGTGTGCTAAGGGCCTTTTTTGGCCAATGAAAATGAAATGTTTCACTAATCAGGTTATTTTAACAAAAATTATATTGTTTAGCATCTATAAAATGTGAACTAAAATATCTTTGAAATAAAATGATCATTTATAGAGATTTTACAGTCCAAAAGTAGAAAATGCTATTAGTCTTCAAAATTTGCAAAGAAAACACAGAAATATTGACATGAAAGGTGTTAAAAAAAAAACATCATCATAAATTATCTAGTTAAAAATGAATAGGAAAATTGACCAAAATCAAAATGTTTTCAGGTAAACTTGCAGACAGGCCCTTCTTATGGTATAACCAGTAAAATGTCTTGTATTTTAATTTTCCTTTCCTGAGCTTAAAATAGACATAAAAGATTTAATCAAAATTTTAAAGTTCAAATTTCCATAAAAATATAAGCCAAATATTGTCGCACTTTTTATTATCGACCGCAAAAAATTTTGCGTTCAGATATTGGTATCACTTCATCGTCGTCGTCATCAGCGTCGTCCGAAGACACTTACTTTCCGGACAATAACTTTAGTTTAAGTAAATGAATCTCTATGAAATTTAAACACAAAGTTCGAAACCACAAAAGGAAGGTTGGGATTGATTTTGGGCGTTATGGCCCCAACAGTTTAGGAACAAGGGGCCCAAAAGGGGTCAAAATAAGTATTTTCTAGTTTCGGACAATAACTTGTGTAAGTGTATTGATCTTTCTGAAATTGTACCACAAGGTTCCATACAAAAAAGGAAGGTTGGGATTGATTTTTGGGGTTATGGCCCAAACTGTTTAGGAATTAGGAGGACAAAAAGGGGCCAAAAACAATACTTTGTATAAATTGCTTATTTCTTTTCCAATTTCAATGGGGTTTTATTCTTGAATTCTTGGGGTTCTTTAAAATGCTGAATCTAACCGTGTATTAAGTTTTGGAATTTGGTCCACATTTTAAATTGGTCCACATGAGGTCCAAAGGGTCCAAATTAAACTTTGTTTGATTTCATCAAAATTGAATTATTGAGGTTCTTTGATATGCCGAATCTAAATGTGTATTTAGATTTTTAATTTTGGTCCCGTTTAAAATTGATCTACATTAAGGTCCAAAGGGTCCAAAATTAAACTTGGTTTGATTTTAACAAAATTGAATTCTTGGGGTTCATTGATATGCTGAATCTAAACATGTATTTAGAGTTATGATTATGGGCCCAGATTTCAAGTTTGTCCAAATTGGTGTCCAAAATTAAACTTTGTTTGATTTCAACAAAATTGAACATGGGGTTCTTTGATATGCTGAATCAATCCATGTATTTAGATTTTGGATATTGGACCATAATAGGTAAATTTAAATTTTTAAGTTCATTAGACCATATTCATTCTGTGTCAGAAACCTATGCTGTGTCAAATATTTAATCACAATCCAAATTCAGAGCTATATCAAGCTTGAATGTTGTGCCCATACTGGCCCCAATTGTTCAGAGTTCGACCTCTGCGGTCGTATCAAGCTGCGCCTCATGGAGCATTTTATTGATGTTTGAAAACATTTCATTTAGTGGTATTTGTAAGTTCCTGAATCACTCAATGTTGCATAAATATTTTTGAAAATTATGAAAATTAATGAATCACTATTTGAAAGATTAGCATATAATTTAAATTTGTTATGATTTTAATCAAAATCCTAGCTAAATATGTTTTAAAGATATTTATTTCATTTTGTTTATAAAATTTTCCAGTACTGTCATACATAAAATAAGGAAAAATTTAATGTTAAACTACAGTTAAAGATAAGTTTATGATAAAGTTTTATGTTTAACTACTGTATACAGTTATTTTATGATATACATGTAAAAGCTCTGGCTCAAATATTTGTGTCTTTGTAAATATTGACTGCATTATTTATGAATAAAAACTTTATTTTGTCTGTGTCACTTTATGTTATTCCTCAAAATTACAGGTGGCATTTTGATCAATTCAAATTTATTGCCACATTTACAGGCTCTTATCTTTGTAAGATGACTTTGTTTATCTCTTAAATCTATTTTGTTGAAATACTCATCAAATATTTTTTAAATTTTATTAAGACAAAATGGTCACTTCAACTAAAATCTGTGAAATAGCATTGTCTTTTTAGCATATCAAGGCTATAGAAAACATCATGACAACATTGAAACCAGTGCAAATGTTTACATGAGATATTTTAAGCATTTGTTTACACTTCAAATTTATTGCAACAAGCAAAAGTGTTGATTTTGATTTTCGTCCAAACAAATTGACACGTTAGACCATATTGCAGATCTTCAGATATATTCCACATGTTTCCATGGTAACCATTTTCAATACCAGATTTAAGTTGAACATAAATTTTAGTCTGTATAATGCCAATTTAATTCTTAACTTGATTTAATCTTCTGTTTTTTTCTAAATTTGCAGATTTTACAAATTTTACAATTTTCGCTAAAATTGCTATTTGGAAAGCCCTGTTTCCATAGCAACAGACCTATTGTTTGTTATTAAGTTGTTTTCTCCTGTAAATAATAAATAAAGGTAATGTAAGATTAAATAAGTTATTGATTAACTTTTAATTACATTTTAAAATGAAGAAACTGAAAAAAATTTGAAATTTTAACTTTTTTGTTTCCATGGTTACCACCCTTGGAAACAAGATACCCAAGAATTTTATTCCATATATCGAAACTATGATATGTTGCCTCAATGGAAAGTATAATGTCTTATTCCAACATGGATGCGTAAGTTTGCTATACATCCTCAAAAACTGTCTAAATTGGGTATTACGATACCTGTTGAACTCTTCCATGTATCCAAGGATCAAGTGAGGGTAACATTAAATATTTTATATTTTAAATTCAGTCATTATATCAATTTATAATGATATTCATATAAATAATAGGTATTTTAACCAATATATTGCTATTTAAGTGGATATTAATGCCCAAAGTAGCCCTATTTCATAGTTGAAAGGAGCAATTTTGAAGGTAAAATTAGAATATCCTGTTACCATGGCAACCATGGTCAATAGCAACAATATCAATATTATTTTTCATTTATACATAAAAGTGTGATAATTGACAAAGTTTAAAGCTTTTCTGAGAGTATCGTGCCACACCCTATATCTGGCATGGTTGATATTTACAGAGAATCCATGTTAAATAACAGAAACTCGGTTTGATGTAAAATATATATTATTAGATTTCATCTTGCCGTATCAAGTGGTCGAATTCGTGAAGTATTCTAAATGGTTTTTTTTATGCACTCTTTAAAGTGCGACGAAATGGAATTGTTCTCCTATATGATTGTGTATTCAAATCGTGTTAAAATTGCCTCAAAAATGATTATCTGGGGATTGTCAAGAAACGAGCCAGTTGTCTGATTGACAATCATACAACATCTTCTTCTTTTTTTTTTTTTTAAATAAATGTGAATAGAAACCATTTAAAACATTCAGATGAACAAGCATTAATTTTATTTAAAATAATGCGTTTTAGATTTTGATTGCATTCTAATGATATATTTATTAATTTTCGGTTATAACCACGTGAAAACAGAAACAAAAATAACTTAAAATCTAATCATTTTCAACAAGGATTTGTATAGTGAGATATACAAATCCTTGCCTTTAATTATGAAAAAAAAAAAAACGTTAATTATAAATATATGGTGTTTTGCTATTCCGTCAACCCTAAATCAAGTTTATACAAAATGTCGTTTACACTATATTACATGACTCTGGGAATATATTATGTCTCAGCATGACTGTATAAACACGATTGTATAACAATTTGTTATCTGTTTACACACACGATGTGCCCTGTTGTCAAATAGAAATTGATAGAAAAAAAAAAAAAAAGCCTACTTTTAAATGAAATTTGGAGCAAGAAGAAAATTACCAATTTGAAAATAAACTACACCACGTTAAGCTTTGACTTTTCATCTTTTCTTGGTCGCAGCAGCTAAGGTATATCATAAGTAAAAGTATTTTATTTATTTTTTCAAAGCTGACCACTCTTCCGAATAATGACATTTTCCTGTAAGAATAACGGCAAAAGTAAGCCATTTGACATCACTGTAAAAAATCCAAATTTGTTGCAAGAAGTTCAAACTTTATTTTAAAATAATCTATATCATTAAAAAGAAGACACATTAAGGATTCTGGGGATCGCAGCAGCTAAGAAAACCATTGAATATCGTCTTGTAAAGATTATTTTCCATATAACTTCTATATAACGATTTTATCCATGTAGGGTATCTGAATTCACGCATGCGCAATATTGACCGGACTGATTCTTGACAATGTTGAAATGAACTGTTAAGGTAAACAGAAATTTTAACTTTACCGTTTACTCGACATAAAGGCAGGATAACAGAAGACCCTTTAGGTGTTTCAATTTAGTATATTATATCTTTGACATAATATATTATAATGGTCCCAGATTACATAAGGTATACCTGTTGTTTGTACATTACTCGAGTGGGCTTACGTTTTTAAAGTTTCAAAGTGTTTGTTAACTTCGCAAGAAATTAAAAAGGATGCCAATTTCTTTCCGTAAGACCTATTTATTATCTGTGCCGGGTTGACCTTGAATAACTAAAATTAACTAACTTAGTATTACAACCTAAATATTTTTACCTTGATAGAAATATTTATCGGTCAATTCTTACAAAGTTTGGGATTCGCCATGACAGTTGACGATCCTCTTAATTTGGTTTTAGCTTTAGCTACTGCAAGCACAATAAAATATATTGGTGCATCTTTGTGGAGGTTGAAGAAACTCGCCAAATATGAGTTTGTAGGCAAAGTAACTGCATTGGATTTATATCCTGCTAAATCATGTGGAGCAATTTCGCTACAGTCGGCGAACTGTACCAGAGGTGGATTGAAGCATAGTGGTGTTACTGACAGGTGAGAGAGAAATTTTTAATAATATTAACATTTACTTTCAAATTTGCAGTAAAAAGAATTGCAGGAATATGTGTTTGATTGTTTCTGTCTTTAGACAAGTTAAACAAAGCTTCAATTGCTATACTTCTTGGTATATCTTCAGCAATATCAATAAAGGAGAAAAAAATATATAATGTTAAATATTATTGATTGTTCATTTTAAGATTTCATTAAACATTCTCGCCTTTTCTTGATTTTGATAAACTTTCCCCCCATAGAAAAACAAAAGTGGTAACTGGACTAGTTTAGTCTATTTTAAACGTTATTTATGCGTTTTGGGGAAAAACAAGATTTATTTAATAAAGCAAAATTATTCGTCCTAAAGAGACAATTGTAATAAGAAAGGACCGATACGGGTCAACAGACAAAACGAACCGAACATGGCACTAAAAACACCTAGTTAAAAAGCTAAATTATTTGTCATATTTATTTAGACACTGGATGGTCGTCAGAGATGACGGGGTTAAGGTTAACATCCAACAAGAACCGAAAATGACACTTATAACACCAAGCATTCACGGTAATAAACTTTGTTTTGATGCGCCTGGAATGCCGACTCTGAAGGTGGAGAAAAATCCCAAAGAAGACCCATCACTATACGTGGATTGCAAGTAAGTCCTTATAGATAATTGAAACAATTTTTGTTTTTATGGGTAGAATTCAGGTATGTGAAAATCGTCGATTACTGGGTTTTTTTCAACTACAGGTGTAAAAGATGGATTCCTCTTAACCTATTTTTTCGGTTTTCTTTTTTATGTTTTTTTTTTTTTTTTTTTTATTTATTGCTTTTTCATTTTGACGTTTGTTCTGTGGGTTATATTTCTTTTTTCTCTATTCACCCTCATATAATTACTGCGGAACCTGACAAATTAGTAAGGTATATCACTAGTTCTTTCGATTGTTTTATTGTCGAGCCTGCGACAATTTATGTCGCGAACGCGAGACAGCGATCCTAGATTCCGTCGTCGGCGTTGGCGTCGTCGGCGTCAACATTTAGGTTCAGTCGGTGTGGTTACAGTTTTTTTTAGACATCAAATACTTTGTCAAACCTTCATGGAAATAATAAACAGAAAACAGTATCGAGAGAAATATTTTGAAAATAATTATTTTCATTTTTATGTATTTTACTGGTAAATGAACTTAGTTTTTTTTACAGTTAACATTCAGATTCAATCTGAGGTTATAGTTTTCCAGTCATCAATTACTTTTTCAAACCTTCATGAATTTTATGCAATTAGGACAGAAGCTTGTTAATGACCTAAATACAGTATCCAGAGCAAAATTTTAAAAATATTTATTTTCGGTTTTCCATATTTTACTGATAAATGGACTACGTATTTTTACAGTTAAAAGGGGGATACATGCAGTCTGGGGTTAGAGTTTGTTACACATCAATAATTATCAATTAAACCTTCATAGAATTTTATGAAACTTTGGCAGAAGCTTTTTTATTAATAATAGTATGTCTGAAGAAAACTTTTGAAAATATATTTTTTTCATTTTCAGTATTTTTCTGATAATTTTTATATGGTTTTTACAGTAAACACTTACAGACAGTCTGGGATAAAATTTTGTATACATGGAAAATTCGTAAACCTTCATGAATGTTATGAAAATTGGACAGAAGCTGATCTTCAAGACTTAAAGAAAAAGTTTGATTTTTGTAAAGCCTACCTGCGACTTCTGTGGCAGAAAGCGAGACATAGGGATAGTGATCCGGCGGCGGCGGCGGTGTTAACTAACTACTTAAAAGCGTAATATTTCAGAAAGAAAAGATCTGGATGCTTGTTACTTTGTATATAGAAGCCTTATGTTATGAAGTTTCCGTCTATCACATGTCCATTGTCCTTGACCTCATTTTCACGGTTCAGTGAATACTTGAAAAAAAAGTTAAGATTTTGTGTAATCTTAATTTTTCTCTTATTATGAGTAATAGGATAACTATATTTGGTATGTGCGTACCTTGCTAGGTCATCATGTCTGTCAGACAGTTTTCACTTGACCTCAACCTCATTTCATGAATCAGTGAACAAGGTTAAGTTTTCGTGATCAAGTCCATATCTCAGATACTATAAGCAATAGGTCTACTATATTTCGTGTATGAAAAGATTGTAAGATGTCATCTGACCTTGACCCCATTTTCATGGTTCAGTGGTTAAAGTTAAGTTTTTTGTGTTTTGGTCTGTTTTTCTGATACTGTATGCAATATAGGTCAACTATATTTGGTGTATGGAAATATTTTACAATGTACATGTCAGTATGGCAGGTTTTATTTGACCTTGACCTCATTTTTACGGTTCATTACTCAGTGTTAAGGTTTTGTGTTTTGGCCAGTCTGTTTTTCTTAAACTATAAGCAATAGACCAACTATATTTGGTGTATGGAATAATTGTAAGGTGTACATGTCTGTCTGGCAGTTATCGTCTGACCTTGACCTCATTTTCATGATTCATTGGTCAATGTTAAGTTTTCCTGTTTAAGTTTTTTCTTAGATACTACCGGTATATGCAATATGTCAACTATATTTAATGCATGGAATGATTGTAAGATGTACATGTCTGTCTGGCTTGGTTTTCTGACCTTGTCCTCCTTTTCTTTGATCATGTTAAGTTTAGGTGGTACTTGTAGCAACACTTTATTTTTGGGACTATTGACATAAAATCAATGGTCAATAAAGTAGGCGAGACATTTCAGCGTGTGCACTCTTGTTTTTTAAATTCTGTATTTTGCTGATAAATGGATTCAATTTTTAAGTCCACATTACATTATACACTGACATATGCAGCAGCAATCGCAGGCGAGACACATGGTTCCACGGAAACCCCTTACGAATTATCTATTATCACCTTGTTGGTGTCCCAGTTAGCATATACATGTATTGTTTTGTTTTACATAAAAGACCTAAAGTTAAGGCAATGACTGCAATGAACTGTGGAAAAGAAGCCTCGGAATGGATTAGTAAATATCTTGGTATAAAAGGAGCATATATTGTGGTATCCACGGAAAATATGGCAAAGCGAGACGTTAGTGAACTAGTTCCAAGGCCATGGTTAAATGTACCAGAAACGACTGATAAAGTGAGTTCAATACAAAAAACTTTTGATTTAAGTAGATAATAGTTGTAATTTTGTCTGCATACTTCCAACTAATGGTTCATATTTTATGAATATTTAAAGATGCTTTTGTGTAATGGTTATGTATAATAATGCAACGATCGTGCATTTGAAACTGATCACCAGAAATTATCAATGAATTCTCCAAGTCTTTTACATTTCAGGTGACTTTTTCTGAAGTTTCCATGTGTAATATAGCATTCGAAAACTCACTGAGAGATCTGAACAGCCGATTAGCAAACCCAGTTAGCATGGGCAACTTTCGACCAAATATTATAATAAATGGATCGCTTGCCTTTGATGAGGTACATGTTTGATAGAATTTTTTCAACCATTCATATGAGCTTCTTTTTTTTTTATTTCCAGCTAGCAAAATATGTAGAAGCGAGGTAAAGGAATTGTCAAGTTTCATCACCACAGACAAAATCAATAGTCCATTTGAAAGGTTACGTCGTGACAATAATACATCTGGTTTATAGGGATGAGGATTTGAACAATTTTTAATAGATTTAAAAAGAAACTATATCAGGGCACAGGGTATAACCACCACAGATAAAAAAAAATAGGGTTTACTGAAAGGTTATAATGAGGATTAAGACTACTTAGTATATAGGGTTAAGGGGATGGGATATGGGCGTTTTTAAAGCTATTTATTTATTCATTAATGATATACAGGGGGTTGGGGTATGTCCCTAACCGATGATGAACAAGAAAGGTCATGTAAATACATTTAAGACTATATATAGTTCAAGGGTGGTGATGTGAGTAATATTTATCTATTTATTATATGAGGGACCGAGCATGACCCCAATGGGCAAACCCTAGTTGCATTTAAAAGGTCGTGTCATGGCAAGCAAGAATGTGGATGGCTTTTGGTGGACATAAACAAAACAATGACCTTGAAAGTCAAAGTAAAATGTCATTAATCATCTTCCATTGTGCGCGACACTTCGTTTTGAGGTGCTGTACTCATGTGCCAAATGTCAAAGGATAAAAAGTTATATTCCAGGCAATAAAATGACAAAAAAAACCCAAATATTTTGGCCTTGATGTTTGAAGGTTAATTAAGATGATATGCGACACACGTCCTATGGTAATGCAACTTCATGCCAAATATCATAAGCCAGATAAAAAAAGTTATGGCCCGGGAGGTTGTATAAGAAGAACTAGAAGAAGAAGAAAAAAAACAGAAGGTAAAACACTATTCAGTCGAAGGAAGACATAGAAATGTTAGAAGATACTAAAGGGTTAGTTAAAAATCATAAGTTAAAAGAAGACCAAAACATTGAAAACACCACACTAATAGCTGTAGATTGAAGAACACAAACTCCATCAAAACCTATAGGACAAACCCAGGTGCTCCGAAATAGTTAGTGCTGATTCACTAGTAAAACCCGTCGTAGTTACTGCTGATTCACTAAAATTCGTCGTAGTTAGTGCTGATTCACTAGTAATATCCGTCGTAGTTAGTACTGATTTACTACTTAAACCCGTCGTAGTTATTGCTGATTCACTAGTAAAACCCGTTGTATTGCTCACGAAATAATAAAAAAATCTGAATCCATTGAAACTTCTTTCCAGGATAATTGGCTGGAGATGAGAATCGGTGAAAGTGTTTACATGCGAATACTAGAACCAAACCCAAGGTAAATTTATTTCTCAATTGTTGAATGCATTGAAATGTTCTTTGAGAATATATCATGTTATTTTGTCCACGATATTAGAGAAACTCAGTCGAAACCTGCATATGAATCAGATTGCGTTCATCCATTTTTTTCTCTGTATGGTGGACGGTATTTTATAATTATATCAAAACGAAATTTTCGGTAATTAGCCTAAAGTTGATCACCTACCACAGAAAACTGAGATTTCTTTTACAATATGAAAAATAAGATGTGGTATGATTGCCAATGTAGGTCACCGTACGGCCTTCAACAATAAGCAAAACCCATTCCACATAGCTATAAAAAGCTCCGAAATGACAAATGTAAAACAATTCAAACGAGAAAAATAACAGCCTGATTCATGTAAAAAAACAATGAACGAAAAACAAATATGATATACAGCAACAAACGACAACCACTGAATTACAGGTCTCCTGACTTGTGACATGCACATACTGAAACTTAACAAAAGTGTTATTTCTAAAATGGTAAGAATTAGTATTAGTAATAGCAAATTACTAATAGAAGTTGGTAGATGTCCTAGAACGCCTTTAGAAAAGAGAATTTGTCCACTTTGCAATGATGGAATTGAAGATGAATTCCATTTCCTCATTAAATGTTAAATTAAGCGTTAGAATGTAATAGAAATATACTCTTTTGTAATTTAAGTGATATAGTTCCATCTTTTGTTAATATGTCTGAACAAGATAAATTTAGTTTCATTTTAAAAAGTAATGATACTGACATTTTTACTGTATGTGTAGCTGGAATAAGTGATATGTATGATTCGAACATTCATTTAAAGCAATCATACAAATTATAATTGCATATTGTTTTTCTAATTATTAATTGGAATGAGTGTCGTAACATCATCCACGACTCACTCCGTACTTACTGCTCTAAATGGATAAAACGAGAAAAAGCTGACAAGAAATCATTAGATTCTTTTTTTAATTCGGTAATGAACATAGTTGATATACGTATTCAACATTTTAAAGATCATTTTACTCCTAACAACAACCATAATAGCTCAATTTCCCGTATCAAACATAAGCTAAAAGAACTCGCCAAGGAATATATTTTTGTCCCGGCTGATAAGGCTGCTAACAATATCATTATTGTTTGACGTAAATTTTACATTGAAGTTCTACAAAAGGAAATCACGAATTCACCAACATTCCAACTGACTCCATTTTCGGAAAATGACATCTGTAACAAACATAAACTTTTAGCTACCTCTTTACAAGCAGAACCAAATACAATGAAAGTTCCAACTATGTACTGGCTTCCGAAGCTGCATAAAACTCCATACAAATATAGATTTATTTCGTCTTCAAGCCATTGTTCCACTACTAAACTATCTATTCTACTTACTAGTACACTTGGTACAATCAAAAACCTTGTAATAAATTGTTCAAATAAGGCCTTTGAAAATAGTGGAATTAATTACTTTTGGAGTGTCAAAAATTCGTTGGAAGTACTTGATAAATTGCATGCTTATATTGGTGATTTCGAATCTGTTCAGAGTTTTGATTTTTCTACCCTATATACCACGTTGCCTCATAATCTTATTAAGAAAAATTCACACACCTGATTAAATGGGCATTTAAAAAGTCGGAATGCGAATATATATGTTCAAACTCTTTTAGGTCATTTTTTAGTAACAACAAACAAAAGAACTATGTCAATTGGACCTGCTTTGATACTATAACTGCCCTTGAATTTTACTAGATAACATTTTTGTTCGCTATGGAGATTCCGTATATCGTCAGGTTATCGGAATTCCCATGGAAACTAACTGTGCACCACTTATTGCGGACCTGTTTCTGTATTGTTATGAGTTACAATTTATGACTAAAATCAGCAAAGACCCATCGAAACAACATCTGATTCAAAAATTTAATAACACTTTTAGATATTTAGATGATATATTGGCTCTCAATAATGACGACTTCAGTATGTACACTAAAGAGATTTATCCTGCCGAACTGACTTTAAATAAAGCTAATACCAACAATGAACACTGCCCTTTCCTGGATCTTGATATCTTTATCTTTAACGGGAAGCTTAATACCAAAATTTATGATAAAAGTGATGATTTTTCATTTCCTATTGTTAATTATCCATTTTTAGATGGTGACGTTCCCTTGTCGGCATCTTATGGTGTTTATATATCTCAACTTGTTCGATTCGCTCGTGTATGTAACAACGTATTTGATTTCAACGAAAGAAATCTCTGTATTACTGAAAAATTATTACACCAGGGTTTTCGATATCACAAGCTAGTCAAAACATTTACTAAATTTTATCATCGGTACAAGGACATCATTCGTAAATATAAATCAACATGCAGACATCTTATACGTTCAGGTATTTCACATCCAATATTTTATGGTAATATTCTTTACAAAGCACAAAAATGTCGGCATTCACCTCAAAAGCTAACCAAACCTTTAAACAGACTCATTCGGAAAGGATATAGTTACGATACTGTTGTCAAGTCATTAAGGATTGCATACTTTGGTATTAATATTGATTCACTCATAGGGTCTTTGCATCGGAAATAAACACATTTATTCTAAAACCAGTTGTTGGCATGATACGGGTTATGTTCTTCTCATATATTTTATGATGGTATGATACTAAACCCCTAACGGGAGGGATTGTACTTGATTTTCATATGATGAAGACATAATCTTTCAATCAGTTTAATTGAGGTCTGGAGCTGGCATGTCAGTAACTGCTAGTAGTCCTTTGTTCATTTATGTATCATTGTCATTTTGCTTAGTTTCTTTTGTTACCTATTCTGACATCGGACTCGGACTTCTTTTAAACTGAGTTTTACTGTGCGTATTGCTATGTGTTTCTTTATTCTACATTGGCTAGAGGTATTGGGAGGTTGAGATCTCACAAAACATGTTTAACCCCGCCGCATTTTGCGCCTGTCCCAAGTCAGGAGCCTTTGGCCTTTGTTAGTCTAGTATGTTTTTAACTTTAGTTCATTTATATGTTTTGGAGTTTAGTGTGACGTCCATTTTCCTGAACTAGCACACAATTTTAGTTAGGGGACCACCAGCTGAGGACCACCTCCGGGTGCGGGTTGTTGGATTCCATTCTCTCGCTGCATTGAAGACCCATTGGTGGCCTTCGGCTGTTGTCTGCTCTTTGGTCGGGTTGTTGTCTCTTTGACATATTCCCCATTTCCATTCTCAATTTTATACAATTCATTACATATAATAGTCTGATATAGTCTTGTTTACTGATTGATTTATAATTGACTATGGTAGTATAGTAGCTAAGACAGACAATTATGTTATATTGAGCTCCCAAACTTTGCTGTAACTTGGTCAATACTTAATCAAAAGGGAGATGATTGTTTTCATTAAATTGGTTTTCAATGTGGTATTTGTACTCGGATTTTTTTTCTAGCCTCCAAGTATATGATTATACCTGTTCATTGTAGGTGTTTACTGATAACTGTAGCACCGGACGGGAAGAGAGACCCTAACACTGAGCCATTGAAAACACTCAGAAAGTAAGCTTCACACTAAGAAAATTAGTTTTTGCATTTATAATAGAAAATCTCCCTTTTATTTTCATGATATATGTAAATATTTATAGCCGTATAATTAATAATGTTTTGTGTAAATTTCAGATTTAGAAAGACAAAACCTTACGGTGATTCTCCATTATTTGGTGTTAACACAGCAATAGATAGAGAAGGTATAATCAAGATTGGAGACCCAGTTTATGTCTTGAGGAAACCAGTAACATAGAATCATAAGATGTGCAGAAATATTAAGAAACATTTGAGAAACAGGCCTTTCAGACATTTTTTCCGATATATATGTTGTTTTTTTTTTTAAATAGGCACATGTATCTGCATTAAAGTTAATAGTCAAGACTTAAGCCACCTGTAGTGTATTTAATCTTCCATTTGTCATATGAAATGTTAATGATGATTAAAGATTGATTGATTGAAGTCATTTGTAGCTTAAACTATGTTTAACTAACGCCATGGCCAAAAAGAAAAGACAAACAAACAATAGTACACAAAATGCAACATAGAAAACCAAAGACTGAGCAACACGAACCCCACCAAAAACTGGGGTGATCTCATGTGCTCCGCAAGGGTAAGTAGATCCTGCTTCACATATGGCACCCGTCGTGTTGCTCATGTTAGTACTACCCGGTGATAAGTCTAACTCGGTAGGTCACATTCGGGGAAAGGGGACGGGATTGTAGTTACGACAATTGGAACATATCCGTTGTCATCTGTGAAACGGATATTCCATAACGGTCAACCAACTCGTGATGGCGTCCGTAAAATTTACGAAGGGACGATTTCAACTTCACCACTTGGAACTCTTGGTTTAATATCTTTTTTGTGAGCAGCAACCCTCTATCAAGGAAATCATGATAGGAAATACAAGCCCTGGAATATCGTATCAACTGTGAGATATATACTCCGTATGCAGGTGCTGCTGGAATGTTGCTACATAGAAATGGAAAGTTCACAATTGGGAAGCTGAAATCATCTCTTTTGTCGTAAAACTTTGTTTTCAACTGACCATCATTGTCAATTTCTAGTTGTAAGTCAAAATATGAGGCCTACTTAACTGTATCTGTTGTATCCTTTATCTAAAGGTCGATGGGATAGATGCGTTCAATATAGTCACCAAATTTTGAAGTATTTCGTGAGAGAACATCATCTATATAGCGGATAGTGAGGTTAAAGGATACTGCTTACTACTTTTCTTTCTTCCTAAGAAGTTCAAGTATGAGGTCAGCCTCATATGAATAAAGGAACAAGTCGGCAAAAAGAGGAGCACAGTTGGTTCCCATGGGAATGCCGATTGTTTGTTGAAAAACACGTCCTCCAAACATGACAAATATGTTGTCAATCAAGAAATCAAGCATCTTGATAATGTCTGTTTCAGAGTATTTTTTGTTAGAATCAGAGCAATAACTCCAATGAGGATTCGCCTGAGGATTTAGTTAATAGACAAAGCTTGCATTTTCCCCCTAAGTTCTATTTTTAGCAAAGACAAGCGGGGTCGTCGGACACATTTTTAAACTAGAAACCTCAGTAATGATTGTGGTCAAGTTTGGTTAAATTTGGCCCAGTAGCTTCAGAGAAGATTTTTGTAAAAGTTAAAAGACGACGATGACGGACGATAGACGACGGATGACGGACGCGAATTTATGAGAAAAACTCACTTAGCCTTGCGGCCACGTGAGCTAAAATGTTTCCCTTTGGCCCCTTTTTGGCCCAAAATTCTTAAACGGTTAGGGCCATATCCCCCCAAAATGAATCCCAACCATCCTTTTGTGGTATGGAACCTTGTGGTACAATTTCATAGAGATTCATACACTTATACTCAAGTTATTGTCTGGAAACCAAATATCTTCAGACGACGACGACGACATCGCCATACTATTATACAGGTCGTATAAAACTGCAGAACAATCCCACGAAAATAAGATATAACCTTTGTAAAGTTTTAGAGCATTTCTGACTGATTCTTAATCTTAAGTTAGGGTGGTTTAGAAGATATCTTCAATTTTCCATAGAGAACTTTCCATTTTATGGATCAAACATTTCCACAGTTTATCATCAGTTCTATCTGAAATTTCCATCGTCTGGTCACATATCCCACCTAATGCTTCCATTATTTGTCATGTATACCGTCTAATAATATCATCTCTCCTAACGGATGCTTCAATTATTTGTTATTAGTCCATTTTGAAGCTTTGTTTATATCTGTCCACTCTGATACATCTAAATTAATGTTTGTAATATGCCCTCGTTGATGCTTCCGTCGCTTGAGGTCTGCCCATTCAGATGCTTCTATCTGTCCTCTTTGATAAGCTTCACCACACACCCGTCTTTTCTATCCGTTGCATCGATACATTTTGTCGTTTGTCCTGTATGACGCTTACATTGTTTTTGTGCTTATTCTCTAATATGCTTTCGTTGTTTTTCAATTGGTCTATATCTGATGTATCTATTTTTTTTATCTGGAAAGCTTTCATCTTGTCATCCATTTTATCCGATGCATCCATTATTTGTCATTTATCAAATGCAGGTTTTATTTGTTTATTTGACTTCACGCTTTGGCTAAAGAGGCTATCATACTGAAGAAAAAAAACTTATTTATCTAACTGATGAATCAATTCTTTGTCATCTGTTCCCTCTGATACTTCTGTTGTCTGCCATCCGTCATCTCTTGATGTTTCTATTGGTATTTTTTTTGTATATAACTTATAGTTAATTAGTAATCAACCTCTTTCAGTTGTACGATGGTGATGTAAACAATACAATATTTCCACAATAAAATCAGGAATTTTATCTCAATTTTCTTAAAAAACCTACTCCAAATAATATTTTCGAAGTCAAAAAAAATATAACATGTCTGTTTTCGGAAAAAAAAGATGTATGTATTAACACAGTCTAATTAAAATATAGACCTCTGATTTTGTTATACTCCATATGAGTATAATGAAATCAGAGGTCTATATTTTAATTAGATTGGTATTAATATGCTCTATGTTTTAATTTCAATATTTCTACGTACATTTAACCATAATATCCAGTTAGTCAAATTAATATGCTATTAAACCACAATAAAATCAGACATTTTATCTCAAATTTTCTTAAAAAACCTACTCCAAATAATTTTTTCGAAGGCAAAAAAAAAAACCCCTGAAAATATAACATATCTGTTTTAGGAAAAAAAAGATTTGTGTATTAATATGCTTTATCATATATTTAATACAAAATACAGCAATTTTGTATATCTAATAAAGGTTCTTTTTTCCAGTCTGTATCACCTACCCTGTATCGCATACCCCGTATCGCATACCTGGCGTGACGTCATAATTCGAATGACGTCAACGTTTGACCTATGACGTCCAGTTGCTGTATTTCCTGGCATAGGAAATTCCAAAAATGAGTTCCCACTAAAAAAAGGTCCTATCATTTCAACTAAAATCGATATTTTTCCAAAAATTATTACCCAGTAACTTTACGATCGATTTTATTTTAAAAAAAGACACAATAAGATGTAGAAATATCTGAAGTTTTATTGTTTATTTGGTCATAATTTTCGTGAAGTTTGTTTTCATTGCCTGATGGATTAAACACAAATGCAAATTTCTACGATCTTAGTTTGGTTAGAATAGATAGCAGACGTTTTAAGAAATATTTTTCTTGCTGTTCACCTCGTCAGAAAATTAAAATGATCATGAATAATATCATCGCCAAATAAACAATAAAACTTTAAACATTTCTACATCTTATGATATTGATTTGATAAATATTAATTTTAGTTGAAATAATAGGACAGTTTCGTTAGTGGATGCATTTTAATACTTGGTCTTTAACGTATATTGAGAATGTAATAAGGTTATAGGGGACATTACGATGTGGATATTAAGCAAATAAGGAAGTCTATAAAAAAAAACAAGTCAGCTGGAAAAATACAGGAAAATCATAATGTTCTTTTCTAGCTCATAATTTCGGACGATTAAAAAAAAAATGGATATCCCATGAATCTGATTCTATTAAAATATATGATAAACAGAGTAATACATGGCAAAATCCGTATCGCATGCTGTATCACCACTCGACCAATATCAGCCCTCGGGACCTTCGGCCCTCGGGACTGATATTGGTTTCTCGTGGTGATACAGCATGCGAGACGGATTTTGCCATGTATTATTCTATATTTATCATATATTTAATACAAAATACAGCAATTTTGTATATCTAATAAAGGTTCTTTTTTCCAGTCTGTATCACCTACCCTGTATCGCGTACCCCGTATCGCATAGCTAAACCCGTATCGCATAGCAAAACCCGTATCGCATACCTAGCGTGACGTCATAATTCGAATGACGTCAACGTTTGACCTATGACGTCCAGTTGCTGTATTTCCTGGCATAGGAAATTCCAAAAAATGAGTTCCCACTAAAAAAAGGTCCTATCATTTCAACTAAAATCGATATTTTTCCAAAAATTATTACCCAGTAACTACGATCGATTTTTATTTTAAAAAAGACACAATAAGATGTAAAAATATCTGAAGTTTTATTGTTTATTTGGTCATAATTTTCGTGAAGTTTGTTTTCATTGCCTGATGGATTAAACACAAATGCAAATTTCTACGATTTTAGTTTGGTTAGAATAGATAGCAGACTTTTTAAGAAATATTTTTCTTGCTGTTCACCTCGTCAGAAAATTAAAATGATCATGAATAATATCATCGCCAAATAAACAATAAAACTTGAACATTTCTACATCTTATGATATTTATTTGATAAATATTAATTTTAGTTGAAATAATAGGACAGTATCGTTAGTGGATGCATTTTAATACTTGGTCTTTAACGTATATTGAGAATGTAATAAGGTTATAGGGGACATTACGATGTGGATATTAAGCAAATAAGGAAGTCTATAAAAAAAAACAAGTCAGCTGGAAAAATACAGGAAAATCATAATGTTCTTTTCTAGCTTATAATGTCGGACGATTTAAAAAAATGGATATCCCATGAATCTGATTCTATTGAAATATATGATAAACAGAGTAATACATGGCAAAATCCGTATCGCATGCTGTATCACCACTCGACCAATATCAGCCCTCGGGACTGATATTGGTTTCTCGTGGTGATACAGCATGCGATACGGATTTTGCCATGTATTATTCTATATTTATCATATATTTAGTAGTAAATACAGTAGTTTTGAATATTTGATAAATAGCCTGCTGTTTAATCCGTATCGCTCAACTTTGATGCGCACCCTTTATCACACCCCTTTATCGCATGTCTACCCTTTATCACACCCCTTTATCGCACCCCTACTCGGATTTCTCGTTCGTATTGTATACGGAGTCTCTCGGACGGTTCCTATATACTCTGCTGTTTAAATATATGATAAATTAAGCGTATAAAACATGGCAAAATCTGTATGACATGCCGTATCACCCTCGACCAATATCATCCCTAGGGCCTAAAGGCCCTCGGGCTGATATTGGTATCTCGGGATGATATGGCATGTGATACGGATTTTGCCATGTATTATTCTCTATTGAATAAACTTACACATTAAAGTACGGGAATATTTTTAAAAATCAATCTCTATAACAGAATCTGGTGGGACTGTGAATTTATCTAACGGTATAATGTTGAACAGATGTTATAGTGATTTGGTACTATGCCGGTCATTCTCTTTAAAAACATGAGGCGCAAGATCCGTATTGATTGATAATGGCAGTACTTTTTTTTAAAAGGTTCACAAAAAATTTCAACTGCAATTTTAAGTGAACAACCCTTTATCTGCAAAGACAAATCCCCGGTATTGGAACTAAATGTCGGTAGAATGATCCTATAAGTTGGTAGTTCACTGACAAGATTAGTTCAATATCATTTCAAGTTACTGATCAATAGAGATTTCCAATAAAATGACTTTACTCGACATAACCGACCTAACTCAACGTTTTTCGTCCTATTACATTGAAGCATGACGGAGGGGAGCATACACTAAATGCATTTTTTGCTCTTTCGACACGCATTTTTTGCTGATATAGACTAAATGTAAAAATCAACCCCAACTACTTTTTTTAATCTTTAAATATTTTGTTATTAAATTTTGAATGATTTTATTGACAAAAATATTTTAACGGAATAAGCAAGCTAGGAACTTGTAATCAAAAACACCTATCATTTCTTGTCATTTCACTTGACCCATATTTCAGTTCTTTTCAAAATATGAATTTTAAAACTACCAAGTAAAAATTTAGCATGAAAATATTAAAATAATGAGATCCGAAGCGAGAAGGTTATCTCTTTTTTTTTTTTTTTTATAAGTTTTAACGCTTATAAAGTAGATTCCAACACACCCGAATGTAAAGGTGTACGCGACTAACTTTTTTTTAAAATTATTTTTCTATAATGTAATTCAAGATAATTTGACATGAGCAGAAATTAATATCATTGATACATTTATCAAATAGTACTTTTTTTATCAAATAGTACTTTTTAGTCTTTAACTATAATAATGCATGGGACGAGGTTTTTGTCCATGTATACCTAACGTGCATTCGCAGATACAGGGGGAGAGGGCGTACTCCCCCCTTTCGATCGCCAAATAATTTTGAAAATCTCACGTTTTCCACGTTATCTATACAAATGTTTAGTATAAAATCGTCCAAATTTGCTCCGCTCGGCAGTATAAATTCAAGTATCGGGAACTACGCCCTTTTTTTCAAATATCTTGGATCCGGCCATAATCACAAATTGTATAGCACAACAAACAAAAAAAAATGATTGTCGTTTGACTTTGATAAATACGTTTTAAAAACAACAATGTTTGAATATTAGACATCTCGCACGGGATTTAAAAGTTTAACGCTACATACTGAATTGGATTTTTTCCTGGATTTAGAGCTCACTTAACACGGAAATGTGATACTGGCGTGTAATCTAATGGACACATATTCTTGTTTCTGATGTTTCTTTTAATATAAATATTCATTTATTAAGTTATATATAATTCCACTAACAAATAATCATGTATCTTTTACTGATGAATTATCATTACATTTTATAGAAACTACATATAATCTACTATACAGTTATGAACACTAATGGTCCTACCGACACTCTGTGCTTTTGACATGACACAAGGTCTTGCTTTTCTAGAGTGTTTATGTATTTTTTTATTTAGTTTGTGATATGTACAAAAAAGATATAGTATGATTGCCAATGAGACAACTCTTCACAAGAAACCACATGGCACAGCAATTAACAACTATAGGCCACCGTACGACCTTCAACAATGAGTAAAGCCCATACCGAATAGTCATCTATAAGAGGCCACAAATGACAAATGTAAAACAACTATAACGATAAAACTAACGGCCTAACTAATGTACAAAAAATGAATGAAAGCACAGCAACATACGATAACCATTGAATTACAGGCTCCTTACTTATGACAGTCACATCCATCCATACATAATGTGGCGGGGTTAAACATGTTAACGGGCCCTCTTACCTGGGACAGTGGTGTAACAGTACGAAATAATTGATTAATATTCTAAACTGGATAATTATTCTATATTTATTAGTTGTAGTTGTTTTTAAGATAGTGTTCAGTTGCTGTGAATATTCTAAGATCGGTACATGGAGTTTATTTGGTAATACTAGTAATTGCTGTTTTTGTGCTTTGCTTTAGTCGGACGAGTCAATCCCTTTCTTACCGTTTTAATTGTGAGTAGACATGATCATTTGATAAACATACTTCTATGATCTCTATTGCTTTTAACTTGGACATTTATAAAACTTGAACTATGTAGCAAAGAGATGCATGCGTAAAATAAGTTCTCGACATAAATTGGCTCAAATATCAGATAAGGATTTAGCCTCAAGCTATATATAATACTTACAAGCTATAATAAATACCACGAAGATTTAGCCTCAGGCTGTAATACTTATGATGATGATGATACTGATGTATGTCTTATATCCAGCGACAAATATTACATATAAATTACGGATGATGAAATGATAATGATAAATGAATATACCTTTTTGTACATGACCAACACTTAAGAGTCGCATTTTTATATGCTAGGTCACAAATTATTGATATTGGTTTCTCGTGGTGATACAGCATGCGAGACGGATTTTGCCATGTATTATTCTATATTTATCATATATTTAATACAAAATACAGCAATTTTGTATATCTAATAAAGGTTCTTTTTTCCAGTCTGTATCACCTACCCTGTATCGCATAGCTAAACCCGTATCGCATAGCTAAACCCGTATCGCATACCTGGCGTGACGTCATAATTCGAATGACGTCAACGTTTGACCTATGACGTCCAGTTGCTGTATTTCCTGGCATAGGAAATTCCAAAAAATGAGTTCCCACTAAAAAAAGGTCCTATCATTTCAACTAAAATCGATATTTTCCAAAATTATTACCCAGTAACTTTACGATCGATTTTATTTAAAAAAGACACAATAAGATGTAGAAATATCTGAAGTTTTATTGTTTATTTGGTCATTATTTTCGTGAAGTTTGTTTTCATTGCCTGATGGATTAAACACAAATGCAAATTTCTACGATTTTAGTTTGGTTAGAATAGATAGCAGACTTTTTAAGAAATATTTTTCTTGCTGTTCACCTCGTCAGAAAATTAAAATGATCATGAATAATATCATCGCCAAATAAACAATAAAACTTTAAACATTTCTACAACTTATGATATTTATTTGATAAATATTAATTTTAGTTGAAATAATAGCTTAAGGACAGTATCGTTAGTAGATGCATTTTAATACATGGTCTTTAACGTATATTAAGAATGTATTAGGTTATAGGGGACATTACGATGTGGATATTAAGCAAATAAGGAAGTCTATAAAAAAAGCAAGTCAGCTGAAAAAATACAGGAAAATCATAATGTTCTTTTCTAGCTTATAATTTCGGACGATTTAAAAAAAAAAGGGATATCCCATGAATCTGATTCTATTAAAATATATGATAAACAGAGTAATACATGGCAAAATCCGTATCGCATGCTGTATCACCACTCGACCAATATCAGCCCTCGGGACTGATATTGGTTTCTCGTGGTGATACAGCATGCAATACGGATTTTGCCATGTATTATTCTATATCTATTATATACCTAGTAGTAAATACAGATAAATTGTATGTGTAATACGGTCAACGGCAATCGTGCTGTATCAGCCATCTGTGATGATATCGATATCAGTCACGGTTGCAAAGGCTTTATCACACCTTTAATCTGTATGACGTCACGTCATCGATATCAGTCACTGTTGCAATATAGAATAATACATGGCAAAATCCGTATCGCATGCTGTATCACCACGAGAAACCAATATCAGTCCCGAGGGCTGATATTGGTCGAGTGGTGATACAGCATGCGATACGGATTTTGCCATGTATTGATCTGTTTATCATATATTTCGATACAGGGGCGGATCCAGCCATTTTTAAAAGGGGGTTCCCAACCCAGGATAAAAGGGGGGGGGGGGTTCCAACTATATGTCCCCATTCAAATGCATTGATCGTCAAGAAAAAGGGGGGGTTCCAACCCCCGGAACCCCCTTTGGATCCGCCACTGCGATATGTGACGTCACGCCAGGTATGCGATACGGGTTTAGTTATACGATACGGGGTATGCGATACAGGGTAGGTGATACAGACTGGAAAAAAGAACCTTTATTAGATATACAAAATTGCTGTATTTATATGATAAAAGGCTTTCTCTAATTCTTCGTGAATTTATCCCTTTCTGCACCCATTGTATAAAAAAAATTTAATCAACGTGTGGTTCGTTTGATCTCAGTTCATCATTAAGGCGTATTTGTTAGTGCAAAACCAGTTTTAGTTTGATAAACTTTCCATTTGTTAATGAGAACCGGTTTTAAACTGGTTTCGAACTGAAACTGGTTCGCCGTTTGTGATTCTCAAACCGAAACTGGTTCAAGAAACTATTCAAACTACGTTCATGGGTGGTTTGTGGTTTCGGTTTAGGATTTAAATGGAGCAATGTTGATGCAGTGTAGTAGTCGCGAAAAATTTATGCAGATTCTATGATCAAATTGATTTTTCTAATGGATTCAATACTTATATGTATAACCTTTTTGTGCTTGGTGTTTTTTTTAGCTACACATCGTTTTATATAGATAATTAATGTTCATTATAAACACTATGCATTGCTATTTTTCTAGTCTGACAGTTAGATCTAGTTGTCTTTTGTATGAATTGGCAATTAAAAAAAACACGTTTTAAATTGTTAATTTTTATTTGTTGTGAATTGGAAAATACTGAGATGACGAATAAATGTTTATGAGATACCAATCCAAAAATATGTAAACCTTTCTATGCATGCATTAATTCAAAACTGTGAAGTAAACGGAAATAGCCTATGAAAACAAGAGCAAATGAAATTGTTAGAATTGTTAAAATTTGTGATTAGGACTACATTTCCAGGTCCATGATATCTGGTCTATATGTTGTTGCATTAAATTAAGCATAACTCATTGTCATGTTAAATTAAAAAAAAAGGCTCCATTCTCCAATTGGTCTATGAACACTGAAACATTTGACAGGTAACATGTAAGAGTTTATGATTAGGTATGTTGATGGGAAACCACCATTGATAATTCATTGATATTGGTATGCAGTTTGCACATCTCATTTTAACAGAGATTTTTATAATTTGACTTGGTGCGTCTGTCAGTATCTTACCAATAATGAATTCAGAGACTGGTTAAGTTTAATTTTATGTCTAAATTTTAAGTAAAAATCACATCTTCGACTCTGCAGTGTCAGTCGGACTATGTACATCACAAAATTATTTATTTCTTCAATCTCCTAACCCCTCTTCAATGTACTCATTCATGTACATTTTGTAAGAGGCATAACTCGTGTAGCAAGCAACAGCTCAAAGCTACTTTTAATAGGCACCAACCTTCACCTTAATCTGAAACAAAAGTGTAACATCACAACATAGAAAGACACACTAAAATTTTTCAATTGAAATGGCTGAACTCAATCAAAAGACATATTAACACTAGTGAACATACACTGAACGAATAAATTTGATCTATGATACAATGTACATACAAAATCAAAAGCACATGTAGTATAACGGAATCACCAAGTAAATGTGCATTACCTGGGAACACCTCTTTGCGTTGTTGAATACTGGAGAAACAAACGGAGTCAGGCCATCCACAAAATACATAAAAAATATACAAGAAATGCTTATTGCTATCACGTATACCCTGTAGATTTATTAAATGGAAAGATTTGCGATTAATGTAGTTCCGTGGAACTCTCTAGGTGCGCTAAAAGGAACGTGTGTCCCGTCAATTACACCTAAATCTTTAAACCGGGCCGTAACTACCAATGAGCCTCGTCTGAATTTCTGGCAAAAAATAATAATTTCAATAAAAAAAAAAAAAAATATGGAGAAAGTTAGGCATGCAGAGGGTAGAACACATCTTTGCATTTTTACATCAAGAATTAAGTAATGCATACTTCGAATAGTAACTTATGTTGACGTGCAGCTTCTGTACTTTTATTTCAACGTAAGGTATCAAACTCTCTGTATCTGATTACCATTGCCAGTAAACCAACATTTGGTTATGCAATTATTAAATATCGCGAAAATGAATTATTAATAATGGATATTTCCCACATTATCAGTGCGCAAAGTAAATAAAAATTTAAATGGTTTGAATTCTTCAACTTGCTAAGTCAATACTTAATTAAAGAAGCATTCACAGATCACACATGAATACCAAAGTAATATCCCAAACTTTGTGTGTAGTTCTCATTCAAATAAAAGGAAGATTTGATGCATTTTCAAATGTTTTGCTACAAACCTGGCTGCTATTTGTTTGGTTTAACAGTAAGTTGGCTGTCTTTCAGCTATATAATAGAGGGCAGGATTTGTGATCATTCTTTTCGAATGTTAATTAGACAGGAGAAGACCTTGACAAACTAACAATTTGATTGCTTGATACTTATAATTTCCACAGAGTACTGTGGGAGTACTTCAGGCTGGCGAAAAAAACCAAAAAAAACGGTCGCACAATTAGCCATGGTAAAGGTGACTAGAGAGCATATAATTTGTTTCATTATTGATTCGGGTGTTATGCACTTATAAAATAATATTAGTAAAATACATTAAATCTTAGATACAATTCCAAGCGTAACTTCTTTTAAAGTAGTCAGATGATGGAATCTTAGTGGCACAGAAAGGTTGAACTAGCATTCACAGACAGTGACTTGATTCCACTCTTTGTGTTTTATTTAAGTGTTGAAAAATGTGTGTTATTTTTAAATGAAGCGTAAACCACATACACTTGTCTCGCATTTTCCACTATCAAACATATACCCTACTGTAAATTGTACATAATTGGTGGTATAAATTCGAGGCAAGTATCTGTAAACTGGCTCTGATAGCCTATTACAGTTCTTGATACGGTAAATATGAAATAATAACAATAAATCTGATACAAAAAACGAAGGTAACAAGATATATTTAGAACCATAATATTACAAGTTTTAAATAAACTTTACATTTGTTGAAAAATATCTAAACTTTAACCAGTTTTGAAACCTAACCCAAAACCAAACCAAACCAGTTTTAAACCAAAACCTAAAACTAAAACCAGTTTTCTGTAACAAATACGCCTTTAGTTAAAATCCGATTATGACGTCGAATTTTCTTACTTTCCTCTGAATTTCCTATTGTGACGGCATGAAAAAAGGCGACCATGCCTGATGACGTCATATAGAAAGAACACATCTTTTTTGCAGATCATTCGAAAAGAAGGAATAAGTTTGCCTGCATATTGTTTGAAAATCATTAGAGAAACAGATTCCACCACCAAATCTCGTGTAATACGATATTTATCCACTCTCGACAGTTAAATTTCAAATATTTTAAACGCTCGGGCAAGCCTCGCGTTTTAAATTTGAAAATTTAACTGTCTCGAGTGGATAAATATCGTATCACACTCGATGCAGTGGTAGAATCTATATTTCTCTAATTCTTCGTGAATTTATCCCTTTCTGCACCCATTGTATAAAAAAAATTTAATCAACGTGTGGTTCGTTTGATCTCAGTTCATCCTGGGACTATTATACTAACGGGACTGGAAACTGATCGATCTGTTGAGATTTCATTGTCCCGATAGCGGATTATTGACTTTTTGTTTTGATTGACAGCTTATCGTGCCACGTGGTTAATTAGCCTTCCGTACATGTAAACAATAGATTTCGGCGAACAAGTCAGCTTATAGAATACCGTTAAAATTGGTGGATTTGAATTTGAAAAAATAATTAAATGCAAAAAAATAAAAATATATGAATAATAAAACTATTTTAACAAATTAAATATATTTACTTGAAATAAATGTTTTCACACTGGAATAAACTAATGCCGGTTAAAACTGGGACAAGTTCTTGGAAGAAGTAGATTTGGACCAACTTGAAAACTGGGCCGATAATCAAAATCTAAATACATGTTTAGATTCAGCATATCAAAGAACCCTAAGAATTCAATTTTGTTAAAATCAAACTAAGTTTAATTTTGGACCCTTTGGACCTTAATGTAGACCAATTTGAAAACGGGACCAAAATTAAGAATCTAAATACACAGTTAGATTCGGCATATCAAAGAACCCCAATAATTCAATTTTGATGAAATCAAACAAAGTTTAATTTTGGACCCTTTGGACCTCAATGTGGACCAATTTAAAACAGGGCCCAAAATCCAAAAACTTAATACATGGTTAGATTCAGCATATTAAAGAACCCCAAGAGTTCAAGAATAAAACCCCATTGAAATTGGTCAAGAAATAAGCAATTTATACAAAGTATCTTCTTTTGCACAATACTGTGCAATTGAATATTTCTTGCAATTGCGCAATACTGTGCAATTGAATATTTCTTGCTATTGTGCAATACTGTACAATTGACAATTTCTTGCTATTGCGCAATATTGTGCTATTGGATATTTCTTGCTATTGTGCAATACTGTGCAATTGAAGATTTCTTGCTATTGCGCAATACTGTGCAATTGAAAATTTCTTGCTATTGCACAATACTTATTATATAATAATTTACATCCTGTTTGGTGTGTATCTCCTGCCATATCATTATTATTTGCTTTTAAATATAAATCAGAAATAACCAACTTAAAATGGAAAATTTTAAAGAAAACAAATGAAAAAAAAAATCCCCCAAATTTTTGAACCCCCTTATGATTCATCACCCCAAAACTCAATCCCAGCCTTCCCTTTGAGGTATGGTACCTTGCAGTACAATTTCAGAGAGATCCATACACTTGAACACAAGTTATTGTCTGGAAACTAGAAAAATGCTTATTTTTGGCCCTTTTTTGGCCCCTAATTCCTAAACGTTTAAGGCAATTACCCCCAAACTCAATTCCAGCTTTCCCTTTGTGATATGGAACCTTGTAGTACAATTTCAGAAAGATCCATGCACTTACACACAAGTTATTGTCATGAAACTAGAAAAATACTTGTTTTTTTGCCCCTTTTTTGGCCCCTAATTCCGAAAATTTTGAGGCAATTACCCCCAAAAAATCAATCCCAGCATTCCCTTTGTGATATGGAACCTTGTGGTACAAAGTCAGAGAGATCCATACACTAACACACCAGTTATGTCTGGAAGTTACAAAAATGCTTATTTTTGGCCCCTTTTTGGCCCCTAATTACTTAACTGTTGGTACCATAACCCCCAAAATCAATCCCAACCTTCCTTTTGTGATATTGAACCTTATGGTAAAATTTCATAGAGATCCATTCACTTAAACTAAAGTTAGAGTGCGAAAACCAATGCGTCTTCGGACGACGACGACGACGCCGGACGACGACGACGACGACGACGACGACGCCAACGTCATACCAATATACGACCACAAAATTTTTTGCGGTCGTATAATAAAACTATGTTGGCAATTTCAGTTCATAAGTAATCCCTTTAACAAAAGTTACCTGAGTCTAATAAAAATATAGCCACATTGTTTTGAACTTTTCTAAATTTCGTGTTTACACCTAAATTTCAATATGGCAGAAAGGCCTACTTTTGTAGTTCTGATTGTGGAACTTTTTGAACATATTTTCACGAAGTCATATGCTTATGCCACCCGAAGACTCTTACTAAGCAAAAAACACCCCGATTTTAATACAAATATTGCACATATAAATAGGAGTAAGCAATTTTATAGGAACAGTATAATTTATTTGAACCCTGCATGTGGTTTCCGTTTGTAATGAGAATGAGATTTATATTCCACTTTTCACTTTAAAAAGTGACAATAAAAAATAGGCCAATCCAACCTATAACCTATAAATATGATTTTACAACAAACCGAACTCGCGAATCTCTTTTCAATCAACAGTTTTAAGAAATTTTATGAATCATACTTGTTTTCCCAGCGTCCCGACGCTATTATCATCCTGAAAAAAATTCAACCTTTAGATGTCATTTTTTACACTTAAGCCGGGATTTGGTGATTAATAACAACTGTCAAAGATCGAGATATCTTTTATCATTAAAGTAATCGTGTTTACATTAGGATTATCATTTCGAATAACTATTAAAAATAAAAACAAATTACAAAGATAGTATAATAGTCCCAGGTTCATCATTGGTTAAAATACGATTATGACGTCGAATTTTCTTACTTTCCTCTGAATTTCCTATTGTGACGGCATGAAAAAAGGCGACCATGCCTGATGACGTCACATAGAAAGAACACATCTTTTGCAGATCATTTGAAAAGAAGGAATAAGTTTGCCTGCATATTGTTTGAAAATCATTAGAGAAACAGATTCCACCACCAAATCTTGTGTAATCTGGGACTATTATACTAACGGGACTGGAAACTGATCAATCTGTTGAGATTTCATTGTCCCGATAGCGGATTATTGATTTTTGTTTTGATTGACAGCTTATCGTGCCACGTGGTTAATTAGCCTTCGGTACATGTAAACAATAGATTTCGGCGAACAAGTCAGCTTATAGAATACCGTTAAAATTGGTGGATTTGAAATTGAAAAAAAATAATTAAATGCAAAAAAAAAAAAAAAATATATGAATAATAAAACTATTTTAACAAATTAAATATATTTACTTGAAATAAATGTTTTCACACTGGAATAAACTAATGCCGGTTAAAACTGGGACAAGTTCTTGGAAGAAGTAGTTTTGAAAGATAAATACTCTTCTTATTGTTAACGAAAAATTATTAATAAGTAGTCAATATATTAGTGTTGAAAATAAAACAAATATAGTCGAAATGCCGGCGCTTTACTTGACCGCTAAGAAAACAACGTGTCGCCGAAAGTTAACAGATCATAATTATTCCTAATAAAACAATAAATGTGCAATAAAAACAATGTTGGCAATTTCACTTCATAATTAACCCTATAACAAAAGTTACCTTGGGTCTAATAAAAATATAGCCACATTGTTTTGAACTTTTCTAAATTTCGTGTTTACACATAAATTTCAATATGGCAGCAATGGCAGTGAAAGGCCTACTTTTGTAGTTCTGATTGTGGAACTTATTGAACATATTTTCACGAAGTCATATGCTTATGCCACCGAAGACCATTACTAAGCAAAAACACCCCGATTTTAATACAAATATTGCACATATAAATAGGATTAAGCAATTTTATAGGAACAGTATAATTTATTTGAACCCTGCATGTGATTTCCGTTTGTAATGAGAATGAGATTTATATTCCACTTTTCACTTTAAAAGTTACAATAAAAATAGGTCAATCCAACCTATAACCTATAAATATGATTTTACAACAAACCGAACTCGCGTATCTCTTTTCAATCAACAGTTTTAAGAAATTTAATGAATCATACTTGTTTTCCCAGCGTCCCGACGCTATTATCATTCTGAAAAAATTCAACATTTAGATGTCATTTTTACACTTAAGCCGGGATTTGGTGATTAATAACAACTGTCAAAGATCGAGATATCTTTTATCATTAAAGAAATCGTGTTTACATTAGGATTATCATTTCGAATAACTATAAAAATAAAACAAATTACAAAGATTATACGATCAAGACACGCTGTCACTGTCAAAACAATATGGCGTATTGATAAATTTCCTCTGAAGGTAAAGTCTCGTTCTAACGACCGTGATGTTGAGTATGATTACACTGATTGGTGTAACGGTTTCCAGTCCCGTTAGTATAATAGTCCCAGGTGTAATACAATATTTATCCACTCTCGACAGTTAAATTTTAAATATTTAAAACGCTCGGGCAAGCGTAAAGTTTATCATATACTTAGACTAAATAACATATGATTTTTACCGTATGATAATAGCATTAAATTTACGTTAATTCCATATTTTTCGAATTGGTGCTTAGCGGGCTGATATGAAAAGTTTATCACATGCTTCGACTTTTATCACATGCCTTTCCGTAACGTTATTGCAAGGCATTTCGGTGATACTCGGCAAATTCCGGAAAATACACCTCAATGGTACGTTTTCAGTGTAAAACATTACAAAGTAGAGTACAAAACAATAATTTGGATATAGGAAAGTAAATTGTGTAAAATCCATCCCCTCCCTCCCCAAAAAAAAAAAAAAACCAACACCACACAAATGATAAAATAAATGCATTTTTTAAAGTTTCCAACATAATCAGTTAGAAAGTTACTTTAAAAATGTTGACTTTTCAAACAGTGTTCATTATGTATAACGTTGGTTTATTTTTTTTTTTCGTCCATATACAAATTTCTCTAATTCTATGACAATTTATACCTTTCTGCACTCATTGTATAAAAAAAATTAATCAAAGTGTGGTTGCCTGTGATCTCAGAAGATGATTGGATGAATTTAAGGGTCAGAACCTTTATCAGCTCAAAATATGCTTACAGGTGTTAATGAAATTGACAACTTTGTGAAATGTGGAAGGCACTCGAAGAGGGTTTTGGTTCAGTAACAAAAAATGAAAATGTATTTTTTAATCATTAGAGATACAGTTCTTACATAGTTACTCGTGAATTATCAGATTTATCCAATCTCGATAGTTAGATTATAAATTTTAAAGTCCTCGCCAAGGCTCAGACTTTACAATTGATAATTTAACTATCTCGATTGGATAAATCCGATAATCCACTGGTATCAATGTAAGAATCTATATATATCATACTGTTGTCTTTCTTCTCTGTTGCGGCATATGATAGAAAGATTTTAATTCGGATGTACTACATTTTGGGTCTGACGTCCGTTAACTTTTCACTCTTTGAACTTCTATAAATTTGAGAACCACTTAAAACGATCAATATATTAATCTGTTATTTTTCTCCATTGTTGAAGCATATGATAAAAAGATCATAACATGTCATTTTTCAATGTGGCTCTTGGGCTGATATTGAACTTATAGGGCTGATAATACATGCGATATGAAAAATGCCATGTAATAATCTGATAGTATATGATATGGTTTTTTTCAATATCACACACTGTATCAACCCTCAACCAATATAATCCCTCGAGCAGAGCTCTTGGGATTATATTGGTGTTTCGGAATGATACGGATGTGATATTGAAAAAGCCGTATGATATTCTCTATTTATGTTTTAATTTCAATATTTCTACATACATTTAACCACAATATCCAGTTAGTCAAATTAATATAATATGCTATTACAGCAGACTGTATTATTATAAAGCTTAAGGCATGTCCTTATTTTGTAAACCATGTCGACTCTAAATAAAGATTTTTTTTATTGTTTATTTATTTTTCATTGACAAAACATACAAAATGGAAGACTGTAAATGCTTATTAACTTGTGTCTTAAAAAAAAAAAATTATTGTTGTTCTTCTAAGAAGTTACAATATTTTTGTCCTGAATGCATACTTGTAGTCTTGAGCAAGAGACTTGGAGTATTCTATGGTGATCCTTTTTTTTGCAATAACATTCCTACTTCCTAATCACATAGACTGGGTCACCAACTTTAATTTCACCTTCTATGTCAATAGCTGCATTTACGCCAAAACACGGAAAAATATCTTCCGTTACGCACCTGTAACTGGAAAAAAAATTACCATTATTTTTCAAGTACAATAACTTATCTACAGGACATAAACTCACCATAGATACTAGGGCTTTAAATTTTGTACGCCAGACGCGAGTTACGTCTACAAAAGACTTGTCAGTGACGCTCAAATCAAGTTGAAGAGCATTGAGAAACCCAAATCCGAAAGGTTTTTGCCAAACATTCAGCCACAATAAACCCATGCGATCCACTAAAGAGAACAGAATTAAAATTACAAAATGTATCAAATGACTGCAGTAAAGTTATGATATTCTTTGCACATTTAGAAACAAAAGGCTCCTAAGAGCCCAAATCGCCCACAAGGCAAAAATTTAAAATTTAGTGAAAAATAGTTTAATTGGCAACCCTATAGATCTTGAACATCAATCATGTTTGCTGTTAAGAGTTTCTACATATCTAATATAGTTTTTGAGATAATAGGCAAAAACTCATAAATTTGTCGAAAATCGTCATTTACAGGCGTCAATTAAATCATCCCACGGTTTCGGTTAAATATTCATTTTTGTAGACTTTGTGTTGCTTTTCATTATTGCTTTTAGCCGTTTCTACCTACCTAATAAAGATCTGAGTTAATAGGCAAATGGCATATGGGCAAGATGAGCTAAATAGCACATGCTTAAAATATTATGATAGTTTGTACAGCTGAGAATTTATAGATACATCGGCATTTTCATATTTTCGTGATATGTCCTTGCATATAAAAAGTCTAATAATATTGCAACATCTATCAATATCGACATCTGTTATCTTAGCCCGTCATGAAGGATGTCACATTTAAATACAACAGGATATAAAAGGATTAAATATTAAACGCTAATTCAGACGTTATACATTCCAGTTTACTTACGACTTTAGAGTCTCTAGGGGTTGTCTTTTAATGTCTTTTTCTCCCGTTGCAGGATCAACTGTTGTTAAGGTACATCTAAAATGATATATATTACATCTTGATTTGAAATTCTGAAACTACTATGTGTAACATTGAGACATTGGTATTATTTATCTCTGCTATGATAGGTCGAAAAAGACAACTAGATATGAGCTTAAATTGTATCTGTAACTACTCAATGTACTAATTGTATCTGTAACTACTCAATGTACTATCATTATATGGCAAACTCCAGCTCAATGTTTGGAAAATCAATCGCTAACGGTGGAGTATGCAGTCATTTTTATGCAAAGTCCAGTCTTGCTTTCGGGAAACAAAATCACAGGTTGGTTGTGTGTACCTATACTTATTGTGCAATACACTGAAACCATTAATACTTACAGGGACATCCATTATGTTTTATGCATAGTTACTACAAACATTTTGGTTGATCAACAGCGAAAATAATCGCTAACTGTATAGTAGACCCTCTGACAATGTTTCAGGTGAAGACTTACCGAATTGACCATATTCTTTCAAAGCTTACTTTCTAATAATATGACAGACATAAAGTGATGAGAAACCCTCACACTACCCTTTAATGTTTCAAGTGAAGACTTACCGAATCGACGATATTCTTTCAAAGCTTACTTTCTAATAATATGACAGAAGTAGTATAGGTCGCATCGTACGACCCTTAAAACTCGGACGCGGACGCCGACGTCATATTTGATAATAAACCTGGACGCCGACGCCATATAAGACCCTGAAATCGGGACGCGAACATCATACCTAAGGGTTGGACCATGTACATCCTGAAATCGGGACGCCGACGCCATATTTGGGCCCAAACCCTGGACGCGGATGCCGATGCCATATAAGACCCTGAAATCTGGACGCAAACACCATACCTTATGGTTGGACCATGTAACCCTGACATTCGGGACGCCGACGCCATATTTGACCCTTAAATCGGGACGATATACCCTAGTATTGGACCAGGCTACCCTCCAAGGTGGACACTATTAGTGACGTCACACCCTTGAAAAAGGATGCGAATTCTTCTTAGCTAAACGCCAACCCTTGAAACACAACCCCTGGATAATAAGTCTGTGATAATTCGGAAAAGGAATAATTTCCACATCAACCTGGCGAGTTTCCATACACCACTTCCTTCGCCCGCTTAAGTTGCACAGTGTCTTCGTACCAGAACAAGCCTTGCATGGAAACAATTCAGAGTAGACTTCAATGAAATTTATACCACTTAAATAAGTAACTCCTAAGACATGCTTATAACAACTGTAAGAATTCTCCAAGATACAATATTTATATTTAATCAGTTAATCAGATAAACTGTCACTCAATCCAGTAGGTGGTACTATGAATAGATGAACGTGTAAAGATAATTGGATTAAAATGATTGATATCATTTCATAAAATATGTTAAAAGGCATTAAAAATGCTATTTCAAAGAACTTAAGCAAACAAACACATTGAAAACAGGTTTATGAAATACATGTATTTTTAATTGTGCTAATAAATAGTCAGCAGTTAACTTAAATAAGCAATGAGAAGAGGCTGGTTGTTTATCTCTTTAATAATTAGTGTAAACAATCGTAAACATTCCGGCACTCTATTGCTTTCGACTTCTTTGAACCACTCAATTAATATCATATGGTCATGATTAAAATGACACCCCCAAATAATTAGATAAAGAGATAAAGCACATCTGGTGGTTTAAAATAAGATATCCTTAAACATTTTCTTTCAATTGCATGTATGCAGATGTGTACTATTTTATCTAGTCCTAATTAACGGACATGAGCAAGTTATAAAAATATTGTCTGTGTGACAAGTCTGCGGTCGTAATTGATTCGCGTCCACTTTCAAGGGTGTGACGTCACTAATAGTGTCCACCTTGGAGGGTAGCCTGGTTCAATACTAGGGTATACCGTCCCGATTTAAGGGTCAAATATGGCGTCGGCGTCCCGATGTCAGGGTCACATGGTCCAACCCTAAGGTACGGTGTTCGCGTCCCGATTTCAGTGCCTTATATGGCATCGGCATCCGCGTCCAGGGTTTGGGCCCAAATATGGCGTCAGCGTCCCTATTTCAGGTTGTACATGGTCCAACCCTAAGTTATGATGTTCGCGTCCCGATTTCAGGGTCTTATATGGCGTCGGCGTCCAGGGTTTATGCCCAAATATGGCGTCGGCGTCCGCGTCCGAGTTTTAAGGGTCGTAAGACGCGACCTATACTACTGACAGACACAAAGTGCCGAGAAACCCTCACACGACCCTTTGTGGGTTATTAAAATTATGAAAGGAATCATAATACCTACCTACCACATAAATCCAACAACCTCATGTACACTGAACTGCCTATTTTCATTTCTGCCCAGTTGTCCTGTAACAAAAAAATGGTAAAAATTGTCATTAAAGGGCAATAACTCTAATAAGGAGTCGATTGATGATTTCCTATATATTGACTTATTTGACAATCTTGTCTTGCTGATCAGTTTTTCTGTTTAAAGCTTCTATCTATCTAGAAGTTTTTAAAATTTTAGGCAAACACTCAAAAAAAAGTAAAAATTGTTATTAAATGGCAATAGCTCTAATAAGGAGTCGATTGACGATTTCCGATATATTGATTTTTTTGAAGATCTTGTTTTGCTAACGGTGGAGTATGCAGTTATTTATTTATGTATTTCTCTGTCCTGAATGTTCTTGCATTTATTTGTACTGTATTCCTGTCACGTAATGTTGTCATTTTAGCGGCATTTTTAACATTGCCATATAAGCGGGAGGTTTGCCTACCCATAAAACCAGGTTCAACCCACCATTTTTTCTTAAAATGTCCCGTACCAAGTCAGGAATATGACAGTTGTTATCACATAGTCCGTTTCTATGTATGTTGGCGTTTGTTTTTGTAGCAGTTCAGTGTTTCTGTTGTTCCTTTTTGTTTCCTCTTATAGTTGATGTGTTTCCCTCAGTTTTGGTTTGTGACCCGGATTTGTTTCAGTTAAATCGATTTATGACTATTGAACAGCGGTATACTACTACTGCCTTTATTTGCTGATCAGTTTAGCTGTTTAAAGTTTCTCTCTATCTATTATAGTTTTCAAGATAATAGGCAAAATGGGAAAAAAGTAGTAAAATTCGTCATTTTAGGGCAATAACTTCAATAAGAAATTGTCTGACAGTTTCGACGTAAATAAAGCTCAACACTCTGAACATTTTTACCCCTGTAAGATTTCTCTTTTTATAGCGGTTTTCAAAATAATAGACAAAATTTACATTTTATCCCTATGTTCTACTTTTAGCCATCTTGGTTAACAGGCGGGGTCATCGGACAAATTTTTTAAACTAGATACCCCAATGATGATTGTGGCCAGGTTTGGTTAAATTTGGCTCAGTAGTTTCAGAGGAAATGATCTTTGTAAAAGTTAACGGACGGCAGACAACGGACAACGACGACGACAGACGACGGACGCTAAGTGATGGGTAAAAATTCCATACGTAAGTTTAACTAAAAGAATAAAAATCACACGCAGGACTTAAATAAATCTAAAATTTGTACAATTATTACAGCCAAATTTTTTCGTCTTTTCCTCTTCATTTTGTTTTTGTTTCTAACATTTACAAAAAAAATGCCTTCATTAAGGCAACTTAAAGTTAGTACACATTTTTTCCTCGATCTCACTCTCATTGAAGTTCATTTCCATTGTTTTGATCTGAAGCCTTATTAATAAGTTTTGAATTGGCACTCATACCACATCTTCTTATATCTATTTACCAAATACAAACCTGCAACCTTGTGATAACTGTACTTCACTTCTTCCTGAGATCAACAAGCAATACAAATATTACAACAATCATGACAATAGCTTTCCACATCCACTGAAATTTATCTAGGGCTACCAAAAGAATAATACTATGCAATACTTTCGCTTGTAGTTGAGTTAGATAAAGAATTTATTTTTAACTTATTTACCTCGTCGTATGGACCACAACCGTCGATAGTAATATTTGGTCTAAATCTTGTCATTGTAACTTTCTTCTCTAGTCTTGTATTGAGATCATCTAAAGATGCTTGTGATAGTATCATATAAGCACCAAAGTCTGCAAAGGCACTCTGAAAATTATATACGTAAACTGTTTTCAATTAAAATAAGATATGCATTTGTCATTGTCTAAGTGAGCAGTAATACGCATATGCATTCCGTACGTTGATTTACTTGTAAAATGTTTTATATCTTTACTGTCCTTATCCAGAAGGCTTTAGCCTTTTACTATACCAATTGGTCAAAAAGTTTTACCCAATTGCAGTATTTATTCACCTCTACAAACTGATCAGTTGGTAAAACAGTTTAGCAAATTGCTTCAGTAAAAGGTTGTTAGTGTGAAGTGAGTGCAGTGAAATAAAAATAATGCTTACCATCCACGGCCAGTTAATTAATATAAAAATAAGAAGATGTGGTATGATTGCCAATGAGAAAACTCTCCACAAGAGACAAAATGACACAGACATTAACAACTATAGGTCACCGTACGGCTTTCAACAATGAGTAAAACCCATACCGTGTAGTCAGCTATAAAAGGCGCCGAAATGACAATGAAAAACAATTCAAACGAGAAAACTAACGGGCTGATTTATGTACAAGATAATGAACGAAAAACAAATATGACAAACAGCAACTAACGTCAACCACTGAATTACAGGCTCCTGACTTGGGATAGGAACATATAGAATGTGGCGGGGTTAAACTAGTTTGAAGGCGCGCCAACCCTCCCCTAACATGGGACAGTGGTGTAACAGTACAACATAAGAACAAACTCTAAAAATTAGTTGAAAAGGGCTTAACTCATCAGATCGATACAAAGCAGACTCTCTTTATAATATATATCAGTGATCGCTGTGGATAGTAAACTTGGAATTGATAGTAAATAGCAAATACAAGTTATATTTAGTATATTTATGTTCATATAATACAGAAAAACCCGAAAATAATTGAAATCAACAGAAAAAAAAAAAAAAAATAACGGATTTTGGAAAAACAGGGGGAGTGTAAGAAAAAATTGTCCAGTCCCCAAGTACCTATGATTGTTTTAGAAAAAAAAATGTCGAAATTAAAATTACACTATAGCATCCTGTTCAAAAACAAAGCAATAAATTATTGACCAACAAAGTGCCTTATGTTAAAGTAGCTGATTATTTTATTTCAATTTCACTGCACTCACTTCACACTAACAACCTGTATCTAAAGCAATTTGCTGAACTGTTTAACCAGCTGATCAGTTTGTAAAGGTATACACATAATGCAATTGGGTAAAACTTTTTAAGCAGTTGGTATAGTAATAGGCCAAAGCCTTCTGGACGAGCACTGTAATAAAACCATTACAAAAGACCATTAAAACTTGAAAATAGTATCGTATTATGCAACATGGTAAACTGAATAGCTCCACAGATACCTTATCGATATTTTTTATATGTTTTAGAAGAAATTGCGACGGGTAGGTTTGGTGTAAGCATAGCATGTTTCGTTATATCATAAGTCCATTAAAATCAAATGACTGTGGTGTAACATACAAATTTGAAAGAAAAAAATATATTTGTATCGTAGACACATTTTAACCAACATACATCCGCATTCGTTTCAAATCACTTATATATAAAAAAGAAGATGTGGTATGATTGCCAATGAGACAACTGTCCACATGAGACCAAAATGACACAGAAATTAACAACTATAGGTCACCGTACGGCCTTCAACAATGAGCAAAGCCCATACCGCATAGTCAGCTATAAAAGGCCCCGAAATGACAATGTAAAACAATTCAAACGAGAAAACGAACTAACTATATGTCTATTAACTTTGAACTGAATGAATGATTGACTAGTCTTACGGTGTCATAAAATGCAATATCAAACAAACAGCTGTGACTACCAGTAGCTTTCTATAGTACCAAACATTTTGAACTTAATTTACAAATTATGTGGCATTGTTTATTTCCTTGTTCAAATTAAATGTCGTTCTTTTAATAGCTGCACTCTGCAGGTTTTTTATTGTTTTTTTTTCAGTTTTAAGACTTAAGGTCTAGATAGACACAGTGTGTGTGTGTGTGGGGGGGAGTTATTGCTCACGTAAAACTAGTTTAACCCTACCACATTTAATTGTGTGCCTCAACCAAATGAGAAGAAGTCGGTGTTGATGTGATATGGTATCAAAAACAAGAAGATCAAAGAAGCCAGATCCTTTACTTTCACATTCAGATATATTGATGATGTTCTTTCCATCAACGATCCAAACTTTTCTGATTAGGTTCCATTAATATATCCTACAGAACAAGAAATTAAAGAAACAACAGACACGACTTCCTCCGCCTCATTTTTAGACTTATACTTCGAATTTGACATAAGTGCTTACAGTGGTCATCTCAGAACAAGAATCTATGACAAACGAGACGATTTTAATTTTGAAATTATAAATCCCCCCCACCGTAACAACAATATACCAACTTCACCTGCATATGGGATATACATTTCCAACTCATTCGGTATTCAAGGGCTTACAGCTGCTACACAGACTTTTAAAAACGTCACCAGTGTCCGAGCAGAAAGTTGATGAACCAGAGTTGTGTCAAAGAACGTCTCGTCCTTTTTCTAAAAAAGTTCATCGGAAGATACCAAGACCTTGTTGATAAATATTCCGTATCAACTTCACAAATAATACATGATGGTCTTGAAGTATATATTCTAGGTATTGACGTTGTTTATCATCTTAATTACATGTTATAGTATTCTTTTTATTTGTCTTTGTATATTTTTTACCTTTACTCTTTGGTCCATTTTTGGTATACACTTTTGGTGTGGCTAGGTATTTATGCATCCCGCCATTGTGTTATTGTGCTATGTTCATTTTTGTATGCTTGTCTTTCATTTTAGCTTATGTACTTGTCTATGGAGTGTCTATGTGCCATTTTGTTTTTCTTTGTTGAAATAGTTATTTGTTTTTATAGTGATTAAGATTATAAAACAATGTGGACTGCTGCACCCCAATTTTTTGATATTTTTGCTTATTATGTGTGTTTGTTTAGCTCACACATTGTTGTCAATATAATGGAATTCCATATGACTGTCATACCAGTGAGAGGTTTAGCTAGATATAAAACCAGGTTTAATCCACCATTTTCTACATAAGAAAATGTCTGTACCAAGTCAGGAATATTACAGTTGTTTTCCATTCGTTTGATGTGTTTGAGCTTTTGATTTTGCCAGTTGATAAGGAACTTTCCGTTTTGAATTTCCTTGGAGTTCGGTATTTTTGTTATTTTACTTTATAATGTACAGTATTCTTGGTGATACCTGTCATCCATTTTTTATGTATAACCTTATTATTTCATGTCTAAAGTACATTAATGAGTACCAGAGACATATTATACAATATTTTATGTCTCTGTGAGTATACGCATGTTACACATATATGCTATAAAAGATATATATATATACATACCAGATCTCCTTCAACAGCGGGATTGCCGAACTCTTTCACTACTAAAGAGCTATCTCTTTTCTCCATAGATTGTGTAGAAACAACTATCGAAGGTCCGTCATAACCAAGGTATTTAGCTATCCAACTTTCCGCATCCTCTCCACAATATAATCCAGTTATATATTCGTCCCAAATTCTAAAACGTATTTGTACTTGAAATGTATGACATACTCGATATTCAACAAATTGCTAGTCAATAATTGCAGTCATGACAAAAAAAAAAAAAAAAAAACTAAGGACGGTATTACTTTTAATGGTTTACACAGGGGACATTGCTTTTATATGTTGTGTCCGACTCGGCAAATAAAAACCCTACATCGCGATTTTTATAAACAGGAGCCTGGTCTTTTTTTGTCATTTAAATTAAAAAATTATTGTAAACAAACCTGCATTTTATCAACTTTGTACTTTTGTCGATGGGTGGACATGTTGGCAAGACTAAAGTTCGCATCCCTGGTGCATCGAGAAGCAGATTGTTATCATCTGATGATGGTTTGATCAAAACTAATTTTGGTTCCTGTCGGGCAGACAAAAAAGCTCTATCCCGTCGTATTACCATCCAGTGTCTGAAAAGAAATAATACTATTCTTTTTCAATGTTTTCTCCCGTCTTGTTTACTATATTTTCGCATCACCTTGATTGCGAAGCAAACAGTTTTCGGCATCTCTAAATGTATTCAAATCTGCGCGAGCTGTTTAAAGTTTCTTATTTTTTTCAGCAATTTTTCAGTTGGTTCAAACAAGGATTTGCATAGTCTCACTATACAAATCCTTGCTTTAAACTATGAATTAGTGAACTGATGTTCATCACAATATAATACCTGACGCAATCTATTTTCGCACTGTAACTTTATACTTACTCACTAAGTCTACCTAGCCAAAAAAAAACAACTATCAAAAGGACAAATCTTTAACTTTCCTTTAAGATAGCTTGTTAGGTTACCGTAAAAGCCTTGGTGTGAAATACAACTTTATGAAACTCTTGCTAGTGGAATCACACTTCCAGAACGAATCTCTTTTTCTATGTTAAGTTTTAAACAGTATATGATTTCTCATGATAATTCTGATGTACAACTTTTTTATAAGTGAAATGCTTAGTTCATAGAAATCTGAGACATCACTGCAAACAGATGCATATCGAACTAAGTGAGAAATATACACTCAATAAGTAGATACCAACAGGACATACCCACCAGGGGAAGGGAAATTAACAATAAGAAATGAAAAGTCGATCCGTTTATCATAAATTTTAGTTTGATAAATGCCATGAAAATAAAAACAAGGTATTAAAAAGACAATGGTAACTTTTAACGTTGGGTTTGTCAGAGAGGGTGGATGTTCATAATTATCAAATACAGAGATGTGGTATGATTGCCAATGACACAAAGATTTGGTATGATTACCAATGAGACAAATATCCAACACAGTCCAAATAATGTGGATTTAAGCAACTATGGCCACCGTATGGCCTTCAAAAATGAGCAAAATCCATACCTTATAGTCAACTATATAATACCCCGACATGACAAAATGTGAAACAATTCAAACGAAAAAAGAGAATATATTTCTAATATGATGTCCTTATTTCTCTTTGTAAACAAAGCCGTGTTCTAATTAGCACAAAATATGTTTGACACATGCGCACAAACTTACTGTTTACATTCTCGTTATTTTCATTTTGATCGTAATGAAATATAATTATTTTAGCTGCTTACATAAAAATTTACTAAATATTGCTATTAAAGCATCGTTTATTTACCTTTCTATTAGTTTTTAAACTTATCAATATGAAAATGTAATGTACATGATTCATGGGGTGGAAACGGGAACAGCCAAACATTCCCAAGGCATTTTCGTACGCTTCGACCGATAAAAATACCGTTTCTGTTCTATCAGAATCGAAGAATTTAGTAAAGTTTTAATTAAATTGTGGTGACGAAATCCCTGACTTAATAATTTACCAGTAATACATAGATTACGTTCATTGAAACCCAAAACGTCACAACAGACACGGGCATAGCGAACAAGTTGTGATATATAAACACCGTAAGATGGTGCCAAAGGAACATCATCGTCCAAAAAAGGAAAATTAACAACAGGGAATGAAAAATCGTCCCTTTTGTCGTAAATTTTAATGTAGAGATTCCCGTGTAAAACTGAAAATATCTAAATCTAGGAAAGGACAGTTATTACCGTTTATATTTGATTTATTTAAAGTAAGTTCCTTTGTGTAAATTTCGGCATTATATTAAGAAAATTCTTGATTATTTAACGAAAAAATATCATCAATATAACGATAAGTGTTGTTGAATTGATCAATTAAATGCAATTAATATATTTTAAAACGAGAAACGAGAAACACGTATAAATTACATAAACAAACGACAACTACTGTACATCAGATTCCTGACTTAGGACAGGTGCAAACATTTGCAGCGGGATTAAAAGTTTTAATGGTACCAAACCTTCTCCCTTTTTCTGAAACAATAGTATAACATCACAACATAGAAAACACACGATAAAACATCAATTGGAAGGCTTAACTCAATCAAAACGTAAATTAACACACTATGAACGAATAAATTCGATCTGTGATACCTGAAAGTAAATACATAGTTAATAAAATATTAGGGACAAACATTCAAGGCCAAAAGCAAACAAACAAGTCCAAATAAAGCCATGGCAAAACACTACCGCGAAATATTAAACCCTTAGAAAATAATCACTTTTGAAAAACCGGTTTTCATAATATATACAGGTAAATGAAAAATAACTTTGTCGTTTTAGGTATACTTTTTCTGTCTATATAAAATCTTCCAATAATTAGGAATACCAAGAAAGGTCTGTCATATAAATACCTAATTTAACACTAGATACATAAGGGTAAATATCAACAATAAAACTTCCTGTACAGATTAAAGGAGAATAATCTTGATGTTAATACAAATGTAGTACGAAGAAGTGAAAATTAGTAGATATTCCAAATAATCAAAGCTGGTATACAGACAAGATCCATATTAATATAAAATAACAAAAAGTATTAAAAATAGTATCAACAGGTCGAATTAACAAAGTACGATTTGAGAGTACTCGCAGTTACTGACAGCTAGTTAAAAGCCAAAACAATTAATGATAAAAATCATGCATCAGAGACTAAAATCAACTAAAACACATCCCAGGGTTTAGTATTTTAACGTCATGAACAGTCAGAAAAGACATGACTTGTGCAATGCCAAAATAAATGTATCGACAGGTAGTAGGATAGTGAGGAGCTACTTCTTAAGAGATAAAATTAACGTGTGTGTCTCTAAACATCCCGCCTCAAAAGAAGATACAACTTAGTTATGTTTTAATTTGCTAATGACAAAATCGATATTAGTGCCAATGTAAACTATATTCAGAGATCTAATTACAATATTGGTACGATAACCCTTACTTATAAGTTTGTTTAAAGGTTCGATGAGTTTACACGGATCACATAGTGATTTCCTCGCTTTAAGTACAATATTACCGTAAAATTTAGGATGTGAAATACCATTTTAATAAGTTTTCTACAGGTACAGCCAAATTTACTAATCAAATCTTTGTATCTATGAAAGAATTTAGTAAAAGTTTTAAGTAATTTATGGTATCGAAATCCCTGACACAATAATTTCCCAGTGATGCATTGATTACGTTCGTTAAAATCTATGACATCAGAACACACACGGGCATACCGAACGAGTTGGGATATATAAACACCGTATGATGGAGCCAAAGGCACATCGCCGTCTAAAATGGAAAATTAACAATAGGAAATGAAAAATCGTCTCTTTTGTCGTAAATTTTAGTATGTTTCCGTTAGAAATTGAAATGTCTAAATCTAGAAAAGGGCAACTGCTGCTGTTTATGTTAGATTTAGTTAAAGTAAGTTCTTTTGGGTAAATTTCGGAAGTATATTTAGAGAATTAAGACGGGTCTTTACTGAGTTTGGCCATAAACTGTGGTTCATAACAGTACAAGAACAAGTCTGCTATTAAAGGGGCGCAATTGATGTCCATAGGAATACCTACAACCTGTCGATAAACTTCATTGCCGAAACGTACATGAACATTATCAAGGAGAAAATTAACAGCTTCAATCATCTCATCACACCTCCAGTAAGTCTATCTAGCATATTTACCTTTCTCATTAGAGAACAAGGCTTTAAATGAGTTGCAGCAAATATATTTGCATTCATATTTCCCAAACGACCATTTAATTAAATAGGGAAACTTTTGTTTGATAAGATTGTGTGGAAGTGTAGTGTAAAGAGTTGAAAAGTCATAACTGTCAACAGAATCAAAAGGACCACCAAAGGCACGTAATTTATCTAAAACATCCTGGGACTATTATACTAACTTTAATAGTCCCAGAAACATTCAAAGAATTTTTTACACTCCAAAAAAAGTTAATTCCACTATTTTCATATGTCTTATTACAAAACAAAATTAAAGTTACTGATAAGTTCTTTAAAGCTATTTTGATGCTAAAACGTTTTTTTTATAGCTTAAACATTTCACCATAATATGATTTATATAAATATATGTGAAATTATATTGACCTTGGCCTCCTGACATTAATTTCGCAAAGAATATTTGTGTTCGGAAACTTTAACCTTCGAACTTAAATAATGTTGTTATCATCTTGCCTACGTCGATATTGATGAAGCAATGCCGGTTTTTTCCGTGACGCATAACAGTGTTTGACATTTGGTATTGAAGATAATAAGAAAGAAAGGATATGGGGTAACCATCCATGGCACAAAATCAGTACATGCACATCAAAAAACATAAAAAGCCAAGAAACAGCACTTTTATTAAAGTCACAGTGAGGCCTTCAACACAAAGTAAAAACTTTCACCTTTGCAAGTTTAATTAAGACGGCCCCAAGCACCAGTTTGAGCGGAATTCTTTGCAGAAAACAATTGCTGATGGGTTTGAGGTATTTGGCACGTTGTATTTTGTATGGTGTATATAATATATGAGCGAATGTAAATTTACGGTTCTAACCAATTGGTCGTGTACTCATTGAATTTTATCAAATTAATAAGGTTTTCTCAATAGTTTTGTTTGAAGATGAAGACTAAAATATAGGCTGGTGGTACAGATAGGCTGGTGGTATTTAGTGTGCTTCCTCATTGGACATGCATAACGTATAACACAATAGAGTGGAAACGGTATGGTGCTGCCCTAAATCCTCTATTTTCGTTGACTGTTTTTTGAAAGAGAGGCGAAAGATAACAAACGGACATTCAAACTCATCAGTCGAAAATAAACTGACAACGCCATGGAAAAAGACCAAAGACAAACAACAGTATACAAAACACAATATAGAAAACTATAGACTGAGCAACACGGGGATGATCTCAGTGTTCCAGAAGGGTAAGCAGATCCTGCTCCACATGTATCACCCGTCATGTTGCTCATATAAGTACAAACCCGGTGATAAGTCTAATTCGGTAGGTCACATTCGCGGGAAAGGCGGACGGGATCAGTGGCGGACCCAGAAATTTTCATAAGGGGGGGGCACTGACTGCCTAAGAGGGGGCCCGCTTCAGTCATGCTTCAGTGATTCCCTATCTAATCAACTAAATTTTTCCCACAAAAGGGGGGGGGGCGGGCCCCTGAAAAACCCTCTAAATCCGCCTCTGGGGGATTTATGTTACGACGATTGGAACATATCCGCCGTCATCTGTGAAACAGATATTCCATAACGGTCAACCATCTCGTGAAAATGCGTTTTACTGTGTTATACCATGGGAGCAGCAAGTGTTTAATTTTTTTACTGTCTTCGTCGCTAGTGTGCCTAAGCTTGAAAATATACATCCACATCTTTATGAACTGCATAACGAAATGCATATCAATAAACACAAACCATGTAAATATCTAAAATTATGCAAGACAACGTATAACACATTTGAATACTAATTTTAAAAGCGCTGTCAATAAGTAGTTTGAACACTTACCTGTCTGTAATGTTGTTGTGACGTAATCCAGTAACTGTACATTTAGCGGTGCCCAGGTGTATTGGACCACCAGATTTAACAGGAAACTGGTTTATTGATTTAATTGTCCCTATTTTTCAAATCTTTGAAGTTTTTTACGTCTGCAATAAACTAAGAATGCAATTTTTGCCGAGGAAATTGATACAACGGCAATGAATACGGTGCCATCTGACATGATGTATGAATCATTTGCATCAAATATGTTAAAGACCGAAAAGAACACTATATAAATATCACGTTCGACCTTTGTAAAGCGAAAAGTAAGCCACCATATCTAATAGTTTAACATTATTATCTTATTACATAATTGGCCCAATTTCACTTCTGTCTGCTTATACATTTGGTTCTCGTTGTCTGGTTTATTTTACAGATTTAATCTGAATAATTTATTCATCACCGAACTTATTAATTATGCAGTTCGGTAATCTTGTAATAAAATTGTTAAGATTGGTATAGATGACAGACATAATACCTTTAACCTTATCTACTACATTAGTATAACGTTGATGTTTTCGATACTTTTGCATTTATATTAATAAATGTTCTGTTCGTTTATATAATGTAAAGTTGAGTTGTATTATTTACACCGTATATTTTGAATTATGTTCAATTTATATAGCAGAATAAGAAGACTATATATAGTAGTATGCTGTAAAAAATGATAGTTCTTCAAAAAGAAAATAACATTATATAGTCATATTTTGAAAACTAATATATGCGTGAAATGAGAAGTTTCTATGAAAGTTTTTTGTATGCTTTTGCTTTAAACATTACTGTTGGGTTTATATTCAGATCAAAATTTTCAGTGACGTGTGTATACCAATGCACAAATTGAAAAATTAAAACCATTGTTTATATTGTAGTAAAGCTAATATTACAACTGAACTGTTTGAGTGTATACTTCATGTGAATCAGGCCATCAGTTGTTTTTCTCTTTTGAATTGTTTTGAATTTGAATTTGTCATACCGGGATTTTTTATATCTTACTAACGGTATGCAAGTTTTTGCTCATTGCTGAAGGCTGTACAGTGATCTTTATACGTTTACATCCTCGTCCTTTGGTCTCATGCAGATGGTTGTCTCATTGGCAATCATACTATATCTTCTTAGTTTGCTTGTTCGTTTGGTGAACCATGAATTCTTTTTAAGCTATTGCAAATATAGAATCAAACTGGTCAGAGAGAATTTTCAGTTCCTACTTTGTTACCCAAACATTATTTGATTTGCCAGTAATCACTATTATTACATACTTAAAGGCAATATTTTTTTAAGACAATCTGATTAAAATTTAGACCTATAACAACTCGCATGCTCGTACATATAAGGATAACGAAATCAGAGATCTATAATTTAATTAGATTAATTTTAAGATCAATGTATCAAGCAAGAAAAACGAAAATTCATCTTTTTTTGTATAAATCCAAATGTATCACCAAAACTATCAAACATATTTTTATTAGCAGCAAATATGTCACCGAAACGACCTATTAAAAAATATACAAACAAAAGAACAAAAGAAAAAAAAGTGGTTTGATGCAAGTTTACACCAAGCTAGAAATAACTTGCTTGGCTATGGAAAAACTTATTCACGATTTCCATATGATCCCTTTATAAAAAACCAATTGTATAAATTAAATCGTAAATACTCAAGGCTTAGGAAGTACAAATATAAACAATACAGGCAATCATTTATCAATCAGTTGGACTCGTCACACGAGGAGAATCTAAAGCTGTATTTGAACATAGTTAATGAACTAAAAGGAAAAGATGAAACAGTTGGCAAATGCGCAGTACCACCATCAACGTTGATATCACATTTCAAAAAGTTATCCCAACTGAAAAGGGAATTTCAAAGTAGATGATATACACAGCTGTGTGAAAAACTGAAACAGCTAAAAAACACTAAATGTTGCAATAAATTGGACTGTGTCATTACAGAGTCGGAAATATCCAAAGTCATTTCACATTTAAAATGTAATAAATCATCAGGCTTGGACATCATTAGTAATAATACGATAAGGAATGGACATACGTTCCTACTTAAAAGCTTTCAGATAATATTTAATACTTGTCTGTCATCAAGTATATACCCAACATCTGAAGGTTAAATTACAGCAATTTTTAAATGCAACGATGCAAGTGACCCTATCAATTATAGAGAAATAACAGTAACAGGTGCAATTGGAAAACTTTTTTTTTACAGAATTTTAAGTTTACGATTGGACAGATTTCTTCGGGAACATAGTATCATACATGAAAGTCAAATTGGATTTACAAAGAAAGCCAGAACGGCAGACCATATGTCCTAACTTAACTGCCTCATAAACACATAGTGTAATTCAAAAGAAGGGAAACTGTTTGCCTGTTCTGTTGACTTTCAGAGGGCTTTTTATACTGTTACACACACAGGGACCAAAATTAAAGCTACTAGATACTGTGGTTGGGTCTTAATTTTATATCATTGTCAAGAGTATGTATGAAATTAGTAAATCACGCGTTAAAATTCAAAATCAAGTCAGTGATTTTTCCCATTAAACATTGGCGCCAGACAAGGTGACAACCTTAGTCCTGACTTATTCAAGATATTTATAAATGATTTCCCAAACTATTGGTCAAGGACAAGGGACCCTGTCAATGTTAATGATAAAGATTTATATTGTTTAATGTGTGCTGAAGATATTGTCTTATTATCTAGATCAGCAGAAGGGCTACAAGAAAAGCTGAACATGATTGACAAATTTTGCAAAGATTGGTGTCTGAATGTTAACACTAACAAAACAAATATTTTGATGTTCAACAAAGCAGGCAGACATGTTAAACAGAAATTCACATTCCAGAATATAAACCTGAATGTGTGTTTCAAAATACAAGAACCTGGGTTTATATTTGAGCTCATCTGGCTCATTTAGTTATGCTCAAAGTGAACTGTACAAGAAATCCTTAAAAGCTTATTATAAATTGCAGAAAGATTTTATCACCAAATCCTAACATCAAAACAAGTATTCAGATTCAGATTCAATATTGTATATAAGTCTCACCACTTGTTATACATATAATAATAGCATCATGATATATACATTGTATAAAACGGTATAACTTTATAAGTTAAAATACAAGTGCCATTCTATAAAGAATTATGAGCGACTATAGAAATTGCAATAAATTATAACTATATATCAATGTCTATAAACTTATCATCATCAGATAAAATATCGAAATCAACATTACTTCTTTTAACTTCGTAAAATAAACTTTCAGGCAAATCTGCATATAAAGGACAGTCTAATAACACATATTTCTCATCTTCAATTTGGTTATAACATAAAAAACAAACTCTTTCATTTACAGTTTTGTTTTCATAGCGACCTGTTTCTATGCGCAAAAGGGTGACACCAAACCTAAATTTAGCAAATGCACTTCTGTATCGACCTGAAATGTTCTTACTCAAATACATCTCTGTTTCAAAAAAATCTTTAAACAATTTATAAGTCCATGTTTTTTCCCAATATTTTTTCCAATATTCTATTATGCCAATTTACCTTATATTTATCAAATAAAAATCTTCTAACTGTGTTATAACATTTTTATGAAACACATTCTCTAAATTAGTGTATAAATCTAAATTGCATTCTTTAAATTTGGTCATAATTCTGTTACAACAGTTTTTCTTTTTTATTAATGGCATTTCTAAAAGCCAATCGAAATACTTTATAAACCACTCTATCTGTTGACATAACTTAACGTCTAGCCCAATGTCTAATCACTGTGGTAGTGAATTATGGGGAATTTTTAAAATTTTTCCTCCAAATATAAGAAGGATATGTATCTGTTGAAAAATTATATTCAGGCTTTCCCCGTGAGAAACTTTACATAAGCTTTAGTAAATTTATAGTGTTCGTTGTTTTATTTAACGCCATTTTGTCCCAGGTAAGAGTTGTCTTATTGACACTCTCCCTTCATCTTTTTTATTACTACCTGTAACGTCTATATTATAAGCACCTACGTTTTAATATTGTATTTATATTGTGTCATAGATCAAACTTATTCGTTCAGTGTATGTTTACTTGTTTTTGTTTAAATGTCTTTTGGTCGAGTTAAGCCATTTCAATTGATATTTTATACTGTGGTTGGGTCTTAATTTTATATCATTGTCAAGAGTATGTATGAAATTAGTAAATCACGCGTTAAAATTCAAAATCAAGTCAGTGATTTTTCCCATTAAACATTGGCGCCAGACAAGGTGACAACCTTAGTCCTGACTTATTCAAGATATTTATAAATGATTTCCCAAACTATTGGTCAAGGACAAGGGACCCTGTCAATGTTAATGATAAAGATTTATATTGTTTAATGTGTGCTGAAGATATTGTCTTATTATCTAGATCAGCAGAAGGGCTACAAGAAAAGCTGAACATGATTGACAAATTTTGCAAAGATTGGTGTCTGAATGTTAACACTAACAAAACAAATATTTTGATGTTCAACAAAGCAGGCAGACATGTTAAACAGAAATTCACATTCCAGAATATAAACCTGAATGTGTGTTTCAAAATACAAGAACCTGGGTTTATATTTGAGCTCATCTGGCTCATTTAGTTATGCTCAAAGTGAACTGTACAAGAAATCCTTAAAAGCTTATTATAAATTGCAGAAAGATTTTTATCACCAAATCCTAACATCAAAACAAGTATTCAGATTCAGATTCAATATTGTATATAAGTCTCACCACTTGTTATACATATAATAATAGCATCATGATATATACATTGTATAAAACGGTATAACTTTATAAGTTAAAATACAAGTGCCATTCTATAAAGAATTATGAGCGACTATAGAAATTGCAATAAATTATAACTATATATCAATGTCTATAAACTTATCATCATCAGATAAAATATCGAAATCAACATTACTTCTTTTAACTTCGTAAAATAAACTTTCAGGCAAATCTGCATATAAAGGACAGTCTAATAACACATATTTCTCATCTTCAATTTGGTTATAACATAAAAAGCAAACTCTTTCATTTACAGTTTTGTTTTCATAGTGACCTGTTTCTATGCGCAAAGGAGCGACACCACACCTTAATTTAGCAAATGCACTTCTGTATCGACCTGAAATGTTCTTACTCAAATACATCTCTGTTTCAAAAAAATCTTTAAACAATTTATAAGTCCGTGTTTTTTTCCCAATATTTTTTTCCAATATTCTATTATGCCAATTTACCTTATATTTATCAAATAAAAATCTTCTAACTGTGTTATAACATTTTTATGAAACACATTCTCTAAATTAGTGTATAAATCTAAATTGCATTCTCTAAATTTTGTCATAATTCTGTTACACCAGTTTTTTCTTTTTATTAATGGCATTTCTAAAAGCCAATCGAAATACTTTATAAACCACTCTATCTGTTGACATAACATTACTTCTAGCCCAATGTCTAATCACTGTGGTAGTGAATTATGGGGATTTTTAAAATTTTTTCCCTCCAAATATAAGAAGGATATGTATCTGTTGAAAAATTATATTCAGGCTTTCCCCGTGAGAAACTTTACATAAGCTTTAGTAAATTTATAGTGTTCGTTGTTTTATTTAACGCCATTTTGTCCCAGGTAAGAGTTGTCTTATTGACACTCTCCCTTCATCTTTTTTATTACTACCTGTAACGTCTATATTATAAGCACCTACGTTTTAATATTGTATTTATATTGTGTCATAGATCAAACTTATTCGTTCAGTGTATGTTTACTTGTTTTTGTTTAAATGTCTTTTTGGTCGAGTTAAGCCATTTCAATTGATATTTTATAGTGTGTCTTTTTATGTTGTAATGTTACACTACTGTCTCAGGTTAGGGTGAAGGTTGGCGTCTGTTAAAACGTTTAAACCCGCTGCATTTTTATGCACCTGTCCTAAGTCAGGAGCCTGTTGTTCAGTAGTTGTCTTTGTTGGTGTGGTTCATAGGTGTTTCTCGTTTCTCGTTTTGTATATAGATTAGACCGTTGGTTTTTCTGTTTAAATTGTTTTACACTAGTAACTTTGGGGCCCTTTATAGCTTGCTGTTCTGTGTGAGCAAAGGCTCCGTGTTGAAGGCCGTACTTTGACCTATAATTGTTAACTTTTTATACATTGTGACTTGGATGGAGAGTTGTCTCATTGGCACTCATACCACATCTTCTTATTTATATTGGTGTGCACAAAGAAAACAAAAAATGTTGCAGTGTTATCTGAACTTGGTAGATTTCCAATTTATTTTAATATAATTAAAGGTTGGTATCGATTAGAGAATGTAGGAAGTGATTTTCCTATATTAAAAGAGACATATGAACAATTTGATGATGTATTTCCCATTTGGTAATAGTGGCAAAAATTTAAATTAAATTTTAAAAGCGTAATATCTAAAATATTTGACTGGGACATAAAAAGTTATATAGGAATCGAATTTACGTACACGAAGAGTAACTCTTTGTTCGTAGTTTTTTAATAGACGAGCACCTTAGATAAATAAAGCATCCCCTTTCTGAAAAAAGAATATTTCACTTCAAACAATGTTGTTTTAGAAATTTATTATTTATTATAGGAGATAGACCATGGATTTTTTAACTGTGTAATATCTCCATTTCTAGACTGCTGGATTTGCTAGGAATTGCTCATAGATTAGGTTTTAACCATGTAAACAATTTAAGCGTAGTACTAAGATAATTTTGATAACAACTATTTTACAGCAAAAATACCAGGAAAATAGTGGAGATACAACACTATAAAAATATTTTTCTCTGAACTAACTAGACGAATAAGCAAATGGGAATGTGGAGATAGAACAGTGTAGTTTTGACAAAAACTTGTAGGGTGAAGAAATCTTGTATCATAGTTGTATAGGAGATAGACCATTGCACTTGGATATAAAAGATTTTTATGAATCTATTTACAAATTTAAGAAGTATTACAAAGAGCAAATGGTAGCACCTGTAATAAACATATGATAGCATATGATTTTTTTTGCTCATAACAAATTTTTCTGGACTAACCCTCATCCGGTACGCTTCAGTCTAATTAAAATATCGATCTATCGTAACTTGCGAGTATAACTAAATCAGAGATCTACATTTTAACTTGATTACATGTACGCCCGAAACCAAAAGTTTGTAAATCTGACATTAATGTAGTTATAGTTGTTAATTTTTGTGTCAATTGGTTGGTCTCTTGTGGAGAGTTGTCTCATTGGCAATCATACCACAACTTCTTATTTTTATATCTGATGCTACGCAGAAATCAACAATAAATCTACAACTTTGGTTTCGTCACACAGAAACGAATTCTTTAACGAAAAGGAAAGTGCTTCAAACCAACTCATTCTAATATTACCATATGCAATGATAAAAGGGGTTACCTTTCTTTCATTTATTTTACAAAGCCAATCCATTACAGTTAACCTAAACAGCAACCAGATGGAAATGCCAAAACTTATTTCACTAGTCAATTGAGAAACAAACAATCCATGTATTGATAAATAATTTAGTCTGGGAGAACATGATTTATTCATTAGTTGTGGCTTTGGTTTTTTCTTGTGCTTCGTGCCTGGCAATCTGATGATTTATGCCATTTCCAACTGATTTTCTTCAGTTTGTTTATATGTTGTGCTGTTACGCCACTGTTCCGGTTTAGTGATGGGAGGTTTGATCGCTCACAATAGATATAGGAAGATGTTGTATGAGTGCCAATGAGACAACTCTCCATCCAAGTAACTATTTATAAAAGTAGACCATTATAGGTCAAGGTACGGCCTTCAACACGGAGCTTTGGCTCACACCGAAGAGCAAGCTATAAAGGGCCCCAAAAATTACTAGTGTAAAACCATTCAAACGGGAAAACCAGCGGTCTAATCTATATAAAAACGAGAAACGAGAAACACGTATGAACTACATAAACAGACGACAACTTCTGTACATCAGATTCCTGACTTAGGACAGGTGCAAACATTTGCAGCGGGATTAAACGTTTTAATGGTACCAAACCTTCTCCCTTTTCTGAAGCAATAGTATAACATCACAACATAGAAAGACATACTATAAAATATCAATTGGGAGCATAAACTCAATCAAAAAACGCAAATTAACACACAATGAACGAATAAATTTGATCTGTAATACCTGAATGCAAATACATAGTTAATAAAAATTATAAGGGATAAATAATTAAGGTCAAAAGTAATTAACAGGTTTAAACAAAGTTAAAGTATGATACCACTGTGAAATGTTAAACAATATTTAGAAAATCATCACAAACATGTTTAATCCCGCAACATTCTATACGTGCCTGTTCCAAGCCTGTAATTTAGTGGTTGTTCTTGGCTGCTGTCTGTCATATTTGATTTTCGTTTATTGTTTTGTCATAAATTACCGTTGGTTATCTCGTTTGAATTGTTTCACATTTTGTCATGTCGAGGCCTTTCAAAAAAAAGAATAGCTGACTATACGGAACGAGTTTTGCTCATTGTTGAAGGACGTTCGATGACCGTGATAATTGCTATCTTCATCATTTGAACTCTGGTGGATAATTGTTCCACACCCCCTTATTTTTATATAAATCTACAATAAACAATACAACAACCCAGGGGGGAAAGTAAAACTTATATGAACAGAATTGTATTGACAAACACAATCATATTTGATTTTCGTTTATTGTTTTGTCATAAATTGCCGTTATTTTTCTTAATTTGAATTGTTTCATATTTTTTTATGTCGGGACTATTTTACCCGACTATACGGTATGGGTTTTTCTCATTGTTGAAGGCCGTACGGTTGCCTATAATTGCTTACAACCCGTGACTTCATTTGAACTTTGGTGAACAGTTGTCTCACTGGCAATCATACCACATCTCCTTATTCTTATATACAATAGATTAATATAGCTAGAGTAAAACACGTGGAATAGTTGACTTACAACAAACATCATTATGGACGAAATATCTAATATATAGTTATTGCTTTTCATTATGCATTCGAGGTCCTTAAATTCCTGTCGATCTACATTTAGAATTGAGCGCAATGTCTAAATGTGTATAAAATCGTCAGTCAAGGGAAACACATTGTTCACTGTATACCAGTCGCAAAGTAAACGAACTTCTCGTAGGTTCGGGTAGAATTGCATAACACACGACTTCACTGCATTGAGACAAAATCTTCATCTATATATCCAACATTCGCTGAAGTCCTGGTGGTGATCTGCCAATACATAAAGGTGTGGTGAACGTTAGACTTTAATCATGCAATTATCAACCCATACCACTTGGTGAAATACTGTGATAAGTCTCTAACTAGTGAACTATATACTTTTATTAACACCCATATATAGAGCCTGCTTGTAGAACATTAATATATAAGCTCCATGTACATAGATACAAGGATTTGTATAGATTTCACTATACAAATCCTTGATAGATACAAACTTTTAATTTAAAAAAGATATAGAAAAAATTTAAGTTAAATTTTAACCGTTAGATACTGATTGTGTGTGGACTGCTAAACTCTCACTATTCTGAGACTTTTTTAGATTTTATAAACATAAAATTGTGTGATATTGGTGAAGGGATATGCTGACAACTGAGTGTACATCCAGAGACATGTATTATATGTCTCTGGTACATCGTAATATATCATTCTATTGATGATTGGATACTTTTAACTTATAATTATCTACTGGTAGATGGAATTTGTTAACTTCATACTGAAGGTGTGGCACTATTGGCAGAAAATATATAGACATAGATATAGATACAGTTGCATATCCGTGCGCGAATTAACGTTCTTTTTCCATACTTTTCACGGACTTAAATAATACGGAACCTGCAAACTTTACCGGATTTAATCCGGGACTGACTTTAGGTTTTCTAATTTCTGTATGTTATGGACGAGTTTATTGGACATATTTTAGAAACAGTCCAATCAAATATCTCGATTCATCTTAAATTCGGACCTCATATTGTAAACAAATATTTATTTGAATACACATTCCCTACCAGTGTGAACAGAGCTGAGCAAGTTGAAAGCCTGTAGTGTAGGCAATGATATCAAACATCTAATCATTCTGACGCTCTTTCTTCAGCTGTTCTTCTCTTAGTAAATTAATTAACACTGCCCCGTTTGGAAAATATATTCCTTGATAATCTTTAATGACTTTATCGTCATATAAATATAATTAAATTAAACATGTTTGTGACAAAAGAGTTAAATTAGGGCATAAACATAAGATGTACTAGAACACAGTCGCTACATCGTGGGTCCGTGACTGAATTAAAGTACCTACGCTTTATTTTTAGGATGGATTTATGTCTTCGCATTGTCATCTGATAAAATCATGCTGATTTTATCGTCGTGTCATATGTTTGATTACATGTACGCCCGAAACCAAAAGTTGGTAAATCTGACATTAATGTAGTTATAGTTGTTAATTTTGTGTCAATTGGTCTCTTGTGGAGCGTTGTCTCATTGGCAATCATACCACATCATCTTATTTTATATTTCATGCTATGAAGAAATCAACAATAAATCTACAACTTGGGTTTCGTCACACAGAAACGAATTCTTTAACGAAAAGGAAAGTGCTTCAAACCAACTCATTCTAATATTACCATAATGCAATGATAAAAGGGGTTACATTTCTTTAATTTATTTTACAAAGCCAATCCATTACAGTTAACCTAAACAGCAGCCAGATGGAAATGCCAAAACTTATTTCACTAGTCAATTGAGAAACAAACAATCCATGTATTGACAAATACTTTTGTCTGGGAGAACATGATTTATTTATTAGTTGTGGCTTTGGTTTTTTCTTGTGCTTCGTGCCTGGCAATCTGATGATTTATGCCATTTCCAACTGATTTTCTTCAGTTTGTTCATATGTTGTGCTGTTACACCACTGTTCCGGTTTAGTGATGGGAGGTTTGATCGCTCACAATCAATAGATATAGGAAGATGTTGTATGAGTGCCAATGAGACCACTCTATCCAAGTAACAATTTATAAAAGTAGACCATTATAGGTCAAGGTACGGCCTTCAACACGGAGCCTTGGCTCACACCGAAGAGCAAGCTATAAAGGGCCTCAAAAATTACTAGTGTAAAACCATTCAAACGGGAAAACCAGCGGTCTAATCTATATAAAAACGAGAAACGAGAAACACGTATGAACTACATAAACAGACGACAACTTCTGTACATCAGATTCCTGACTTAGGACAGGTGCAAACATTTGCAGCGGGATTAAACGTTTTAATGGTACCAAACCTTCTCCCTTTTCTGAAGCAATAGTATAACATCACAACATAGAAAGACATACTATAAAATATCAATTGGGAGCATAAACTCAATCAAAAACGCAAATTAACACACAATGAACGAATAAATTTGATCTGTAATACCTGAATGCAAATACATAGTTAATAAAAATTATAGGGATAAATAATTAAGGTCAAAAGTAATTAACAGGTTTAAACAAAGTTAAAGTATGATACCACTGTGAAATGTTAAACAATATTTAGAAAATCATCACAAACATGTTTAATCCCGCAACATTCTATACGTGCCTGTTCCAAACCTGTAATTTAGTGGTTGTTCTTGGCTGCTGTCTGTCATATTTGATTTTCTTTATTGTTTTGTCATAAATTGCCGTTGGTTATCTCGTTTGAAATGTTTCACATTTTGTCATGTCGAGGCCTTTCAAAAAAAGTATAGCTGACTATACGGAACGAGTTTTGCTCATTGTTGAAGGCCGTTCGATGACCGTGATAATTGCTATCTTCATCATTTGAACTCTGGTGGATAATTGTTCCACACCCCTTATTTTTATATAAATCTACAATAAACAATACAACAACCCAGGGAAAAGTAAAACTTATATGAACAGAATTGTATTGACAAACACAATCATATTTGATTTTCGTTTATTGTTTTGTCATAAATTGCCGTTAGTTTTCTTAATTTGAATTGTTTCATATTTTTATGTCGGGCCTATTATAGCCGACTACACGGTATGGGTTTTCTCATTGTTGAAGGCCGTACGGTTGCCTATAATTGCTTACAACCCGTGACTTCATTTGAACTTTGGTGAACAGTTGTCTCACTGGCAATCATACCACATCTCCTTATTCTTATATACAATAGATTAATATAGCTAGAGTAAAACACGTGGAATAGTTGACTTACAACAAACATCATTTTGGACGAAATATCTAATATATAGTTATTGCTTTTCATTATGCATTCGAGGTCCTTCCTGTCGATCTACATTTAGAATTGAGCGCAATGTCTAAATGTGTATAAAATCGTCAGTCAAGGAAATACATTGTTCACTGTATACCAGTCGCAAAGTAAACGAACTTCTCGTAGGTTCGGGTAGAATTGCATAACACACGACTTCACTGCATTGAGACAAAATCTTCATCTATATATCCATAGTTATATAGCACAGATATCTAACATTCGCTGAAGTCCTGGTGGTGATCTGCCAATACATAAAGGTGTGGTGAACGTTAGACTTTAATCATGCAATTATCAACCCATACCACTTGGTGAAATACTGTGATAAGTCTCTAAATAGTGAACTATATACTTTTATTAACACCCATATATAGAGCCTGCTTGTAGAACATTAATATATAAGCTCCATGTACATAGATACAAGGATTTGTATAGATTTCACTATACAAATCCTTGATAGATACAAACTTTTAATTTTAAAAAGATATAGAAAAACAAATTTAAGTTAAATTTTAACCGTTAGATACTGATTGTGTGTGGACTGCTAAACTCTCACTATTCTGAGACTTTTTTAGATTTTATAAACATAAAATTGTGTGATATTGGTGAAGGATATGCTGACAACTGTATAGTGTACATCGTAATATATCATTCTATTGATGATTGGATACTTTTAACTTATAATTATCTACTGGTAGATGGAATTTGTTAACTTCATACTGAAGGTGTGGCACTATTGGCAGAAAATATATAGACATAGATATAGATACAGTTGCATACCCGTGCGCGAATTAACGTTCTTTTTCCATACTTTTCACGGACTTAAATAATACGGAACCTGCAAACTTTACCGGATTTAATCCGGGACTGACTTTAGGTTTTCTAATTTCTGTATGTTATGGACGAGTTCATTGGACATATTTTAGAAACAGTCCAATCAAATATCTCGATTCATCTTAAATTCGGACTTCATATTGTAAACAAATATTTATTTGAGTACACATTACCTACCAGTGTGAACAGAGCTGAGCAAGTTGAAAGCCTGTAGTGTAGGCAATGATATCAAACATCTAATCATTCTGACGCTCTTTCTTCAGCTGTTCTTCTCTTAGTAAATTAATTAACACTGCCCCGTTTGGAAAATATATTCCTTGATAATCTTTATCATCATATAATTATAATTAAATTAAACATGTTTGTGACAAAACAGTTAAATTAGGGCATAAACATAAGATGTACTAGAACACAGTCGCGACATCGCGGGTCCGTGACTGAATTAAAGTACCTACGCTTTATTTTTAGGATGGATTTATCTATTCACATTGTCATCTGATAAAGTCATGCTGATTTTATCGTCGTGTCATATGTTTTCGTATCAACCACATTTCGTCGGTTTCGACTGCACACGCATACATTGTGGCATGTTTTTCGGTTTCTATATTTGGAACAACAACAACAATACAACGTGACAAATGTATGACACATTGAAAGTCGCTTTTAAAGACGTAAGAACTAATTAAATTATACTTACCTGTTCAGCCATTTTATTTACTGTCAAAATATGCATCACTAGAATAGTTGTTGAGAAAAATTCTGAGGGGTTACATGAAGTATAGCTATATCGCCTGCCTGTCAGACACCGGATCTTCAAGACATTTGACTGTCATGTGGTTTTTGGTCATTTTATTACAAACCAACGACTTAAAATTATCATTGTTCTTATATAAAATGGTTGTTCAAAATCCATTTATTTAATATTCTATTGACAATTCTTTTTACACATCCTTGATACATAAAGATGAAAACAGTCTTAACTTTTACATTTCATCCCAAATTTTGAAAACTGCATTTTATTTTCAAAAAATAATATCCTTTGTAAAATCCAGTGCCAATCTGAAATAAATCACAATGTTACAATTTCAGCACATGAAACACCAACCTAAAACTATTTACTAATTATTTTTAGTACTGAAAAGTATTCAATAACTTTTTTTATGATTCAAGCGATCATCAGAACCACGACTTTAGAAAATACTCATTTCGGATTTTATAGTCATTTCCTGTCCGTGTACTGATCCAATATTTAATTCATACAAAACATATGATGCCATTTTTTGACATACGAAATCGCAAGTAATCGGAAACAGTAAAAATCGTAGTAAGCCTTGACAAAAATCTAGATACCTAGAAACATTCGACAGAACATGCTTTTAAAATTTGAGTACACGTGATTAAAACTCAACAGTGAAAACCGTAAGCAGTGAAAATTGTTATTAGTACGAAACACATCACACGAGGATAAGGTCCATTCGCCAAAAAACATGTTCGCTCCCATTCACGTTCGCCCCCTTTCACGTTCGCACCCTACACGTTCACACCCTTTTTATTGGTTTTGTGTAAAATAAATTTTCAATCGTTTTTTGGTTAGTGTATTGCTATAAATATTTTTTTTGTTCATTGTTTCAAAATGAAGGGACTTTCCAAAATCAATATTTGTGTTTTTAAAATAATTTTTTAATCGTGTTTTGGTTATTGTATTGCTATAAATAAGTTGTTTTTTTTTCATTGTTCAAATTAAAGTGACGTTTATTGTGTTGAATATTTTTTTAATCGCGTTTTGGTTAGTGTATTGCTATAAGTAAGTTTTTTCCCCATTGTTTCAAAATAAAGTGACGTTTTTTGTGTTGAATATTTTTTAATCGTGTTTTGGTTAGTGTATTGCTATAATTTTTTTTTTTCATTGTTTCAAAATAAAGTGACTTTCTTAAAAGGTTTTTGGTGTTGAATATTATTTTAATGTTAAGATACCAAACTGCTATAAACTCAACAACAATAACATTTTGAATCTTCATTGTTTTTACTCATACCACGGAAGTAATATTGAAAGGAATAACAACGTCACACTAAAGGTTTCATCTATGTTATCGCCCATCTTACGATAACTCGTTAATTGGTTTAATATATGGAATGGTAATTGACTCGGCATGTGATAGATCAAATCACTGACACTTTTCAGTCATTTTCGTGTTCCTGGAAAATTACGAATAGACCGTTGTTGTAGTATATACGTATGAAGTGACCCGAATAGCTCACTCATTACATTCCCTGCAGTACACTACCGAATAGAGTTAGTCGCTCAATGTTGATTTTAGTCTATTTTTCCTATTTATGTCTTTTTCGATCTTAATAGTTTAGGCCGACAGTGATCACATATGGAATTTAAGAAAAGGGTGGATCATTTTCAGTTTTAATATTTAAAACCAGTAAATTAGAAGCCATTTCTAGAAGTTAAGAAGATGATTGTACAAAAATATGTTTAGACAAATACGAATAATCCAAGTCTTTCGTATACCAGGCAATTTAAATATTCACAATTTTAAATGTTTCTATTCTTTAATTTGTACATAAACTAATTCATATAAAATAATTTATTGTTAGACATATATCGTCAAGCTCATTTTGTTTGGTTGATTTTCTTTTGCTGTAACATGCTACATTAATATTAGTATTCAATTGTAAACACTTTTTTAAAATAGATATAAATTTAACATGTTTACGAACTTATCATCCCGATTTTAATTGTCCAGTTTCAATAATGTAATCAATTACTTGAAAGTAAATATTTTCATAAATCTCGATAAACTTGGCACATTTCAACAGTAAAATATTCTATGTCTACATTTGTCTACACTATTTTGTTCAACATCATGTGAAACCTGATCGCTTCATCGTTATTACCTGTTTTACTTGTGATCCGCTTTTAACCGAAAGCACTTTTAGATCAGTTTAAAACAAACAGTAAAAGCAAAAATATGCAAAATAAATATAATTGTCCATGTTAAACTGTTGTAGTTTAAACAATTCTAGTCCGTTTTCAAGTTTTTACATCATTCGATTCTTTCTTAAGGTAGAAGTTTTATATGATACAGCGCCACCTTGTTATTAATAAACTAGGGATTTCCCACAGGTGATTTATAATTACCGGACTCGATAAAATGACGTGACTGATAAGAAATTCGGATGCCATTTTACAACCGCGGTATCACAGATCGTAACCAAAGGGATCTTGCCGCTGAGACTATAATTGGATAAAATCATATGACTTTAGTACAGAGCTGTTCAGGCCATAAATACATGCTAATTAGTGGTTGTTATTCCTTTTAAATATTACTTCCATGCTCATACCAACTAAACACATGCTAACTACATGCAGAATTCACATCAAAGCTAGTTAAAACAACAATTACATTTTTCAAACACATAACAATAACACCAAGTTTAGCTACGTAAACACCATATTAACAGTAATCATACGTAATTAACATATAATAATTAATCATCAAATCAATTTAAAAAAGATTCCTGAAATTTTCTCTGCTTTCAAAATCTGTCGACCCTTAACTTGTTAATTATTGGTAATATGAATTATGTGGAAAACAAAAGGGCCTGGAATGTCCTATATTAGTTATATATAAAGTTGAATTCTTTGATTCATCGTTTTTACTGGCAAACAAATTGGATCTCGTTATTTTAGTAGTATAGTTTTATCAAAATCGGTATTTCTAATTAAACAAAAACATTAGTTTTGAAGAGTTTTTAACTCGCCAGATCGATATAAAGCACAAAAAAAAAAACCTAACAAAAACACAAAAGATGCAAAGTACAGATCTGAGAGTACTTGCAGTTACTGAAAGCTAGTTCAAAGCCAATAACAACTTATAAAAAAATCATGTATCTAAAAGAATAGAATGTCAATCAGTATTATTACTATACATCCAACATCCAATAGATTTAGTATAAGACACATTAACAGTTAGTGGTCTCATGTGTACAATTCTTGCCAGAATTTTATGGAACTTACAGTCGAACCTCGTTGTGTCAAGTCGAAGGGACCGGACCAAAGTGTTCGACTCATCCGAGGTCGAGTATGTCGTCATAATTTTGGAATGCACGAAATACGGTATGAAATTTCGTAAACTATAATAATTAAACACACAAGTACAGATACAAATCATGCACAAATAAAATCAACTTTCTACACAAATATTTACAAAGGTCAGTCACTATAAATTATGAAATCACTCGAGGAACGAAATAAGTTCTGAACGGTCTCAAATGAGGTTGTCTGCTTCACATTAAATTATCATGAATTTATCATAATTGTCGTAATCCTATTCTTTATTGTAAATAATGAGTTTTAATTCTAACGATTCATTTAATCTCGGCTTCGTCATTTATATTTATTTTGTTTTTATCTCATGTAAAATATGTTCAAGGCACTAAAGTTCCGCTTGAATGATCAACAAAGGTGTTAATTACCGGCAACCATAAACTTGTCATTTTAACTGTTACACAAACAAGTATGTTTACTTGGCTTTAATCTCTTTTGAAAATGATTAGGTTACATAAGAAATACATCCGATTTGAAATTTGATTATTAGGTCTGCATTTTAGAAAATTCTTACTTTTGAATTTCGAGACATCGGGTCAATTTACATTAATTTTATATCGACGGACTATAAAATTTACTCGACTTAACCGAGTATTCGAATCAACCGAGTTCGAGTCATCAGAGGTAATTATGCATTAATCAAACGGAATTTTACGGGACCAAGTAATTACTCGACTCATCCGAAGTTTTCGACACAACCGAGTTCGACACAACGAGGTTTCGACTGTATATCATGGATGTATATCAGCAATGTCTTTGACGAGTTAGAAAATCAGTGCTGATAAATTATTTAAAAAGAGTTATGCCCTTGGAAATATTAATTATAACGGAAATTGCATTGCATTTGCTTTAAAGCCTTCATTTCTCTAAGATATCCATAAAAGTTTTAAAGAACAAAAAAAAAAGTGTTTTTTTTTTAGTTATTGCCCTTCTATCTTGGATAGATAAAATATTTGCAATGCGGGGGACATTGGAACTCTGTTTTTTTATTATAGTTTGTTCTTATGTTGTGCTGTTACACAAGTTCCCAGGTTAGGTGGAGGGTTGAGCACTCACAAACATGTTTAACCCCAACACATTCTGTATGTGCCTGTCCCAAGTCAGAAGCCTGTAGTTCAGTGGTTGTTGTTGGTTCATGTCTGTCATAAATGATTTTTGTAAATTGTTTTGTTATAAATTAGGCCGTTAGTTTTTCTCGATTGAATTATTTCATATTTTTCATATTGGGGCCTTTTATAGCCGACTATACAGTATGGGTTTTTCTCATTGTTGAAGGCTGTACAGTTGCCTATAATTGCTTACATCCACTTCATTTGAACTTTGGTGGATAGTTGTCTCATTGCCAATCATACCACATCTCCTTATTTTTAAGAGAAAAACATAACCTTGTGCAATGCCAAAATATAGGTATCGACAGATTGTAGGACTGGAATGTATTACTTTGATGAGCTACAAAAATGGATTGCCATCACTTGGCACCCAGTGTCATGGTCTGTAGTTGTCATAAACTAATTAATAAATCTTCTCCTTGGTCCCTTACTGTTACCCAAAATACCGGTAAGGTTGATTTTCATCTCGCGTAAAAGTGACTAAAGACCTCAAACTCCTAGCTGAAACCCCTGCTGTTTACATAATAAAAGACAATGTTTGAAGTGCCCTTTTTGAATTATCAATCAGCGTGCTAAAGTGCCCTTTTGAAATCCTAGCTGGAACACTGTTCTGCAACCTAAAACCACTAGAGCAGACCAATTTTTACCAATAGGTCGGAACTGTAAACAGCAAACATGATCAATACAAGTTATGCTTTTGACAGGCTCTTAGGAGCCTCTATTTAAGATGAACCATCCATACTGTGATATATATTTATTAATTTTATGACCTTTTTTATGATAGCTATGCTTTTATAAAATGGTGCATGAGAGTATTTATGTGTGTGTGTGTAGAATATGGTAGTGTCCCAGTGTTAGAATTTACTAAGATGTATATATAATTTCAGGGAAAAGCTGGTTTTATGAAGTAAAGGAAAAATGGAAAATTTTGTACTTTATGAAGAGCTTGGACGTGGAGAAAGTTCCATCATTTATAAGGGGAGAAGAAAAGGAACAATACATTTTGTTGCTATTCATTGTATCGAGAAATGTAAACGTGCAGAAGTTACCAACACTGTAAGTAAACCAACACTGTAAGTAAAAACCAATGATTAAAATTTAGAAGGTATGTTGTGGGATCAAAACCGTTTTGAAAATGGTGCCTTTGTAAGGCAGTTTCTGTCTTTATGCTGTTTTGTAGACACCATTGGTCACTGACCGATCAACAAATCATTTCTCCCAGATGCTTACCTGATATCCTGGATAACCAAATACTGGTAAACAAGTTTTTTTTTTAATTCTTTTTTACATTTTTTGGATTGTTTCATAATGAAGTAAATTGTCCGAATATATAAATGAAGTCTCTTGTCAGATGTGGTTCCATTTATACACAAGGGGGAACAGGATGTCACAAAAACACTGTCTTTACAGCACCTTCCAGTCAGGCCTCCACTATTCAATTGTAATTATCTTATTGATACTCCTTCAAATTTGTAAATTTAGCAGTGAAAGGAATCCACCTTCATTATACCTGGACCCAATGCAACAAAGATGTTGAATAGTTATTGAATGTCCACCTGTAGTCACATTTGTGCAACATGTAGCTATGTTGTAATTATTTATTTTTTTAACCTGGAAATTAATTCATGATTACAAAAAAATTATATAAACATACTTTGTTTAACTTTTTACAGGTCCGTATGACCCATGATATAAGCCATACAAATGTTGTTAAGTTTTATGAATGGTATGAGACCAGTAATCACCTATGGTTGGTAGTAGAACTTTGTACAGGTGGTAGTCTTGAGATGTTAACACAACAAGACAAATATCTGCCAGAAAGTTCTGTCAGAACATTTGGTATAGACCTAGTGACAGGGATACATTACATACATTCATTAGGAATACTTTTCTGTGATCTCAGACCATCCAAGGTGAGTTTTATTGTATGTTTCAGGTAGATGATTATATTGAATCAGAGTTATTCTTTTCATTATAAAAATGAAACCTGTACATGATACACTGTTATAAAAATGAACATGTACATGATACACTGTATGAGACATAAACTATAAAAGGAACAGAAAAACATGTAAAGTCCACTGTGAGAAGTCTCAATGATAAGAGTATTATTAAATAACACGAAGCAGACCAAAGACGTAATTCCTAGGTATAGGAATAAATGAATGAAGAAAAATAATCAAGACATCTGTCAGCAATATATGTAGAACATGTACACATGTAAGGTACAGAAATTATTTAAAAGTATTTAAAAAATCAAGATTTTTGTAAAATCATAAAGCCTCTGATATCTGGATTTCATGTCTGGAGAGCATAAAAATGGTTTAAATTTTTATTTTTTTCTGATTGTATATACTAGTAATAAATAATGAAACCTAATATTAAATTGCTATACAAGTCTTGGAACTAAATATTTTTTTTGTGTAGCAACAAAATGATTATAATGATTATAATTTCCAGTCTCATGCCATTCATAATATATTTAAAAGAGAAAGTCATACACTAAACAAAACATTAAGTAAAATAAAAAAGGGAGAGGATTTGGTTTGAGGAAAGATTAACAAAATTAAGATTTTTGTAAAAGACAAAGTTTGCTTATGTAAAGTGATATTACTTTTAAATACTTTTTGTCTCGCCTGCGACAAAAGTCGTGGAAAGCGAGGCATAGGGATTGCTTTTCCGGTGACGGCTTCAGCGACAACTGCGTCAACAATTGTCAAGTTTTTGCTTAAGTTAGTTTGACAGGATCTACTTGTGATAGATCAATGATATTTTGTATGAAGTTGCATTACTATCAGTACATATCAGTTTGACCACAATTTTGAGGCCCTGCCCCCTAGGACATGGTCCAGTGACTTTGAATTAATTAGCAATTTCTGATGTTAAGTTTTCTGCTTAAGTTAGTTTGACAGGATCTACTTGTGATAGATCAATAATATTTTGTAGGAAGTCGCATTACTATCAGCACATATCAGTTTGATGACTATTATGAGGCCCTGCCTCTAGATCATGGTCCAGTGACTTTGAATTAATTAGCAATTTCCGATGTTAAGTTTTCTGCTTAAGTTAGTTTGACAGGATCTACTTGTGATAGATCAATAATATTTTGTAGGAAGTCGCATTACTATCAGTACATATGAGTTTGATGACTATTATGAGGCCCTGCCCTCTAGGGCATGGTCCAGTGACTTTGAATTAACAATTTTCAATGTTAAGTTTTCTGCTTAAGTAAGTTTAATAGGATCTACTTGTGATATGTCAATGATATTTTGTATAAAGTTGAATTACTATCAGTGCATATAAGTTTGACTACTATTTTGAGGCCCTGCCACCTAGGACATGGTTCAGTGACTTTGAATTAATTAGTAATTTTCAATGTTAAGTTTTCTGTTTGTTAGATTGATAGGAACTACTTACAACAAACAACAATATTTTCTATAAAATTACATTACTGTCTTTAAATCTCAGTTTGTCGACCATTTTCAGTCCCTGTCCACTAGGTCATGTTCCAGCAACTGAATTAAATAAGCAATGTTGCTGTCCATCAGATTCTCTATTTTGTAATTTTATGCCGACAGTCAAGACATATCTCTGTGTCAACAGTTTATTATACATATCTTCTTGTTTATAGAAATGATAGAGATATTTACTTTATAGATACTGTTGGATGGTTCAGGTATTCTAAAGTATGCAGATTTTGGCTTGTCAAAAGTTGAAGGTGAAAATTTAGAGGAATTATTTGAGAAATTTGCAGAAGCAGGAGGTGGAGAAGAAGATGGGACAACTCCAAGAAAATACAAAACACAAGGTAAACAACTTCTAGAAAATACAAAACACAAGGTAAACAACTTCCAGAAAATACAAATCACATGGCAAACAACTTTAAGAAGAAAAACAACTTCGTGAAAGTAGAAACACAAGGTAAACAACTTTCAGAAAATAGAAAACACAAGGTAAACAACTTTCAGAAAATACAAACACAAGGAAAACAACTTCCAGAAAATACAAAACACAAGGGAAACAACTTCCAGAAAATACAAAACACAAGGTAAACAACTTCCAGAAAATACAAAACACAAGGTAAACAACTTTCAGAAAATACAAAACACAAGGAAAACAACTTTCAGAAAATAGAAACACAAGGTAAACAACTTCCAGAAAATACATAACACAAGGTAAACAACTTTCAGAAAATAGAAACACAAGGTAAACAACTTCCAGAAAATACAAAACGCAAGGAAAACAACTCCCAGAAAATACAAAACACAAGGAAAACATCTTCCAGAAAATACAAAACACAAGGTAAACAACTTTTAGAAAATGCAAAAAACAAGGTGAACAGGTTCCAGAAAATACAAAACACAAGGTAAACAACTTCCAGAAAATACAAAACACAAGGTAAACAACTTCCAGAAAATACAAAACACATGGCAAACAACTTTCAGAAGACAAACAACTTCCAGAAAATACAAAACACATGGCAAACAACTTTCAGAAGATAAACAACTTCCAGAAAATACAAAACACAAGGTAAACAGTCTATTCTTTCTATGTTTACTTTTTCATAAACAAATGTTTAAACAATCTTTCTGTTGCTGCATCTATTTATCACTTGATTCATGAAACTATTGTAGTTAGTGTTAGCAAAATTCAGTATTCATTTTACAAAATATATTAACAGGAATTTAATGTTTTAGAAGTAAGAAAATGATAAATATTTTAACTTGTTCTGTTTCTTTTCACAGGATCTGCTACATACATGGCACCAGAAGTACTACAGGGTGCTGATTGTACTATTGCTAGTGATCTATGGTCTCTGGGTGTTGTTTTTTATGAATGTTTTACAGGTTTGTATCATGTTGTTCTTACAAATATTTTAACAACACCTCCACTACCAACACTGATGTTATATTTACCAGATCAATGTAAATATCAACATACTGCCAGCCTTACTGAGGGAAACCACAATTTGAGGCCCTGCCCCTAGGACATGGTCCAGTGACTTTGAATTAATTAGCAATTTCTGATGTTAAGTTTTCTGCTTAAGTTAGTTTGACAGGATCTACTTGTGATAGATCAATAATATTTTGTAGGAAGTCGCATTACTATCAGCACATATCAGTTTGATGACTATTATGAGGCCCTGCCCCCTAGGTCATGGTCCAGTGACTTTGAATTAATTAGCAATTTCCGATGTTAAGTTTTCTGCTTAAGTTAGTTTGACAGGATCTACTTGTGATAGATCAATAATATTTTGTAGGAAGTCGCATTACTATCAGTACATATGAGTTTGATGACTATTATGAGGCCCTGCCCTCTAGGGCATGGTCCAGTGACTTTGAATTAACAATTTTCAATGTTAAGTTTTCTGCTTAAGTAAGTTTGATAAGAACTACTTGTGATAGATCAGTGATATTTTGTATAAAGTTGAATTACTATCAGTGCATATAAGTTTGACAACTATTTTGAGGCCCTGCCCCCTAGGACATGGTTCAGTGACTTTGAATTAATTAGTAATTTTCAATGTTAAGTTTTCTGCTCAAGTTAGATTGATAGGAACTACTTACTATAAACAACAATATTTTCTATAAAATTACATTACTGTCTTTAAATCTCAGTTTGTCGACCATTTTCAGTCCCTGTCCACTAGGTCATGTTCCAGCAACTGAATTAAATAAGCAATGTTGCTGTCCATCAGATTCTCTATTTTGTAATTTTATGCCGACAGACAAGACATATCTCTGTGTCAACAGTTTATTATACATATCTTCTTGTTTATAGAAATGATAGAGATATTTACTTTATAGATACTGTTGGATGGTTCAGGTATTCTAAAGTATGCAGATTTTGGCTTGTCAAAAGTTGAAGGTGAAAATTTAGAGGAATTATTTGAGAAATTTGCAGAAGCAGGAGGTGGAGAAGAAGATGGGACAACTCCAAGAAAATACAAAACACAAGGTAAACAACTTCCAGAAAATACAAATCACATGGCAAACAACTTTTAGAAGAAAAACAACTTCGTGAAAATAGAAAACACAAGGTAAACAACAACCAGAAAATACAAAACACAAGGTAAACAACTTTCAGAAAATACAAACACAAGGAAAACAACTTCCAGAAAATACAAAACACAAGGTAAACAACTTCCAGAAAATACAAAACACAAGGTAAACAACTTCCAGAAAATACAAAACACAAGGTAAACAACTTCCAGAAAATACAAAACACAAGGTAAACAACTTCCAGAAAATACAAAACACAAGGTAAACAACTTCCAGAAAATACATAACACAAGGTAAACAACTTCCAGAAAATAGAAAACACAAGGTAAACAACTTCCAGAAAATACAAAACGCAAGGAAAACAACTCCCAGAAAATACAAAACACAAGGAAAACATCTTCCAGAAAATACAAAACACAAGGTAAACAACTTTGAGAAAATGCAAAAACAAGGTGAACAGGTTCCAGAAAATACAAAACACAAGGTAAACAACTTCCAGAAAATACAAAACACAAGGTAAACAACTTCCAGAAAATACAAAACACATGGCAAACAACTTTCAGAAGATAAACAACTTCCAGAAAATACAAAACACATGGCAAACAACTTTCAGAAGATAAACAACTTCCAGAAAATACAAAACACAAGGTAAACAGTCTATTCTTTCTATGTTTACTTTTTTTCATTAACAAATGTTTAAACAATCTTTCTGTTGCTGCATCTATTTATCACTTGATTCATGAAACTATTGTAGTTAGTGTTAAGCAAAAATTCAGTATTCATTTTTACAAAATATATTTACAGGAATTTAATGTTTTAGAAGTAAGAAAATGATAAATATTTTAACTTGTTCCGTTTCTTTTTCACAGGATCTGCTACATACATGGCACCAGAAGTACTACAGGGTGCTGATTGTACTATTGCTAGTGATCTATGGTCTCTGGGTGTTGTTTTCTATGAATGTTTTACAGGTTTGTATCATGTTGTTCTTACAAATATTTTAACAACACCTCCACTACCAACACTGATGTTATATTTACCAGATCAATGTAAATATCAACATACTGCCAGCCTTACTGAGGGAAAATGATTACCTTGCATAAATCTGGGACAATACACTCTTATTTTGTGTATTGTAGAAATATAAGTATGAAAATACATGATATACTAAAATAACATACATAGGTTACCAAAATGAAGGCTATACATGTATATATACATTGTTTTAGGTTTATGATGTAGGCTTCTGAATGTTACATAAGTGGCACTGATAGCACAACAACTTTAATTTGCTCTATTATGACTGTTTATTGTCACTTAAATATAGCTCAGTTTTAATTCGCTGACAATTTATAGATTATCTCAAAATAACTGAAATTATTGAAATTGATAAATAAAAAATTTACATCTTTTTCAGGTCATCCTCCATTTCTAGCAGAATCATTTCAACAATTAAAAGACAAAATCATAAGCAAAGACATGCCAGTCCCTAAAGTTAAAGGTACACATTTATTTTTAACTATTAACACATTACCATTTAGTCTTTCTTTTATGTTCCTATATATGATATAGATATACACCATTTAGTCTTTCTTTTATGTTCCTATATATGATATAGATATACACCATTTAGTCTATCTTTTATGTTCCTATATGTGATATAGATATACACCATTTAGTCTATCTTTTATGTTCCTATATATGATATAGATATACACCATTTAGTCTTTCTTTTATGTTCCTATATATGATATAGATATACACCATTTAGTCTTTCTTTTATGTTCCTATATATGATATAGATATACACCATTTAGTCTTTCTTTTATGTTCCTATATATGATATAGATATACACCATTTAGTCTTTCTTTTATGTTCCTATATATGATATAGATATACACCATTTAGTCTATCTTTTATGTTCCTATATATGATATAGATATACACCATTTAGTCTTTCTTTTATGTTCCTATATATGATATAGATATACACCATTTAGTCTTTCTTTTATGTTCCTATATATGATATAGATATACACCATTTAGTCTTTCTTTTATGTTCCTATATATGACAGTGTTCTCCCCAGGCCATTTTAGTGCTGTGGTATTCACCGCTATCATAATTTTCTGCTGTTCTATTGAACTGAGTGCAGCGCTATCCAAATCAATTGTGTCGCTATATTTTTTCGATTTTTTTTTTATAAATTTCCGCTTATCTTTTACTTCGATCACGTGATCGTCTGGTTTACTATTTCTGAATGTGTTATTTGCGATGTTTAAAGTAACATCTTGGGACCAGTTTAATAAATTTTACAAAATGGCATCTTTGAAAGATCAAAATAAACGAAGAAATCAACATTATCATCCATTTTTTGAATTAAAAAGAATATAAAGAAGCAAATATGAATGAAATAAGATGAAATAAATTGACCGCATTTACCGACAATACTCACAAACTTGTTTTACGAACTTTGATTAAACAATTAATTTAAACAACGTTCAAATTGGCTTCAATGTGCAAGTCTTTGAAGTATTAATTATCACCTAATCCAACTAATAATTGTTTAATCAGCAATACTACAGTAATGAATTTTACCATTTGAAAACAATTAGGAGGATATGATTAGAAAAACAAACCCCAAGCCGATACTAGACTTGAGAAATTCACTTTTCTTGATGTCCAGCTTGGGTGAAGAACTATGGAATCAGAGCTCATAGGTCCTTATGATATTTTTGACAATTTTGGAGGTTGGCAAATTGTCAAAAATATCATAGGACCTATGAGCTACGGTTCCGCAGCTAGGTGGAGCCATACCAATGTAATAATGGTGATCAGAAAAATGAGAAATCATACTGTTCCAAAATGTCAACTCCTGTCAAACGTCGTAAGGTTAATAGTACACTGCTCCAGTGGGTTACAAAACCCAACACAGAAACTGACAATGAAGTGATTGTGGGTCTTACATGTTCTACAACATCACTTGTCCAAATAATTATGACATCTTGAAAGGCTATCTACTTTTTTGCTTTGACGCCTTCCTGCAAGACGCAAAAAAAATAAAATAGCCTTTCAAGACGTCATAATTATTTGGACTACAGCATCACCTGTTAAGAAATTTTCACATCGCCAGTCTGGTGTTGACCCTTCATGGAATTTATTTTTGCTTGATTATCTGAATTTACAATGGAGATAAAAAATGATTCTTCATCTATTTTCAAACAAAAACATTTACAAACAAATCGGTAACTTCCATCAGGACAACATTACAATCTAGCAAACATCAGAACTATATTGTATAAAAACATCCTAACAAACCCATTACAAACGAACCACACGCCGCAACAAAGTTACTGCAAACAGTCAAAAATCACGCGCTTACCACAGCGCTATCAAAAAATCGTGGGGAGAACACTGTATGATATAGAACAGGAAGAACATTGTTTTATTGATACTGTCATTTCGTATTATTTTGAGGTTATATTTAGTACTTATATTGCTCTTATTTATCTTTTGAACTTTAACGAACCATATATCTTAAAGTAAACTGGAACATCTGGATGATGATTGTATTGTAATGTCGTGTCATGAATATTATTAAAACAGAACAGTTTGCAAAAAGTATTCCAAATTTTAGCTTTTGAAAAATGGCTAAAAGATGATTGAATATTTCAAGATAAATGAAAAAATATATTTCAAGTGTTTTGCATTTTTTGAATATAACATTGAAACATTCACATGCTTAAAATACATTTTGTATCGTCATATAAATTGAGACCTGCTGTTTTGTTTTAACACTAACTGTTTAACAAATAGTTAATTATTCAGTGTTTTGTTTTACACTGTATCTGACAGTAATGTTCAATATTTGATCATATTTTAATTAGGTACCAGATTTTCAGCTAAGCCATCACCAGATTTCCTGAATTTATTGGAGAGTTTAATGCAAAAAGACCCAGATAAAAGGTGATACATATATTACATAAAAGTTCATTTGTTTTTTTCTTCATTTAAAAGAAGAAATTTTACATTTCAATATTAAATCTGTTTCAGAGAACTGTTAATTGTTATCTGCAGGAAACAAATTGAATGTTTTATATCATATGTCGAAGTCCCTATTATTTGAAATTGTACCCAAGATCAAGTCATTTATCTTCTTTGAGAAAGCATGAGAAATTTCTAATTGACTTACTTTACTTCTTAAGGTAAGTGTTGCTGTTAAATATTTCTCATTCTTTTGTATTCTGAAAAATGACAAAAAGTGTTACAGAATGTCATCATCCATAAAATACATGTTAAAATACATGAGTTGCTTTTACAGATGATGGCTTAATGATGCCTGATTATCTGAAAAATATTTACTTTTACTTGTAAAATTTCTACCATTACTTTATCTGTGGGGTATCCATTTTTTATCTACAACTCCTTCTAAACCCCTTATTTGAATTTATTAGAACTTTTTCAGAATCTTAACCATATAATGTCATTATGCACCTTATTTTTTTTATCTAAATCCTTCATGGGGTTTCCTTAAGCATCATACACTTTCCCATTATTTTATGTAGGGGCAGTGGTTACATTTTGTGAACTTTGCTTGGAGTACTACTAGTTTGAATCTAGCTTTGTAAGCTGTCAGCCTAATTGAATTATTGAAAATATTTTTGAATAAGATACTACAAATACTAATGTATATTTGTTCTTTGTTTGAATTAAGAGTCATTTAATTGTAGATTGGGATGGCCTGGTTTAGTAACACATCCATTTTGGCAGGACAAATGCAGCCATCTAGCCAAAGATTTAGTTCTATCACAGGAGGTCCAAGGCAGTACAATAGCTACAACCAGGAGTAGTGTCTTTATAGATGGCACAGGGTCAGTACTTGGAAAAGTGAAAACTCTTGATACTGGCAAGAGCACAGAAAGACCTGTTTCTAACTTGGATTTGTTGGATGTAACAAGACCCGGTATGTAGTAAGACTGTTTGTGACATTTCTCTCTATCTGGTAACTTGAACTCTATTGTAGCATTAGTGTCTGAAATCATCTGTAAGATAGATGTAAACTGACTACCAAGCTTATTTGACCATGCTGACCTGCCATTTAGTATTTGAAACATATTGATAAAAATAATGATTATCAGCAGGCCATAATCTTGTCGGCAAAATGACGATTTAAGTCGCCAAAGAATTTTGAAAATCGCTAAATCTCGCCGGCTGACTGACTTCATAGCGAAGTCAAATCGCTATCAAAATCGGTAAAAGGGAGACAACTTGTGATTTACAAGTCGCACAGGTGAAAAAAAAATGGCGACTAACAAGGAAAATCGAGATTTTTGAAACGACCCAGGACTAATACTGTCGACAATCAAGTTAAATAAATACAACGGCGACTTTGAACATCCTCGGATATAAAATTCAAAACTATTCAAACGGAAAACTGACCGTCTGTTTAAGTTATCATTTTATGATGATTTTCATCTGAGGATGTTGCGTAATCACTCAGCTGATTTGTTTTATTTTTATTTATTACGAGTCGATCAATTGTACTATTCGGTAGGTTAAGGGTGGGAATTAACGGTAGATTTATTATATTCATTGAATCAAAATTGAAATATAAAAGTTAGAAAGACAGCTGATGGATAATGTGATTGCAAACGTACGACACTCGACCAGCTTGTGATCAGCAGTGGATTTTTTTTTCACGACCATTTCGTGTATATGGAAGATATCTTTAAAAAATGATAGAAATTAGCTCTTTATCGGTTAATTAATATGCGATTGACAGATATCTTCATTTATAGGATTACAATCTTTAACGAGAATCTCAATTTTCAACTAACATGATGTCCTGGACATTCAATAATGTTTTACAAAATAATGACAAGTGGTGATATAAATTAAATTCCCAGCGATGTGAAATTCATCAGGTAAACTGGGAGTCATATTTTTCTGGACTTTTAAAAATAAATTGAGGCAGATTCACATGAATTTAATGCATCATAATATTACTAGGCTACTCCCTCATGTCCCAAGCAAAACATTTTATTTAAACTTAAATTCAAGTTGACAGTACAAATGGTATCAATATATAAATAACAACTATATTGTCTAAACCTTTTTATTAAGAATTTTCTATATATACATTTTGTACAATAACATGAAAAAACTGCATGCAAGTATATTTTTTATTGCATCTATAACAATTTCCTTAGTGATAAGCACGAAAACACTATGCTACTGAAACGGTAATAGAATCTCACTTCTCCAAGAAATTGACCACTTCTCCCTCTCAAAAATCCTAGATTAGGCCCTGATCAGACAAGCAACAATTGTTTTGATTCGTAATATAGGATAACTCACCCCTAGGTCGGACATACCCCTTAAGTCAGATATATCCCAATCTTTTTCCCTTATTACAGCACATATACAATATTATGATATTCAGCACTCATACAAGATTACATGGTCATTTGTTTTTTTTTAACTTTCTAGTTGAAAAGTTATTTTGGATGTGGTAATCGGCTACTTGGATGCCCTCGAACTATACTTTTAATGTCTGACACAATAGGAGGTATTGTTACGGGACGGGTGGGGGTGCCCCATAGGTAAACAGTATTTATTCAGGTTAACACTATGTGTTCTTTTAATGGTAAATTCTAATATCTGTCAACCCTGGTATTGGGTTACAAACTCAGTAATTTGTAGCGTAGTTGGCTCAATGGTCATGGCACTGGTAGTGTAGCAGGCAAAACAGCTAAGACACTGGTTTAAATATGGTAGCACAGAAACTCATTAACATTGACTTACTTATTACATGTACAACAGATAACAAGATTACTTAATCTTTACAATTTATTATATAAAAAGCATTCAATACTATTACAAGTATAAATCCCAGAAAAACCCAACAAAGCACTTAAGTAATAAAATATACAGGGACCCCCCTTTTTGGTAAGTTAATCATTTGTCAACATCGTAGTAAGCGTTGTAAAACATCTAGGTCAATCATGGTTTGGTCCATTTATCCAACGGGGATGCATACAATATCAAAGGTACGTGTATCTTATGCGCTGCATCGACTGCGGCATATTTGGTTTGCTTTTGGTAATTTCCTTGGTATCAGGAGTGAACGCCCTGGTAGCGGGCAGCAGTCTCCTTGAAGACTGTTGTGCACTCACTTTTATACTTCTGTCCCACCAAAGTCTCGTGCCCCTATGGTGATTGTGGGCAAATTATGTAATGCTGATTGGATGCTGATCTCAGGTCATTAGGTCACGGCGTCAATAAACTTGATGATGCAAATGGCGGCGATTGCGAATGTTGACATTCTGTCAAGTCGGGAAATGAACAAACGGGACTTAACTAAGCTTACTCTTAGCATGTATGGGCCCCATTAACAATATTCGGCCTTACGCAAATAAACTAGCAAGGTAATAAAGCAGGAACGTGTGAAATAAGGGTAAACAGAAGATGGGAACTGTCGTTCAGTCAAGGGACCCCCCCTGGTCAAACAGTGAAGACGAACTCTTATATCTTTACTCCCAGATACCTTACAAACAATATTTACATACAATAACAATAAAAGTATATGTAATGTTCATTTATATGCACATTGGCTAACAGTAAACGACGACCGTGAAAATAGAAATGAGTGTTTACTGATTAGCCCGAAAAAGTCGTTGTACAAACCTACGGCCTACCCCCTATACCGTAACAGTATAACTGGAGTCCTTACAATAATTTATTTTTCCAGTGGCGATTGATTATTATTTGAATAATTTAAATATATTAAGTTAGGACATGGTATCATGTTCCAGATGTTTTATATAAAAAAATAAAACGTGGTTGATGATTTTTATCCCATTGGAAGTAAGCTTTAAGGCTTTCATGGGTCATCCTAGATCAATGTAGATTAAAAATCAACCATGTATGGCTGAAATTTGAATTTAAACATAACCACTTTAAATTTGTTGTGTTTGTAAATACCAACTGTTATGTCTTATGTTGAAATTTAATGGAAATAGATCTATGTGAAAAATCTATAAATCTGTCTTTTAGGCATGTTATTTGAGGTGTTGGACTCTATGACTAAGTGTCTATGTTTAGGTATAAATCTAAACAGTAGCTAAATTTGGTTTTATGATACGTTCAGAGCAGTTTGCTGGTATATGGGCATTAATAAGGGTCTGATGGTAGTTTCTGATGGAGTCTTAACCTGTCAAAGTACTGCTGGGTCACAATAAAGTCTGATGGTAGTTTCTGATGGAGTCTTAACCTGTCAAAGTACTGCTGGGTCACAATAAAGTCACAAGGATGGTGCTATGTACTGTAAATTCAGAAATTAATGAGAGGTTTTTATTAATGCGAATATCGCGACTCCTTGAGTATCGCAATAATAAGAACTTGCATTGTGATATATGATACATACATATAGATCGCAATAATTAAACTTGCATTTTTGTTAATTCTTCAAAAATCGCAATATTAAATGCATGAATAATTTCTGAATATACAGTATATGGTACCACCTTCGGGCGAGTTACCCTTAAGGTAGTAAAAATTTTTTGAAAAGCAAAGTACATATAACATATTGCATGATAACATCTCATCAGTATTTATGAATATACAAAGATGTTTGATGAACCGAAACAATAGCCTAAACATTAACATATATAGTATTCTGCTTAACTAGGTTCAACAATGGGAGATTACATGAGACCCAAGACAGCTCCAGGATCAGAAGGTGGAGCAAATCTATTTACACTCAGGTCAGTTTACTTATTTTGATTTATGCAAAATACTAAATGTTTTGTTTTTAGATTAGCTCTGATAGCAAGTCCTCTTACTGTAAAGATTATTTGATATAGTTCATGTGTTTGTGCTTTTATTAGTTTCTTATGGTGCATAGAGACTTAAGCACTCTTATACCATGTTAATATGTATACACAAAAGTAACTAGTAAGAAAACTTAAGTAATCCTAGTATTTATAAAAAAGGGATTTGAAAGATAAATCCTACTGGTATTATGTTTAAAAATTTAGCTTTCAAGTCTTAAAAATGCAAAATTGAGCTTTAACAGTTTTAGCCAAACATATAGCAACCAACTGCTGCTAATTTTGTTGTCATAGGTTATAGATAGTCAACAAAATTACCGGTAGATGAAATTATCTAATCTTTGGAATAGATCAATAAATAGGACATACTGGTAAGATAAGATTATTATATGTCTTATATGGCTTTTGTCACTCCTGTAGGAGTAATTAAACTCTTTTGCATGCAGGAATAATAAAGTAGCTGATCAAATAGGCAATTGATGTAGCAAAAATCCTCATAATTTCTTGTGTTTGAAAAAGCTAACAATTTTCCTCCTGGTTAATTTCTACAGTGCAAGACCACATACAGCAGTAGCTCCAGATGAGAGGGTAGGAACTCCCCATAAACCAACACAGTCACCATTATCTACAAGAGAACCTATAGGGGCCACACCAGATCAGAGTGAGGCTACAGATTCTAGAAATGAAATTCTAGATCTTATATATCATCCAAGTGACTTCCAAGTTTCACAGATAGTTGACAATTCAAAGGTATAATTAGATAAAAATCAATGGGAAAGATGTGGAGTATATTAATCACAAGGGAGACAATTCAAAGGTATAATTAGATAAAAATCAATGGGAAAGATGTAGAGTATATTAATCACAAGGGAGACAATTCGAAGGAATTTGAAGGTATAATTAGATAAAAATCAAAGGAAAAGATGTGGAGTATATATAAATCACAAGGGAAAATATTGTAAAAGATAATAGAAATTAACACTTCATAGATGTAATTTGTGCCAATTATTAGCTTTTCTGCCTTTTGTTATAGTAATCAAATTTTTAAATAGTTGAGGGTGTAATGACAGATTACCATACAATTAAGAAATAAAGAGATAATAAATTTTTGCATTTGGATAATCCATGATAACTCATGAAAATTAAAGGCAGTTAGTTTTGGTTGATACTGACTGCTAATGTTCAAATGATATAAACAGAGATAGATAAAATAAAGAAATTAATCAAATTTATATGAAAAAAGTACCAAAATGAGAAGATATAAGTAGAACTATTGTTACTCATGGCAAGTAAAAATCCATTGCTTAGTTGCACTAGGTTGTTACTACATGTACTACCAATGGAAGATAGTCATGGTCATTTGTGATTGAAATATTCTTTAATGGTTAACTAAGTCATGAAGCTTAAATTAAAAATTTTGAAAAGAAGACTTTAAAATTAAGAACCCTTGGTCCAACAGCTTCATTCCTTTATTAAGGAATTCATGAAGGAAACACAAGTACTGGAATATCATATCAACTGGGAAATATATACACCACATGCAGATGCTGCTGGAATGTTACTACATAAAAATGGTAAGTTCACTATTATAAATTTGAAGTCATCTTTTTTGTTGAATAGTTTATTTCTCAACTGACCATTACAGTTTAATTCAGGTGTATTTTGTTTTTGTACATTTTTTATAGATTTTTGGATGTTCTGTGACTTTCAAATCTATATTTTTGCAGATACAGAAGCCAACTACAGCAAAATATGATTCAAAGATATTACCTGTACCTCCATACTCAGGTAATTTTTTTGCCCCACCTAGGGGCATTATGTTTTTTGGTCTGTGTGTCTGTTCCTCCGTCCGTCTGTCCCGCTTCAGGTTAGAGTTTTTGGTCAAGGTAGTTTATGATGAAGTTGAAGTCCAATCAACTTGAAACTTAGTACACATATTCCCTATGATATGATCTTTCTAATTTTAATGCCAAATTAGAGTTTTGACCCCAATTTCACAGTCCACTGAACATAGAAAATGATAGTGCGAGTGGGGCATCCATGTACAATGGACACATTCTTATTTCAAGTTAAATGTGAATATTAAATATTACATCACAAGCAGTTAAATGCATTTTATTAGAAAATAAAATATAACTTTTGGAATGTCTAGGACAATCAAAATTTAATAGTGAATCATATAAAATGTCTATGTAATGTAAATATTAGCTAGTAAATTCATATTCTTTGGTTAAGATTTCAGTTTTATATATATAGATTATTTATTACTGAGGAAAGATAGAAATATTGATAGTTCTAACTTCTTTGTAGATAAGTATTCTAGATGCATTGTAGACATTTTCACCTATTACTTTTAATGTCAAGTCAAGCTCAAGTTGATGATTTGAACTAAACATTGATAAATGTTTACATTTTTTTTTATAATTTTAGCAATAAAGTTTCACATCACTTTTACTCTAATTGTATGAATTCAAGTTGTACTGAAGTTGTTTTTTTAACCAAATAGTAAAAAAATTTTACTATTTTGTATTATTTTATCAATTAAATTTCACATAATGGAATTTTATACAGTAATTTTTATTTCAAATTTCAGTTGAAAAACTAAATTCCATGTCAGAGAAAGAATGGACAAAGCATGTTAAGAGTATAGTAGAATGTTTAAATATTGGTGAGAAAGGTCCTCCTTCACAGAAACGGATACATTTGTTACACTACCTGACTGGTATATCTACAAATTCTATGGTTGCAACAGCCCTTGTCAAACAGGGCATTCTTACTAGCCTGTGCAAAGTTGTAAAAGATACAACACATTTAGATGTGTAAGTGAAAACTTCTTCCCAGAACACACTGTTTTAGATATATTATGTGTTTTTATGCCAGAGATATATCATTTTAGACATATAATACAGTAGCAGGGGTAGACTTATCCAAATTTAATGTGATATTTTCATCATGGGTATCAACATTACATGACAGCACTTTGCAGGACATATACAAATTAGCAGAAAATTCTCTGACTTCATAGAACCTAATTGCAATTAGAAGTTAGTGGCAAAGCCCATACATATATATGACAGGTGACTCGAAAAATTCCATGATGTTCTTAAGATGAAAATATACTGTGGTTAAAATAGTGATTTCAACATAAAAAAAAACCTAATTTTTTATTCTTATAGCTCAGTAGAAACTTCATAGAAATTATTGTTTTCTTTCTTAATCATCTGTAAGACTTTTAGAATACTACAACATTTAAAATTGTCAGTGCTTATTTTTTTTAATGTGATGTAACTAACAAGTCTTTTTGTATGAATAATAGTAGATGTTAGCTATACATGGATGAGACAGCAATACAACAACATAAAAAGATCGAAATGCATCTTTAGGTCAAGATATGGTCTTCTACAATAGACAGGTTCTATACATCCTGAGTCTAGAAAAGTGGTAAATAATTTAACTGGGAAAATCAGCACCCAATTTACTAAAGGAAAACAACATAACTGTTTTATTAATGACAGCCACTAACAAGGTTTATGACCAGGGACAGGTGCTGCAACAAACAATGCATAACATACTAGTGTTTCCTCCCTTAATATTCTACTCACACATTACATATTCATTGTATAATCATACTTGTTTAAAGTTATGTTGTGTCACTTTCTCAGAATTCTCAACTAGGCATTAAGTTATTTTTGGACACAGATGGTGGTCATTTAGAGGTTTTATCAAAGGCATTGTTTTTACAGGAAAGGCAAAGCAGCCAGAGTGATTGGTTTATTATGCTACAACACAGCTGATTTGGATGAAAGTGTTAACTTGTCTGAGGTGAGTACATACATTCTCTTGTACACAATTTTGTTCTCTCCTTGACTAAGTCTCAGAGGCGAGACTTTTGTGTACTGTTTACACTGGTAGTGGTGATGGCTTTGATGTCATCCTTAGCGCTAACATTGTTTGTAATTATGTTAGTTAAAGGGAAACAACTTAAGGTAAATCAAGAAAATTTGATATGCAGTTATATCAGCATTAGCAGTTGTCTTTCCATGGAGATTGCTTGTCCTTTGCTACCTCAGTCATTTTCCATTGACTTTGAAACTTTTACATTTAATTTTATATATTCAAGTTTGTGATTAGGTCAGTTTTAGGGGAACCACTTTGGTAAATCAATGATATTTGGGATGTAGTTGTATAAGCATTTTCACCTCTCAATTCCATGGAGACTATTTGGCCCTGCCACCTTAGTCATGGTCCTTTAACTCTGAAACTCTTGCGAAGTTAAATCATTAATTATTGTGGTTAAGTCAGTTTAAGGGGAACAACTGATAGTAAGTCAATAATATTTGGTATGCAGTTGTACTTTAATTGTCACATTTTGATAGAGATTACTTGCCCTGCAACTTCGGTCATGGTCCATTGACTTTGAAACTTTTGCATGTTTGACATGAAAAAAAATTGTCATTTAAATATCAACATTTGAGTTATCATCAAGGGTCTGGAAACGATAATATTTTCCAGTCATGTCTGATTTTAAACACAAATTACTGAAATGAAATTCCCAAATACGGTCAGTTTGAATTTTAAATTTACCAAGATCGTACATTTTCAATGCCTTTTTTGGGTCACAAGTTGCATTTCTTGGTTAGAAGTTATTTGATCCTGATTATAATGCTTTATGATAAAAAAACCTGCTATTTGTTATTGTATGTTAATCCACAGGTCCTCCAAGTTATTGTTTTAATGCCCCAGGAAAATTCCATATTCCTTATTATGTGATCAATTTATTGAAAGCAGCATTTAGTTTTTTCACAATTTTGCTAACAGGACAAGGCACTTTCATCTTTTGAAACAACTGAAACACTTATAATAGATTTGTTTGTTCTTCAATTGACTAAAAAGAAGAAATATAGGATGGCCAATTGTTAGAAAAATAATATAATGGAGTTGAAAAGAACCTATCTAAATGATTGTTTTATGAAATTAAAGTATTTCCTCTTCAGACCTTCAGTTTCTTGATCTTACTTCCAGTTTCATTTGTTGAAGACTTATCTCCCCAGATCTAACCAGTAATCTTATCAATGTATATCGTCACTTGAGAGAAAAACCCACAATAATGATACAAAAACAGGTCAGAGGTACAATTTTATTATGCTGGATGCAGGTGCTGACAGAAATCACATAATACTATTTCAGTAATTAATCAAGTACTTAGTGTTATAATCTGTCAGTTTAGAATACATAGAATTCTATTTGAATAAGTTAAAATTATGTTTGTATTAAAAATATACTTTTCAGCCTTTGACTATCCTCACAGAATGTATAAGAGAAAATGCTAAAAACGCCAAATTAAAACAGACACTGTTACCTGCACTTGGGGAAATACTATATTTAGTAGCAACACAGGTAACTATAATAGGTTAAGGACTGAAATAAGTGTATGATGGTGCATTACGTGAATTTTTATTTAAGCTGAAATACACAAATTAATGCTGCCTTCTTTGAATTTAATGCTTTAGTTAACTATAAGTGTCAAACTTCTAGATATCAGTGGGATCCCTAGTGTTTAAAACATTGGAAATCACCCTATGAAGAGCAATCAACTCTGTTCTGCTACTTAAGTCTCCCTATAACCCATTTTCTTTGTTTAGCTACTGGCAGTATTGCGTAAGGGAAAAGTTGACAAATTATTGTAAAATGTTTACTATTTAAATAGAGAATGCCAAAACTAGGTGATATATGGTTTTAGTGTATTTATTCAATAATGGGTGAATTTCTTAAACATTGATAATTCCTCTACAATATGTATGGTAAAATATCACAGAAAACAACACAAAAGAGGTTATATAATATATATCACAATAAAAAAAATATTCCTTAGTAAGCCCTGACTCTAGTGATGCATTTAATATTTTAACATTTATCTTAACAGGAACAAACTAGACATTCTCCTGTTGAGAACTGGAATGTACCCAGTATGACATATACAGTGGTAACCAGGTCATGCAGAGAAGGGGTAAGTAACAGTATTTTATTTACAGTGGCAACCTTGTTATGTAGTTAAAGCAGTGATCAGCTGTAATAGCTTATCAACTGATGGAAAGTCATTTGAATATGCACAGTAATCTTGTATGTTATTCAAGATCTTCAGTGACTTCACAGAGGATATGGGCTCATATTCCCTGTCAGTGTTTTATATCTCCTGAGTCGCCAGGTGAAGGGGATATAGGGAACTGATAGGGAATATGAGCCCATATCCCATGCGAAGCCCAAATAACAATTACATTATACTCGAGTGTCCTGATTTCAACACTAATTACCATATTTATCATTGTTTTCCTTCACAGGGAATATGGGCTCATATCCACTGCTTAGGTAAACAATCAAATTGCAGGAATAACTGATATTTCACTCCAGTATAATATATTATAAGATTATGAAAATTGGTCACTGATAAATCATTTTTAGGACCTTTTTATGCCCCACCTACGATAGTAGAGGGGCATTATGTTTTTCGGTCTGTGCGTCCATTTGTTCATTTGTTCGTTCGTTCGTTCATTCGTTCGTTCGTTCGTCCGTCCGTCCGTCCGTCTGTTCCGCTTCAGGTTAAAGTTTTGGGTCAAGGTAGTTTTTGATGAAGTTGATGTTCAATCAACTTGAAACTTAGTACACATGTACCCTATGATATGCTCTTTCTAATTTAAATGCCAAATTAGAGTTTTGACCCCAATTTCACAGTCCACTGAACATAGAAAATGATAGTGTGAGTTGGGCATCCGTGTACTATGGACACATTCTTGTTTGAAGATGTTTTAATGGATTGTATAACATTTGTAATAAATCAACATGAGAAATGAACCTTGTGATTTTGTTTTTAACAGGAGGATGCTACAGTTCACCATATTGCTGCTAAAATTGTTGAAAATGTTGTGGTAACAACTGGATATCATGCACAGGTTTGTAAAAAGAATTTAATTCATTTGTAATGTTTGAAAGGAATACTTTAATGATAGTAAATTATTCATTCAAATTAGCATTTTTAAGTCACTTGTTGATGTTCATTTGAGCTTTTCCCATCATTTTTCAACCGTCAACAGTCCATCATCTAATGTTTTTTTACATCCATGGAACTTCTCATAAATCAGTTAAGAAATTAATCTTTGTATGTATAATAGGATGAATGAACCAAATTTGTTCTGATGTTAGACATTACTTCTTCTGGAATTGTTGTAGATTCATTTTTTTCGTAAACATTCATAATTTTCTATGTTTTCTATGTATTGTGTGCGATTTTGTCCCAAGTACATTTACTCCATATCCTTTCATTTTCTATAAACTAATTGACACAAAAAATTAAAAATATTCCTTTGTAGAAATTTGTTATGTGATTATATCTAACGTACAACTGAATCGTACAATGGACCCAAAGACATCTATATAGAAGTAAACAGATAATCTTCAATAAAAGACAAAATAGACAAACAGATAACAAAGAATGCTTCCATTATTTTTTGATAAATTAAACTTTTTTGTTTAGAGAAGTGTATTGATAACAGATAATCTGTGGCTTCTATTTTAGGATTATATCCAGTATAACTCAACTCTATTTTCAGAAATTTGTGACAAATGAGATGGGACAAGCATTATGGTTCATATTTAAACATTCCACAGTGGATTCCTTGCGGATTACAGCAATATCAGTATGTATAGATGTATTGTGATAACATTTTGTTTCTAAACCTCAATATAATCACTGCTTTCTTTATTTTGAGGTTTGCATTTGAGATTTTGCTCTTATATATATTTACTATGAAGCAGCTACTATTTTGTTAATTTAACAAAAGCAACCAAGTAGGAAAGTTTCCAATGTATTTGTGTTGTAGAAGTATGCTTAATTAAAAAATACCATTTGTAGTAATATAGAATTGATTATATAAAAATTATAAAACATTAAGGACATTAGATGAATAGACATAAGATTCAGATGTATATTCATGATGAAGAATTGACAGTATACATTTTTGGATTTCAGGCTTTATGTAGGATAACAAAACAGAATCCCAATGTGTTCCAGAGTGTTATTGACACAGTAGGAGTAACAACCATATTATCAACATTATCATTTGGTATCACACGTATACAACAGGCTATTGTAACAATGTTTGGTGTGCTGATAGCCTCTGGTTCTTTTATTAATAGACTGGTACAAGATAAGGTGAGTCAGACAGTGTAGTTATTGTTGGCCACAATTTGATTAATTTTGCATTCGGTAACACTCAAGGATTTTTAGATTTGTTTCTTAACTTGATATACAGAAGGCATTTAGTTTTTGTCTCAGCTGTAATGAAAGTTACATAATGCCAGACATAGGGATGCTAATCTCTTGCTTGTGGTATTGACTATTCAAACTATTTGTATGAAGCATTATATTTCAAAAGGTAGAAGACCTGGATACTTTATATCTTGTATACAGATGCCTTATGTTTTGATTTCAACTATATTTGATGTAAGAAACTATTGTAACGTGTACAAAAAATGTCAGGATGCCGTTTACATATAACTATCCCTGGGTCTTTGTTCTGTAAGCTATGATAATATTGCTTCATAAGAAATAGAAATAAATGTACATTAATCATTACCATTCCCAATTATCAAATGCTTTATTATTATTTTTTTTTAATTTATACCCTTAAACTTATCATTTTTACAGGATTTTCTACAGAAATTATTGAGGTTATTAGACAGCCCATCCACTGTTATCAGAGCCAAAGCTTTTGTTGTCATCCATGAAGTTGTAAAGAATAATTATGATATGTTATTACAGTGTTGTCAGCTAAGGTAAATATGTAAAGATATTTTTAAGACACTAATCCAGCAACATGTGGCAGTAAAATTTTAAAAATTAAATCTACTTCAAATGATCAGTATCTTGTCTTAAAAGTGAATTAAGTCAGGGAGTTTTTTTTTTTTTACATAAAACAACAAGAGCAGTAAAAAAATTGTTTTACTGATATTAATGGCTACAAAAAATGTATTGCAAACCAAATGAAACTTTTGCACAGAGTCATTTCCTCTTGGTCAAGGTGTTTAAACTTTTGTCAGTTCTATCATCCCATTGAATAAATACAATAGCTACTGTTCTCTGAGTAGTTTATTCACTGGAACTTTTAGATTTCTTCTAAAGAAATCCATCACTCATTAATTTACCTGAATAAAAAATGATCTTCTTAATACATGAAAATACATGTTTCAACTCACAAAATTGCATGGGATGTTGTAGTATTCAATATTAATAATATATTTTGAATCTGTTAAATATAAACACTGATTTAATCATACAAAGTTGATTTTTGACAAAAAATTAAGCATTGTTCATATTGAAATTTGCATTTTTTTGTTTTTGTTTAGTTATAGAATACATTTAAGAAGGCCTTAATTTAAACATGGTCATTTTCCAGTTTTTATTTGTCAAACACACACACACACAAAAAAATTTCAATAGGAACAATGTTGAAAATTTTGTCAGAAATCAACTTTTAATGTTTTAATCAGTGTTTCCATTGAACAGATTGAAAATATATTATTATACGCTTGTCTAAGACGGAATGTATTATGGTATACAGTTGTCCATCTGTCCGCCCGTCCGTCTGTCAGTTGTCAACACCTCAGACAATGACTCAAAACGCTTTCACCAATTTTCATGAAACTTGAATTGTTTATATCTATTGACGTAAGCTCCCTTTGATTTTATAAATTTTAGATTTTATGTTTCCAAGTTAGGAAATTTTATTTATAAAAAGGGGTGATTTTCCAGTTTTCAGACAATAACTCAAAAACGCTTTTAGCAGTTTTCATGAAATTATGGTGACTTGTTTATATCTATTGAAATAAGCTCTCTTTTGTTTTTTTTTATAAATATTTGATATGACATTGCGGAGTTATGGAACTTTTCTTTGAAAAATCTTCAAAACTAAAATGGCGACGGGTGTATAATGCGTTCATGGCGCAGCTCTTTATTGATATTGAATAAATACAACAGCACATGCAGCTTTGTGAGTTGACACATGTATTTTCATTTATGTAGAAGATAATTTTTTTACCCAGGTAAATTAATGAGTGATGGATTTCTCTTAGAAGAAATTTAAAGGTCCCAGTGAACAATAGCTTTTGTATTTATTCAATGGGACAATAGAACTGACAAAAGTTTGAATATATTGACCAATAGCAGATGACTCTGTTGCAAGTAGTCAAATTGTTAGACTGTAACAGGAGTTTGTTTTCCATCTGAGTAAAGATGTAGGGATGGGAATAGATGTTCATGAGAAAACAAACCATGAAAGGATAGAAAATAATCAATTTATCAAAGGAAAAATGCTTCTGTGGGTGTTCTTCATGTTGACAGTTTCATTATAAAAGAAAACAAGTTGGGATTGTGGCTTCAACAGATGGAACATATCCATGGTATTCTGTGATAAATATTTCAGTCAATCAAATCACCATGCATCAATGAACTTTCTAATCGATGACTTCAGCTATTCCATTGAGGACCCTTTGTTAAATTGATTTCTTGTAAGCAGCAATCCTCTAACAAGTTTCATATCTGAGTTCAGTTTCCATATACTATACAAAAAATCATTTAACTTGGTGTAAGGATATAATTAGTCTCCTTAGAATAGGAGGTCTCTCTGAAGAAGGAGTTCCATTGAGTTTTATGTTCCACTTTAGTTCTAAGATGTAAAGTGACCTACATTCATATAAGTGGGCGTAAGGATGCAATTGGGAGTATAGCAGCTTTCCCCAAAAGAAGGTCACCTAGAAGAATATTTTATGCATTACTGACTTGGATTAAGTTTGTTCAATACAAGTCCAGTTCTCAGATACTAACTTATCTACAAATATATAACTTAAGGTAGGAAGCTTGGTGTGTATAGCAGCTCCCTATATAAATGGGTCACACAAACCTATATTTTTTACTTTGATACTTTATGACTTCAACTACTAAGTTTAAGGTTTAAGCTCAAATCTCAGATACCAAGAGACATAATTAAATAACTTGGTCTAAGGATACCTTTATCTGAAGATCACTTATATTTGAAAATATCGAGATTGTAAGAACCAACATCTACAATTATGCCTATTTATTTATCAGATTGGTTATGTACATAGAGCGAGATAGTAGACGTCAAACACCAAGAGATAAGAAAGCAGAAGGTGGTACTGAAGCTGGAGAATATATGGTCCAGTGTTTAGAATTCCTTATCAATTATGTAGTAGAAATTCTACCTGCTGTATTCAGTAAGTACTCATTTATTGCTAATCTTGTGAAATTCCTTAAAAAGTTTTTTTTTAAATTTTTTTATCAATTATGTAGTAATTATACTTTATATGTATCTGTGACATGTTTTTGTGCTATAAGATAGTATACTTGTTTTCTGTTTCCTCAATTTGTGGGTTTGAACTTGAAAAACACTCCAAACATATGGAAGATTTGCATATCACTTAGTCTTCAACAAGTTATGATTTTTCTTTATAGTATCACATACTGCTACATTTATTGATGACTGAATTTCTAAAAGCCAGATCAAATGATTTACATTTATAATAAGCAATTAGATGATGATTACTATTAGATTTGTAATTTATGTTCCTGAAATTCCACTAAGGCAGCTATTTGAATATTTCAGGATATTGGTATACTCTTCATTCTAAAGCTTGTCAAGCAGAGATGATCTTAACATGACATACTTGTTCATTCAACCACTTATTTTAGTTCAATTAAATTGATTTAAATAAATTAAAATGTTTCTCCATGTATTTTTGCAGAAGAAATTCTAACATCACTTGATGCAGTGAATGGAAGAAAACATCCCAATGCTGTACAGGCTAAACAACTAAAGGGAACTTTACCATTGATTAGTATTGTACTTCATCTAGTAACAAGTCCTGTAAGTAAACATCCCAATGCTGTACAAGCTAAACAACTAAAGGGAACTCTACCATTGATTAGTATTGTACTTCATCTAGTTACAAGTCCTGTAAGTAAACATCCCAATGCTGTACAAGCTAAACAACTTAAGGGAACTCTACCATTGATTAGTATTGTACTTCATCTAGTTACAAGTCCTGTAAGTAAACATCCCAATGCTGTACAACCTAACCAGCTAAAGGGAACTCTACCATTGATTAGTATTGTACTTCATCTAGTAACAAGTCCTGTAAGTAAACATCCCAATGCTGTACAAGCTAAACAACTAAAGGGAACTCTACCATTGATTAGTATTGTACTTCATCTAGTTACAAGTCCTGTAAGTAAACATCCCAATGCTGTACAAGCTAAACAACTAAAGGGAACTCTACCATTGATTAGTATTGTACTTCATCTAGTTACAAGTCCTGTAAGTAAACATCCCAATGCTGTACAAGCTTACCAACTAAAGGGAACTCTACCATTGATTAGTATTGTACTTCATCTAGTTACAAGTCCTGTAAGTAAACATCCCAATGCTGTACAACCTAACCAGCTAAAGGGAACTCTACCATTGATTAGTATTTTACTTCATATAGTTACAAGTCCTGTGAGTAAACATCCCAATGCTGTACAAGCTTACCAACTAAAGGGAACTCTACCATTGATTAGTATTGTACTTCATCTAGTAACAAGTCCTATAAGTAAACATCCCAATGCTATACAGGCTAAACAACTAAAGGGAACTCTACCATTGATTAGTATTGTACTTCATCTAGTAACAAGTCCTGTACATAAACATCCCAATGGTGTACAAGCTAAACAACTAAAGGGAACTCTACCATTGATTAGTATTTTACTTCATCTAGTTACAAGTCCTGTAAGTTATCATTATGTAGTTTTGTCCCTGCTGCAAAATGGGTAGGAGGGGGCATAGAAATACAGAGCATCTATGTTTCTGTATGTATGTTCGTCTGTCTGGTATTTTTAAGCCCTCTTACATGTACAATTCTTGTCAGAATTTTATGAAATTATAATCAGAGATTTATATCAGCTTTCTCATCACTTTTATGGCCAATTTTTGTTGTACTGAACCCAAAGGGACCAATGAGTTTATGTATTCTGAAGTTCTAATTACTATGATTCAATTAACTTTTTTTATTTAGTATAAACCAATGAGCAAGAACAACTGTTACATATTTTTGTTTTACAGGTATTCAGGCCAAGAATTATGTGTGTAGAATTTATCAAGAATTTATCTACATTGTTGTCCCATGTGAAAAGTATTGAGACAGGGGAGACAAATATTGAGGCTGCAAATGGTGGGTATAAACAATGCAATATCTGTTGCTATGGAAACAGTAATATGTTACATATAAAATAGTTCATCGTGCTGTCATCACACAGTTATACTAGTGATTTATGGTTTATATTTATAGATTATCGTTGGTCATCTCAACGAGATTGATTTTCTCGCTTGAGCTGGTATGGCGAAAGTGAGAAAAGCAATTGAGTTGAGATGACCAATGATAATCTGTTTATCGCTATTTTACCTATGACTACCTTGTTAATTTCATTGACAACGGCACGTGCGCCCTTAGTTTCTAGCGATAATTTTTCATTTCACTCTATTGTGCTGAGAAAGGAAATTATCAGTCAGTAAGATCAAAGGAAAATTTCATAAAATAGCGATAATGTTTGATAGTTGTTGAAAAGCATTATAAATTTATTTTTTATTCAAAGGAAATTAAATTTTATAAAACATTTCTAATGTTTAGCAGTGTATGGTTTATCTATACAAAGTGTAAATCATTCAAACTTTTTATTTAAAAAAAAACATGTAAATTTTGTATATTTATCCCCTATCTCAAAAGGAGTGGGTAAACTGGTTTATGTCTCTTCCTCCTGTCTGTCGTTCCTTCCATCTGCCTGTCTGTCCATGTTTCTGTCAAGTCCATCCATCTGTTCCATCATATTTTTGTCACATTTTTCTCAAGAACTACAAATCAAGAGCTTTTTGTAATTTTGTATCAAGCTTAATGTGAGCATGCCATACTATATGATGCATATTCAAATTCATTGCTCATCAACTTCCTGTTTACCAACTACCTTTATATTTTTACACATAAAATATGCAAACTTACAGACGAGGATGTTTTTCATTCTGATTAACTGAATTTCGACTGAATTATGCTGCAAGCAGTATTTTCATGGTGTACTGACACATCTAGTTTTCATTTCAGAAGTAATTTAAGTATAATATTAGTTTGTTATAGACAATTTCTTTACATGTTCTTATTCAGGACATCAATTAAAATTAAATCCTTAATGAAATTGTTTGCTTTTGACAATAATATTTTAAACAAAATTATTTCTGTATCTTTAGCTGACAGAGGTAAATTGTGTACTGTACTGTGCTATATTGCTTGTCAGAGTACACCACTTTTGCTGTGCTTACTTTAGCTACATATAGACAGACTAGTTTAGAATGTTGTGCTCACTTTTTATTCCAAACTTGATGTTATTTAGTTAAATCAATGAATACACGTAGTTCATTGTGATATTTTTGCTGTTTCTAATTTTTACTTTTTATATATATTTTTATTCTTTATTACTTTTAAAGTAGAATGTAATATAATCAAAATTATTAATTTAAAACAATGATATAACTTAATTATGACAGATAGATTTTGTCATATAGGTAGGTATAGAATAAACCAAATGGAAAATCTATGAACACGACTTCATATCAATTAAAATATTAAATCGTAAATATTGATATCATATTCATTTGGTGCTCTTCATGCAAAAATTTCATTAGTTCCTTTAGATCATATTGTATTGTTACCTTTATGACTTTGCTGAATAATGCTAATATAGGACACAATGCCTTAGCTTTTGACATTATTGAAGTCAGTAAATTCTAGTTTGGAATTTGATTTTCAAGGATGATCTCATTTCACTTGTTATTGTTATGATTTGTGTATTTAATGCTCTTAAATTTGACAGAAAAAAAGAACAACGTTTCAACTCAATTTTTGAGAATTTAGTTTTAATGTTATTTCAGAGATGTTCAAATTTAACAGATTTTAGGTTGAAATTGATTAATCTCATATCTAGTCATAGTGGGTCTACTCTTCCAAGAAATATTGAAGTTAAATGTTCAGTCAGATATAGGGTCTACCGCTGAAATAGATGGGTTGGCCTTTTTTTGACAATTTGTCTCATTTAAATCTCAGTTTCAGTGATTTTGAACATCTTTTTTGTTATTATTTTGTTAACGTAATTTGGCACATTATTTTGTATGAATCAGGTTGACAGTTTTATGCCTTCATAACCTCTATTCAGTTCATGTAGTTTACACAGTATTATGTTATCATAGCACAATATTGAACATAAAACATCTGATATCATACCAATGAAGTAACTAATTCTAACGTGTTTATCAGATGATTATATTTTTTCACATGAAAATAATATTTGATATAGAAATTTTTCGTTCATTTTATATGAGACTTCAGTTTCCAACAACACCAAATGTAAAACTATATTGCAGTTAGTTAATCCATCTTCAGCATTTTAGAATTCTGTCTATAGTGTGCAAAATAGTTGTAGTTCACTTTTTCTTTTAATGTTGTTTGTATTGCATATTTACTAGTATTTAAGCTTATACATATATTTTGTATTTTTCATTTTATAATTATGCACTGTATGTAAAATATTTCATAGTTCCTTTATTGATAAAGGACTTAGCAACTTAAATGTGTTATAACTATATAAAACCATTTATTATATGCAGTAAATGTTTATGTCATATTAAAAAATTTTTTTTTGATAAGTAAAAGAGTCTCAAGTAAATAAGAACTATTTTTTGAAAATCATGGGTAGTCTAAAATGTTTAATTAAACCCAGACAACAGCAAAATATTCATGTATTTTCAATTGCTTTTTGCAGGTTCCATAACAGCTAGTGAGTTTGTCAACACATGTATGTCCGTATTGGAAGGTTTGTCACAACATCCAGTAATATTAGCAGAATATAGTGAAGTCATACTGGAGAAAATACTGCCTACTCTAGCTGATCTCATTGGTAGTCAGAATGGTAGGCTTGCTGTTGTATTAATTTTCATAAAAGGATGCACTGTAGTCCTCATAATAGTATAGCATAAATTTAATGATCAAAGGTCTTTGAGATTTTTATTTCTTGTTTAAAAAACTAGAAGAAATTATTTGATATCAAAATAGATTTTGTGGTAATATCACTAAAAAACTAAAGAGGTAATATATATATAAATTTTAAATGTGACTACATCACACTGGTACTAAAAAGTATAGAATAAATTGTGTAACAATGAATGTTTCAAACAAGCACTGTTTTTCTTCATACATTTTGTAACTTGAATGATAATTATTTGCGGTATGACACTACCTTTTTCAAAAACATATATCTTTAGGTTTTGATTGAGAAACTTTTAAAATTTAGCTGAAATTGGGGCATTTTAATCTTTCTAATTATAATTATATTTTCTTCTCTACTTCTCTATTTTACTTTGCCTTAGGTGACACAAGAGCTCTGTCATTGAGACTATTTACTGAGGTGGCGTCAGTTTACCTCAGTCAAGACCAGTTTGGTGTAGGAGATGTTAAAGTTAATACATCTTTACTTCATAAGACCATTGGAGATAACCTTTTACCACAGTAAGTATTCATAAGACCACAGTAAGTATTTATAAGACCATTGGAGATAACTTTTTACCACAGTCAGTATTTATAAGACCATTGAAGATAACTTTTTACCACAGTAAGTATTCATAAGACCATTGGAGATAACCTTACAATAAGTATTCATAAGACCACAGTTAGTATTTATAAGACCATTGGAGATAACTTTTTACCACAGTAAGTTTTTATAAGACCATTGGAGATAACTTTTCACCGCAGTAAGTATTCATAAGACCATTGGAGATAACTTTTCACAGCAGTAAGTATTCATAAGACCATTGGAGATAACTTTTTACCACAGTAAGTATTCAGAAAAAGGGTGAAGGTTTGGTACCATTAAAACGTTTAAACCCGCTGCATTTGTTTGCACCTGTCCCAAGTCAGGAATCTGATGTTCAGTAGTTGTCGTTTGTTGATGTGGTTCATAAGTGTTTCTCGTTTCTCGTTTTTATATAGATTAGACAGTTGGTTTTCCCGTTTGAATGGTTTTACACTAGTAATTTTTGGGGCCCTTTATAGCTTACTGTTCGGTGTGAGCCAAAGCTCCGTGTTGAAGACCGTACTTTGACCTATAATGGTTTACATTTATAAATTTTGACTTGGATGGAGAGTTGTCTCATTGGCACTCATACCACATCTTCTTATATCTATAAGACCATTGGAGATAACCATTGTAACTTTTTACCGGAGTTCAGATTTTTTGTTATTTTATTTTTTACCGCAGTAAGTATTCATAAGACCATTGGAGATAACCTTTTACCGCAGTAAGTATTCAGAAGACCATTGAAGATAACCTTTTACCACAGTTAGTATTCATAAGACCATTGAAGATAACCTTTTTACCACAATAAGTATTCATAAGACCATTGAAGCTAACCTTTTACCACAATAAGTATTGATAAGACCATTGAAGATAGCCTTTTACCACAGTAAGTATTCATAAGACCATTGGAGACAACGTTTACCACAGTAAGTATTCATAAGACCATTGAAGATAACCTTTTACCACAGTTAGTATTCATAAGACCATTGAAGATAACCTTTTTACCACAATAAGTATTCATAAGACCATTGAAGCTAACCTTTTACCACAATAAGTATTTATAAGACCATTGAAGATAGCCTTTCACCACAGTAAGTATTCATAAGACCATTGGAGATAACCTTTTACAACAGTAAGTATTCATAAGACCATTGGAGATAACCTTTTACCACAGTAAGCTAGGTTATCTTTATTCCTTGCCGTGAATTGGTTGGTATATATGTGTATAACTTTTACCATTTGTCTATCCTTCTGTGTTGATCAAGCTTCTCAGGAACTTGTGATGGTACAGGTCAATTATATTTGTCTCAAATCCTCCTATGTATTACAGCTTAATTGAATTCCATTTTAGACACAAGTATTACCAACATAATATCCTGATTGAGTGTTGTGAGAAATTTTTGTCCCAATTATGTACTGTAATTTCAAAAATTTTTACAATGTTTTATTATTGCAAAAATTGCAATGTCATGTGTTTCGCAAAAATAAAAACTATGCATTCAAATTTTGAAAGCATTATTTGTATGTAGCATTTCCTGAAATCCAAATGATTAAACATTTCTGTCCATCCTTTAACAATAGCAATAACAAATTCATACATTTTTTTGAATTTACAGTATTATATACCATTAATACATGTATTGCAATATTGCTTTCCTTAAACAGTAAAATACACATTGAAAAATACATTTTTGAGACCTTTAAGTGTTTACCTGTTTCACCAACGGCAAAAGCAGGGCAAGTAAGCGCTCCACTGCATCCATCATTCTATCATTCCGTCATTCTGTCTGTCCAAAAGACCTTGGGTAGGAATCTTTTGTCAAATCCCTTTCTCTGCTTAAATGATATGATTTTATATTTGGTCTGCAGCTTGATAATATAGAGTTGTAGCGTGTGCACAATTTTGACATCTGCTGTTCAGCCACTACCTGCTTGCTGATAGTTTGAAATTTTATAACACTCATTGTAGAAGGAAAATTTGTATTGCCTTCAATGAAAGGGAATGATTAGTTATGCTTCAAGTTTTCATGTTACCTCAATCAGTTGCATGCAGTGACATAGATCCAGACACGGTATTGGTCCTGTTCATCATTAACATTTTATGCTTAAGTATCTTTTTATGTTTTACATGTAAGTTCAATTCTCACTTTTACATATAATTATTTTGAGGGTTGGACACCCTTATCCTACAGTCACATCTGTTGAATAATATACTTCAGTCATTATTAAAGAAAAGAAAAATGTTTAAATGGAACTATTTGCTCCAAAGTTAAGGAAAGTTTAGAATATTAAAAAAAAATGTTAAATGTGGATATTTTCTTTCTTTTTACAGGTTTGAGCAGATTTTGTTAGACCAAGATCCATTGCCAGCATATGGTTTGAAACTTTTATTAGCATTGTTAGAACAGAACCCTGCATTCATTAAACAGTTTGAACAGCTTGGTTTAGTGTCTGTCATATTCCAAGTTCTGCTGGTAATTACAATTTAACCTCTGTATGGAAAGGGAATTTTAGTTCACCTTGGTAAAGAGTGGGTGTATTTGCTTTAAATTGCTGTTTGTTGTCTTTCCAGTCCCTTGAAAACATGGCAGACAAATTTATTTTGACAAATATTGCTAATGAAACTCTCATATTACTTCATGTATTATGTAGGAAGTGAATCCAGAATATGACTTCATATAAATGAAAACTTACATAGTGAAGTAGTTTTGTTCCTGATTTGGATAACTTCTCATTAAACTGTTCAATAGGTAGGTGGTTCTTTTCATAATATTATAATATTCAAACATGTTCAGATTCTGGAATTCAATATCAGCTTAGGAGTTGACCACAACTAGCCCATGAAAAAGACCTAAAAAAAATAAATTGCATCAGAATATTTAATTTAATTGCTATTATGATTTTTACTTAGGATCATCAACAAAACCCTCTGAATAGTGCTATGCAGAGTATTGCAGGAATTATAAATTGTTTGGTCAGCCATAAAGAAACAAACATGCAAGAATTATATGAACAAGGTTAGTTTATGATAACACATTGCAAATACACTGTCTGAATAGTCTAAGGCATTTATTTCTGAAAGACAATTCTCAACTAAAATTTGTAAATTCATGCAAGACTGTTTTACTATCAAGTGGAAAAGTGTTGTATCTAATTAGATGCATTATCATACAATAACTCAAACAGTAGGTGGTATACTACGATGACCCTGTCTGTACTTTGTCCTTGCACCAGTCTGTCCTTTCATCCACACCTTAAATTCTGTTTCATATTACATATAATTTCTGATAGAGCAGTCTGTTTTATCCTTTTCTAGTTGTTTGCTCTCTATTGTTCAGTGACTAATTTCACAAAAAGTCTTACGAGAAAAATACTTGTAAGTCATGAACATTTTAGTATAACTTACAATCAATTTTAGTCGTAAGATTTTTTTGTGAAGAGCCTCAGGTTATTAAGTATTGTGATTTTACATTCCAATGTTTGGGGTTGATTTTTGTTGCTTTGTATACTCAATTATTGTTTTGAATATTAAAGAATTGACTATGAAAATGTAAATCAACTATTCTGACATTTGATAAGTATTGTATATTTTTCAAGTAAGCCATGAAATATTCAAAACATAAAACTTCAGCTGATGTTATATTGGAAGATTTGAAATTTGAAATAACAATGTATAGTAACAGGATATTCTAATTCCTGTTCATTTTATCACAAGATTGATGTCTTTTCCTAACTTTAAATTCAATGTCTAAACCATATATGCAATTAGTTGATAAAAGTATATTGAATTGCCACCTTTATTAATAAATAAATCTGTTTTATTAACAGTCATATCTCCTCATCAAATAAATCTTGAAAACCTCTTCCAAAAAAACCCAGTCTACTTTATTATAAAATTAAATGCTGTTTTTTGAAAATTTATACAAAATGAAAGCCAGTGACTTTCACATTTTGCATGAAGCTTGGAAGCATTATGTAATTAAAGGCTTTGTCATTGCTTTATGTGTGGGAGGGGTGTATCATTTTGTGAGCTTTGCTCAAAGTACCTCTAGTTTCATTTTAAATTTACAAATAGAAATATAATTTATTCAATAATAATCATCAATGGGAGATATTTATTTTTATTTTGTAGGTTTGATAGACTACTTCACAACGTTGATTTTTGAGGTGTCAGCAGTATGTTTTGAGGGAGATGAACATGGTGGGGACAGTAAAACAGCCGTTGTAATGCTACAAATGTTACTAGATACATTAAACAGTATATTTAAATATGTATCTGATGTTGTCAGGAAAGCTTTACAGGTATTTTAACATTTCTTTAGTATAGTTACATTTAATAAAAGGATTTTTAAAAGACTACCTGGAACATAGCTGGAAAAATATCTTAAAAATCTTTTTATAAAAAGCCAACTGTTACCAAAATGATGGAAAATGATCAGTTATGACCCTAAATGCCACCAAGCATGGACGCACTATTACCGAAAATTGAATGAGAAAATTGAATGAAATGATATGCAGAACCAATTGCTACTTTGTTAGTATGATACATTTATTATCCCCTTTATGATTATTCTTAATCAGCAACCTTCAATAATGGCTGCCATGTTGTATAAAAGTGTCTTCCAATGGGAGAAATGTACGGTATCAATTGTCTTCAACAAATTTTCTTGAATTGTTCATTATTTAAATACATGAAACATTGACTAACCCATTGCATCATATGGTTACAGTCTAAGAAATCAGGAGGAGAGGCTGGAAACAAAGAAGCAGAGGATGCAGAGATGTTACTACTGAATAACAAACCATTAACAGATCTAACATCATTGTTAACACAACTGGTAGGTAAAGCAATAAAATTACTCAACAAACCAGAGTTGTCCACTCAGCTGGACTAATACCCCTTGGCATTCTGGTTTGATGTTTGAATATGCTAATGACTGAAAAACAGCGAACCAATGAAGTTGATAATTCAACTTGAACTTTTTTCGATTGTTTTGATTGATGTTGTCTCAGAGGCATGTACCCCTTTAAGTATCATTTGAAGTTTGAATTGGACGTGTTTCTGGGCAAAGGATAGAGTTCATCATGCAATAGAAGGAGATGTTGTAATAACAAGGTCTGTTCTACCAAAATTTCTAAGTTGAAAGGAGAATAACTTTAAAAAATCAATGGACCAGAAACATCCCACCCATATGCACATCTGCATGTTAGGATCTAACAATGTATTAAATTTCTTGTAGATAGGATAAACCATGTAGGAGGAGTTGCAATGACCAGGTCTGTTCTGTCAAAATTTCTAATTTGAATGGGGCATAACTAACAAAAACATAATGTACTGCACATGCACATCTACATATTAGGATCTAACAATTTGCAGAGGATCATGTAGATGCGATAATCCATGTAGGAGGAGTTGGGATGACAAGGTTAAATATGAAAAGAGTAAAAATTTCTAAGGTGAAAGGGGCAAAATTGTGTTTAAACTAAACATAATTGAAATTCCTTCAAATGGTTATGTTTGTATATCAAGATCATTTATCTACAAAGTTTGAATTGAATCAAACAAAGGATAAAGAAGTTGGTTGAAGAGACAGACAGATAAACAGACAGGCTAATTCATATATACCCCCCAACATTGTTTGCAGGAGGTATAATAACATATCATACATGATTGTTAACACAACTGGTATGTAATGCAATAACATAATTAACAAATACTGTTAACCAACTCATTTTCTTAAGCCATTTATTTTCACAACTTTCGAGGGTAAACAAAATAACTCACAAAAAATTGGGTGAATATGTCAACTTGGACCTTCTCTTATATAATTACTCCTACTAAGTTAGAAAATTAGGGAAATAACTATAGATGATTAATAGTTGCTTTGAAATTGTTATAAACTTATTTGCTGATGAAACTGTATTTTTTGGCAATACTACATAAGTGTTATAGTTTTGAATGTGATCTCTCTTTATAGCTGTGCCACGAGGATACAGATATCCATGATCTGTCTACCAAGTGTATATCTCTGCTAGTCCAGTTGTTTGGTGGAGAAAACAAAGATTCATTATCTCCTGAAAATATGGTAAAATATTTAACTGTTCAATTAGATTCAGTACTGAGACAGTTGTGTAAATTAATGGTGCAAAGACTATCAAAGATGTTGACCTTAGCCAGTTTTGGCTCTTGTGTGTTTTTTTATAGTTGTTAATGGGTTCATATTTAATTGTTTTTTTTTCAAACTGAAGTGAGATTGTTGTACCTGATGAAGGTTAATTGAGATTAAAGATTGATTGGCATGAATTTAGGTATTTATATCTTTAAACTATAAATGTGTTAGATCAATTTATATAAGTATATAAACATAAATACCAAAACAGTGGAGAATGAATAATTTCATTTTAAATCTGATGGATTATGTTTCATTTAATAATAAATCTTAAGAGTTGTATACATGTACTACTTCTGTTCATTTAGTGTTTTCTGCAACTCTGTTGCACTAACACCTTTTGTCACACAGGATGTTTTCCCTCAAAAATCTATTACAGTACCTGCAAAACCTCAAGTAACTGAGTTGTCAAAATCTACCAGTTTAGGTTTAAACTATAGTTAACATTTGAGTTAAGCTGAAGCCATTTCCCAAAAAGGCAATTATATATTGAACCTGCTTGGAATTGAAAGAATTGAATGGCTTACGATTTTATGGTTTACCACCAGTTTCAGTAAATTTGACCAAAGTGTCATTATAGGGATATAAAAAATGAAGTATTAAACAAATGTACAGATGCATGCTTATTTCCTTAGTCCCGACTCTTGGTGTATTTCTCAGAAATGTACAAATTCAGGATTATATTTGTAGGACTATTATCGTAAGGCTCTACAGAAAGCAGATTCCAAGAAACAAAAGGTTTTACTTAGGATCATTAAAAGATTGGTAAGTTATATACAAAACTAATGTCTATGGTGTAAATTGCAAATGGACAGCAGGCAAGCAACAATCAATCAATAAATCTTACTGATAAAGAGAATAGCAAAACTAAAGCTAAAAATGTGTGATTACTTATTGTACTAGAATCTAAAAGACTTTTAGAGACAAAATTGATCATTTTCTTTTTTGAATATGCAGTTTTGATGCTTTTCAGAAAATAAGCCATTTATCTGCACTAGTTTCAGTTTTGCCTCCGCTGCTGCGTTGAAGTGGGCATTAAGAGTTTTCCTTGTCTGTCTGTCGTCCGTCCATCCATCCGTACATACGTCCCAAAATTGGTTTCCATTATCTAACTTTAGTTTGCCTCAACCAAATGTTATGAAACTTATACACAATGGTTATTACTGTGGATTAATTTATTTTTGTGGGTACCAATTTTCAGGGATTGAACAAAACTTGCATTTCCGTGGATATTTGATTTCGTGGTTTTGCCAAAGTCTGCATATAACCTTATTGAGAATTTGTCATTCGTTGAACACTTAATTTCGTGGTTCATATGTACCCACGAAATCCACGGATATTGGTATCCAATGAATAATAATGAATCCACAGTACCACAAAACACAGATCAATTTCGAATTAGGTTTGCATCACTTTTACTGTTCATGAGTTATGTCCCTTTATAACATCATATGCAAGCAGGGTCATCATCTGTGTCCCATGGACACATTCTTTATTTTTCTTTTTTATGAAATTGTGATATCAAATTGAGTAATAGAGGAAGCACCATGAAGTCATGTCTTATTTTATTGTTCCTACTTGTAAAACTTCCCTCAGAATGAAAAATCTTATGTTCTGCAACTTAAACCATACTTATATTTATCTTATTTTTTGTAACTTATCAGATCAGTAAAAATATTTTTTTTGGCCTCCCATGGTTTATTTTTTGAGATTTAACCATGGTAGGTAATATCGCTAAAGAATTTTTTTTAATTTTGAAAAATATTAGGCCTACTCACGATAAAATAGGAAAATAGAAAATGAATCTATATATTTTCCTTAACTCCTTTTAATTTGATGAAACTTTCTCTGAATCTTAACCATATAATGTCATCTTTACCATCTGATTTTGTGTTTTGGTTCAAATTATTTTTTGTGTTTCCTTTAGCAAATCATGGACATCGCAAGGAGCAGGGGTATCATTATATGAGCTTATATTCTTATAGGAAAATGTATAAAATAGACCTAAAGCAGGTGTTGTATTGAATAACTACATTAACAAATGTAAACATTTGTGTGCACAAAATGTATTTCGACAATATCAACTTCAGGGCTTCAATATGGAGTGCGGAGAAAAAGCGATAGGAAAATAAATGAATTCGAGTGTTACTCACCCTCAGTGTTGACTGGCTAGTGATTACAGTGCATTACCGAGGGTCTGGGAGAACACTGCAGTAGGTTAGCAATATTTTTCTTTATTCTTTTCATTACAGTTAAGTACAGAAAAGGCGCATATAGACATGATGAAGCAACATGGTGACATGTTGGCCAACACCATAAAAAACCTTGTGCAGACAGGAACGTAAGTCACATTTACTAAGTCTTTTACCAGCAGAAGAACATTTTTTTTTTATTTCATATAATATTCTGCATCTATCTGTGGTTGTGAATTTTTGTGATTTTTGTAATATTATTTGGTTTGGTGGTCAATGGTCGATTCATTAATTTGTTATCCATGTTTAAGAGTGGGTTGGATATTGCAATGTCCTTGTCTGTTGTGCTGTTCTTCCATCAGTAACTTTAAATACATATTACTGTACTCAGCTTTTGTATGAAGGAATAGTTTGCTATATGGCCTGGAATTGCTGAGTTGTACTGTTAAAGAGATTTCCAGGTGCTGGACAGTTGATTCCTGTTTACAAAACCCATAAAAGGATTTTTTCTATAATGTCATTTCTACTTTTACCATTTCATGGTATTCATTGTTCACAGATATTGTGAAGATGCTTTGAATTTCTTTTATATTCAATGGGCTCAGTTACATATTTCCCAGCTTCTATATTGAGAAATGATTTGATAAGGGATCTGTTACTTTGTAATATTGAGTTGTACCATGTAAGATATTTTCATATTATGGTGGGCAGTAACTTCCAGTTTGACAAAAATTTGTTTTTTTTATCATACCTGCAGAGCATGGAACTTTTTGTCAATATCTTATTATGAGTGTGATATACTAAGCATGACATCACCTACAAATTCTTGGAAATGGAACTATTTGTCTTTCTAATGGTATTAAACTTTATGTAGTGGTGAAAATTGGCAAATAATGTAAACCATAAAAAGCAGTAGCTCATAGTTTGAGGGAAATTTGTTGGTATTATTGTATTTCCAGACATACTTTTTCCCCATGTGATAAAATTATGAGATAGTTCCCTAAAAATGTTAATCTTAGAAACAACTGTGTCATTTTCAACCAAACAGGTCCAAAACTATTTGAAAATCAACCAAAATCTATATATTTTTACAATACCCTTTTGACAGGTTGTAAATGGGCTTCTTTAGATTTGTGTTAAACTATAGTCACAATAAATGCTTTAAAAAGTTTACTATTTAATTTGTATGAAGATTTTAACTTCTAGATACATTTTTTTATGTTGAAAATTTTTTGTATATTTTATCTTGTTTAATTTTTTAGGTCACATGCAGATGTAGCCTTATCATCTTTAGCTGGTGAAATACTCAAGATGACTGGATATCTAAAATAATTTAAAGATTTATTGGACACAAACTTGCCATAGTAACAATATTTGTTGTATGTTTTCTCATCCGTCCAGATATTACTGATATAAGCACAACTTTGATGATATGCTATCTTGTATATTTACTAAGATTCTAAAATGAATGATATAAATTTAAATAAAATAAACAAAATTTTTGTAATTCATTTGTTGACCATTTACAGTATATGCTTTCCATTCTATACTTGACTCCAAAACAGTTTGGATATGGTCATGACATTTTAAAATAATCCTACTGGTAGATTGTAACTGAAATGTTCAAACTGGAGCTAAATCTTCATTGCCTGAGCCATGCTGTATTGTTTCTACCTCAGCTAGAAAATGTTCGGTACTGTATCATGAAACATGTAGACAGCTCAAGTATAAGAAAATAATTTTAAAACTAGACAAATAACCTTTTATAGTAAAGATTTAAAGGTGGATTGTAAGTTAAGATTTATCTCAATACAGGCCCTTTTACAGCCTACATAAATTTATTCTGTGAAGTATTTGAGAATTAGTGATTTTGCTTTGTTTATACAAATACATGTATATGTTTTTCATGAATTTATATCATTTTGTTTGCTTGAATCAATAAAATCTATGATATGATTTGTTTCTGTTTTATTCTATTGAATGCAAATCAAATCAAGAAATATTTTATTGTTGATTAGTTGATAATTTGACTTCCACCATTGGAAGACCATTTTGCAACATACAGAGGTAAATCATTTTAAAAATCATGAACTTGACTGAATTTAGCCTATCTGGCATAAAGGGTTTTGGAAGCTAAAGTTAACTACTACTGTAAGCAACCATAGTATATCTGAAACATGCTTTATCAGAGTAATATGAGGAAGGTCTGGCAGTTTTTATGTACCAATTAGAGACCGACATACTATGATATATCTCTGTCTGTCCATTCAAGCACATCTCTTGTTAATCCTAATGTTGTTCAAGAGTTATGGTACTTTTAAAGGACAATTCTGATTATGTTTTGTGATGAGTTATGTTTCTATTCTGGACTGGGCTATCAATCATAAAAGTTTATTCAGTGCTGCAAATTCAAAATTTGTGCTCAAAACTCCAGTCTTTTGATTGGTTGAATTCTCAGGCTAACTAGGATAATTATACTAAAAAATGTCATGATTAGCTCCATAAAGGCAAGTTTTCTTTTAGATATAAAGATGTTTTGATATGTGCTTTCAGAGTTTTGGGGCTTTAAATGTAGAATTAAAATTCATCAATAACAAACATGTCTGACAATAAAACTTTATACAATATTAGATCAGTAAATACTAGTTCCCTTTAAAATTTTAGTATTTCTCATTCTGGAGTTACGAATTTTTATTATCAGAATAGGGCAATTTTTCCTGTCTTTTGCCAAATCAAGTTAGTTTTTTCGTAATCACATGTATGCTTATACAAGCTATATCACATTTTGTTTTGTCTATTTTGAGATTTGTTTCAACTGCATCAATAAGGGAAGGATGATCATACCATCACCAAGTTGAGTAGTTATATATTTTGTCATTTCTTATTCATCGGCATATCAATATGACCACAGAGACAGACCTACAAAAGCATATTTTTCAAGCTTTGAAGGAATGAAGATTTTGAGTTTTTAATTGTATTTCATACAAATGTGCTTGATTTGCCACTAAATGCATTTTGTTTGATTCAAACAATGAAGTTTATGGAATTATTAGCTTTGTGTTATTTCAATAAAAGTAATACCAAGAAACAATTCATTGAAATCTTAAAATTGTTTGAGGTGTAACAGATTTTCATAGAAAGGCCATTTTACCACAAGCAGATGTGCAAACTTTCACAAATTTCAGCCTACCCAACTTAAAAGGTCAATTGAGTTATTGTTGTTTCATATTGCAAGACATTTTGCTGTTGGACACATTAATGTTATATTCTCTGAAACCACTTCAATAAATTAGACAAAATTTCTAGGAATAAAGAATGGAAGGTCCTTTGTCTGATCTTCTAAAAACTAAGCTACCAAAGGCCAATTTTATTTCTCTGAGTGGTCTATTTGTACATTCCTCTTATCTGAAAGTATGAAAGCATGTGTTGTCAAATTTAATAGGAACATCCAGAGATCTATATATCTCTGGAACAATAACATGTATAGATCATTCTTCATTAAGGTTTGATTGTGTGACAAACTTGGTGTGTACAGTAGAACATAGATTCCTATGGAAAGAAAGTAACATTTTCTGAAACATCTGAACCACTTTGCACGAAACTTAAACCTCCGTTTAAATAAATAAGAAGAAGTGGTATGAGTGCCAATGAGACAACTATCCATCCAAATCACAATGTGTAAAAAGTAAACAATTATAGGTCAAAGTACGGCCTTCAACACTGAGCCTTGGCTCACACCGAACATCAAGCTATAAAGGGCCCCAAAATGACTAGTGTAAAACAATTCAAAAGGAAAACCAATGGTCTAATCTGTATAAGAAACGAGAAACACTTATGAACCACACCAACAAACAACAATGTATTTTTCTCTGAAAGCAAAAAACCAATTCTTTTCCATATTGAATGTCTTTCTTTATGTGCCTGTCTAAAGTCTGGAGCCTTTAATCTAGTTGTTGTCATTAGTTGCTGTATGCACACTTGTAAACCAAGGTACGGTCAAAGTATTGAACCTGGCGATATGAAATCAATTAGTTCCACAATGTAATAGGGACGGCTGTACTAAGGAGAAGATTGCATACATTAACGACACAACAGGTACATCCAGATTAAATCTACTGAACTTGAATGTGGAATAAATGAAAAAGGAATAGTTATTATTTGGTTAGTCTTTTTTTTACAAACTAGCAAACTGGTGTTACTCCATCAAAACACTAGGTAAAATGTCTGAACAAAAACCATATCAACAATCACATTAGCTAAAACGAAAGCCCCAAAGAATACTCCTGAACCTGTTTGCTTTAAAAATTACTAGTATATTACCATAAAAAGCTGATCGTGAAATATCATACACTTTTAAATCCTTGCAAGTAGAACCTCACATCCTCAATAAATAATTACATCTGTGATATACCTTGACCAACCTATGATATCTACAGCACACGAGTTCTTTAGTAATGAAAACACCATGTTTTTTTTTAAATCTGACCAACCTATGATATTCATAGCCCACAAGTCCTTAAGTAATGAAGAAACACCCTGTTCATTGAAATTTGACCAAACTGTGATAACCACAGCCCCAAGTCCTTTAGTAATGAATGAACACCATGTTCATTGAAATCTGACCAACCTGTGATACCCACAGCCCACAAGTCCTTTAGAAATAAAGAAACACCATGTTCATTGAAATCTGACCAACCTGTGATATCCACAGCCCATAAGTCCTTTAGTAATGAAGAAACACCATGTTCATTGAAATCTGACCAACCTATGATATCCACAGCCCACATGTCCTTTAGTAATGAAGAAACACCATTTTCATTGAAAACTGATCAACCTATGATATCCACAGCCCACACGTCCTTTAGTAATAAAGAAACACCATGTTCATTGAAAAATGACCAACCTATGATATCCACAGCCCATTAGTCCTTTAGTAATGAAAACACCATTTTCATTGCATTCTGACCAATCTGTGATATCCATAGCCCACAAGTCATTTAGTAATAAAGAAACACCATGTTCATTGAAATCTGACCAGCCTATGATATCCACAGCCCACAAGTCCTTAAGTAATGAAAGAACACCATGTTCATTGAAATCTGACCAACCTGTGATAACCACAGCCCACAAGTCCTTTAGTAATGAAGAAACACCATGTTCATTGAAATCTGACCAACCTATGATATCCACAGCCCACAAGTCCTTTAGTAATGAAAGAACACCATGTTCATTGAAATCTGACCAACTTATGATATCCACAGCCCACAAGTCCTTTAGTAATGAAGAAACACCATGTTCATTGAAATCTGACCAACCTGTGTTATCCACAGCCAACAAGTCTTTCAGAAATGAAGAAACACCATGTTCATTGCATTCTGACCAACCTATGATATCCACAGCCCACATGTCCTTTAGTAATGAAAGAACACCATGTTCATTGAAATCTGACCAACCTGTGATACCCACAGCCCACAAGTCCTTTAGTAATGAATGAACACCATGTTCATTGAAATCTGACCAACCTGTGATACCCACAGCCCACAAGTCCTTTAGTAACGAAGAAACACCATGTTCATTGAAATCTGACCAACCTGTGATATCCACAGCCCATAAGTCCTTTAGTAATGAAGAAACACCATGTTCATTGAAATCTGACCAACCTATGATATCCACAGCCCACATGTCCTTTAGTAATGAAGAAACACCATTTTCATTGAAAAATGACCAACCTATGATATCCACAGCCCACAAGTCCTTTAGTAACAAAGAAACACCATGTTCATTGAAATCTGACCAACCTGTGATATCCACAACCCATTAGTCCTATCGTAATGAAAACACCATGTTCATTGCATTCTGACCAATCTGTGATATCCATAGCCCACATGTTCTTTAGTAATGAAAGAACATCATGTTCATTGAAATCTTACCAACCTGTGATAACCACAGCCCACAAGTCCTTTAGGAATGAAGAAACACCATGTTCATTGAAATCTGACCAACTTATGATATCCACAGCCAACAAGTCCTTTAGTAATGAAGAAACAACATTTTCATTGAAATCTGACCAACTTATGATATCCACAGCCAACAAGTCCTTAAGTAACGAAGATACACCATGTTCATTGAAATCTGACCAACTTATGATATTCACACAGCCCACAAGTCATTTAGTAACGAAGAAACACCATGTTCATTGAAATCTTACCATACTATGATATCCACAGCCCACAAGTCCTTAAGTAATGAAAGAACACCATGTTCATTTAATCTGACCAAGCTATGATATCCACAGCCCACAAGTCTTTCAGTAATGAAGAATCACCATGTTCATTGTATTCTGACCTACCTATGATATCCACAGCCCACAAGTCCTTTAGTAATTAAGAAACACCATGTTCATTGAAATCAGACCAACGTAGTATTATATCCACAGTCCACAAATCATTTAGTAATGTAGAAACACCCTGTTCATTGAAAACTGACCAACCTATGATATCCACAGCCCACAAGTCCTTTAGTAATGAAAAAATCATGTTCGTTGAAATCAGACCAACCTATTGATATCCACAGCCCACAAGTCCTTACGTAAGGAAAATTATAGGTTTCATAACCTCATATATCCTGTTCCGGCGTCAAACTTTTACATGAGACTTTATATAACTTTTTGTACGCGTCAGAGTGTAATAAAATTTGACAAAAGAAGATTTTAGGTGAAAAGTGTGAGTGTTTTGTATATTATTGAAGAAATCACATACAATTGTATATCTATTGCCATTGACGAAATGTACATCGCCTTAAACTTTCAAAATGTCATCAATGACCTAACGAATAGCCAATGGAAATGTCGTAATATCGTTTCATGATGCTGGATAAAACACAGTTTTCGTATCACTTTTCGTGTAATGCTCCCTGCAGAGTGATACGAGAAATATCTCTTCATGCAAGAAATAGATAATAGGCCACAATCATAAGAGAACACCATGTTCATTGTAATCTGAGACATGACTACAAATATGTGCACAACTAAACAACTTGGAAATACACACTTCACAAGAACGAAACAACGGAACACCACCACAAAAGAAAGGAAAATCAATAATAGAAAAGGAAAATTCGTCCTGCTTGCAAAAAATACAAATTTTTGTATGAAAATCACCAAGAGAAATTCCAATATCAAGATCAAACGTTGGACTTAGAATAAGTTGTTATGATAAACTGTTTTACAGATCAATGTCACAAGTTTTTTACAGATCAATGTCGATGTTGAAGACTGGGAACATGTTTACAAATGTTATTTTTGATGAGTAAGCCGAACGTTTATGTTTGGTACATATTTTGTTAAAGTGACAATTGTCTAAAGATATATCCACAGAAAATTCCCCAATATAACGAACATAGAAAAATGATCTTTATAGAGCTGGTCTCAATCTTGAGGTTCATCATAACCTTTTGGTAAATGTGGCCTAGCTAATACCACAATTTATTCTGAGTACTGACATGTAGGTGTAACTGGAACAGTTTTAAGGCATGTCTCGACCTAGGCATATGAGTTAAATACAGTTTTTCGTTTCAGAAAATTAAAAAGTTTCCAGGATTTTTAAAGGAAACAATTGTAGCTCCGGTATTATCTGTATCATTGTCTCTATGTGTTCTTCTGATGTTGGCAGTTTGAATATGGTATGATGAAACAGATACAGGGGACACTGGACAAGAAGGTGAAAATTGATAATCAAAATATCAAAAACTTAGAATTCCCTCTCAATATAGCTGCTAATATAACAATTAAAATTGTTTTTTAAGAGAGTTGAATTGCCTTTTCACCCTCTGAGTGTAATTGGGACTTGAAATTTATAAGGAACAACTAATTCATAAGACTGACAAACAAAAAATAAAAAACATGACATTTATTGATAGTATTTGTTGTTGGTCCTGTTTGTTTACACGTGGCTGCTGTTAACACTTCGAACATTATCTTCATTCTTCTTGTCTTTTACTGTTTCTTCAATATCTGACGTATCTTCTGCGGTGGACTAGAAAGGAAGAAAAATAACAAAACATTAGTAATTCATCATTGCTTTTTTATTCTAAATTAGAAATACATTATTTGAAGTATTTTCATTTCATTCTAATAACCATAAAACGGGTGCCACACGAATTTCGTGTATACCGAAATGCTTATAACCTATGAAACACATTTGTTTTATTATTCTAACTGACTAATAATATTTGTAATAAAAGTTGGAACGTATCTGACGATGATATTGCAGACAGATAATTATCCGGGACGAATTAATGAACAATGTAATTTTCTTTATTTTTCAAAATAAAAATGTCCCAATTGACTTAAATTTCGAAATTTCAAAAAGGACCATATTTAATTACAAGGTAAGATAAAATAATAATAAACGAAATTTCAGTATAACCTCATCACTATATCAGTTATACTCACCGGTGATTGGTTGGTAGACTGGTGGTGGGAGAAGGAATGGTCGTGGTGGTGGGGGAATTGGGTATCCAACACCTCCACGTCCACTTAACCCCTACCAATTCCTCCTAAGAAGAATGGAAGTCCAAGTCCTAAGCCAAATGCCTGGCCGGATGTCAAACCATTCAGGAATTGGGCTTGAATGGTGCATGAGCAGACCAAGACAATGCACAACACAACAGCCAGATTGTTCATTTTTGTCTGAAACGAAAATTTCATCAGTATTTTATTTTGTAATAATTTCATATTTTACTTCATCAAATACCAAGACGTTTTTGTGTGTAGTTCTTAGATTAAAAATGTATTTAAACAGTAGAAAAAAAAAAAAAAAAAAAAAAAAAAAAAGAAATCTGTTTGTATTTTATGAAGCAGATTATATTTTAACTTTTATTGTTTGTTGTGTCGAAAAATTGAATAAAATCTGAGAACTAGACCAATTGAATGATTGTTTTCAAGCTGATTGTATAGGGTATTCAAGTATTTTTGTCTTTGGAAATCAAGTACTGCAATAGGTTTATCAAATTTTTTGCCGATTTCTTGTCGACCCATATAGAACACAGTCGATGCAGAGGTTATATATTTATGGTCTTAACACATTACATGCATTAATTATTTTGTAATAATTTCATATTTTACTTCATCAAATACCAAGACGTTATTATGCAGTTCGCAGATTAAAAATTTATTTAAATAATAAAAAGATATTAAAAAAAGAGATATGTTTGTATTTTATGTAACAGATCATACTTTAACTTTTTATTATAATTTGTTATATCGATAAATGAGCTAGAATCTGAGAACTATACCAATAGATTGTTTTAAAGCTGATTGCATAGAGTATTCAAGTATTTTATGTCTTTTGATATCAAGTAATGCAATAGCTTTATCAAATTTATTGCCGATTCCTTGTCGACCCATTTAGAACACAGTCGTTTCAGATTTTTTGAATTAATGTCATTAACACATTACATGAATTAATTAATTTGGGGTACATAATGTACAGAAATTTTGACTAATTTTGACTTTCTTGGGGAGGGGTTGGAGTCTTATAACTAACAGTCCAATTTTTCAAATGTTAATGAAATATTTAGACATTATTAACGAAAAATTGTTTTCTAAGTAAATGAACAAGTAAATAGGTGTTACTGTAAGATTCTAGTCCAAGGAATTCGCTTATTGGAGAATTTAATTGCATAAATATTCAGTAACTAGAATTTTAAGGTAAATTACTTGTCGCCATGAAAAAATAAAAAAGTTTTAAAAAGAGCGTATTGCGTTTCCGCTAATTTTTCAAAGTTCCAATACTACGTTTCCGGAAACTTAAAGTATACGTTTCCAGAATTTGTATTTATTACTTTTCCGGAAATTTACCTGGTAGTAAATTATATATATTCATGTTTCACCAACTATGAAATGAAATGACTGATATTTATAAATGGCACATTTAAATCCTGCCCGAAATTCTTCTACCAGCTTTATTCGATACATGGGTGTAAAAATGGTAACTACATTCCTCTTGTATTTGCGTTACTTCCACTTAAATCCGAGGAATATTACATCAAAATGTGGGATCTGCTTATTGATGTGTGCACTACCCGAAGACTAACTCTCCAGCCCGAGGTAGTTCATATTGACTTTGAATGTGCAATGCATACTGCTGTTACAAAAACATTTCATGCTGCTACAATCAGTTGTTGCAGGTTTTATTTAGGACAAAGTTGGTGGCGTAAAATTCAGTCGATAGGTCTTAGTGCCGATTACAAGGACAAAGATTCGGATTTCGGAAAATGGCTGACACATTTCTTTTGTTTGGCTTACTTGAATAAGATTGAAGAATACTTTTAAATATAAGTTTCAATTCATTTTAATGATGAATTTTACTTGCATGTTATGATGACCTATTTTAACTTTAATAATATTTAATTCATTTTTATAATGACGTTCAATAGGTATTCCTTAATTATTTTCCCGGAAAAGTAATAATTTTTTTTTTCCGGAATCGTTACTATTTTCCCCGAAAAGGAAGGTATCTATTTCCGGAAACGTAGACTTCCCCGGAAACGTCATCTTTTTTTCTTGGAAAAGTAATGTCAATTTCCGGAAACGTAAAACGCCGAAAAAAATGCTTAAAAAAGGACACCTTAAGTTCATATTCTTTTAATCATATGTCGTATTTATTGGATATGTCAAGACGAGACTTCGTGTGTGGTGAATTTTTAATCTTGATTTCAAACTTAAATTGTTAAAAATTTGACACAATTCATATAATAACCAATACCTTTTTGTTTGACAGGGTGCAATAATACATTTCTATGAAAAATGGCATCTTTGTGATTGAATGATTGTAATTTGTACTCTGGATTGGTTTCCATAAGATTCTAGTTTTATATCAAAATTTAGCGTTAAAATAATGTCAGACCTACTAGGTAGGGTAAACAATTTTTTAATAAAGCATTATTAAATTTTTCTTATTTACTTTAACATTGTCAGAAATTACAATTTTTCTTGAAATAAATTAATTATTCTGAAGTGCATTTCCTTGATTTTTTTTAAAATATCAAATTAAATCAGTTCAAACTATTTAATTTCATTTGTCTACCTAACCATGTCATTTATGACAGAATGCATGGTCTTACATTCGGATTGTATACTTTTATCGAATAATTTTTTTGCTTTTATCATATTGATAAATTAAGTGAAAACAAATAGAAATTTAAACACGAATTCCCTAGCTATCTCTAAAAAGTAAATAAGAAATAAACTATTTTCAAACATTTATAAAATATTATAATTGAAAAATTAATGGCAAATTCTTAATAACTGTAACCGTTTAGTATATAGAAATATATCTTACCTTTTGTTGTTTAGCACCAAGTGATATGATGTCCACAGCGATAGTGGAGTTTTTATATAGATATAGACCTGTAGATAACTTGCATGACTGATGGTGTGTTTATTCATTGTTTGTTCACCCCTTACATAAGACTGACAGATTTACATGTAAGTTACGTCATGTACTTGTAGTGGACAAGACAGAAGATGTGTTTATGAGACAAAGCGCTAGTTACAAATCTTCAATGCATACATGTACATGAACGATAAATTCAAACAAATAGAAACGTACAAGTATGACACGAGACAATTATTGAGAAAATGTGACTTGAAGCCTTTTTTTTACAAATTTTGTCGTTTTTATTTTAAATTCACAAATATTTTCTAATAACCTCTTCATTAAGTAGATTATTTCTTCGCTTGTTCTGGTGTTGTAGGGTTTTTGTCGAGCTTGCGACTTCTGTCGCAGAAGCTCGACATAGGAACAGTGATCCGGCGGCGGTGGCGGTGATGGCGGCGTTAACTAACTACTTAAAAGCTTTATATTTTAGAAGGTGGAAGACCTGGATGCTTCATACTTTGTATATAGATGCCCTATGTTATGAAGTTTCCGTCTGTCATATGTCCATTGTCCTTGACCTCATTTTCATGGTTCAGTGACTACTTGAAAAAAGTTAAGATTTTTTTGTAATGTTAATTTCTCTCTTATTATGAGTAATATGATAACTATATTTAGTATGTGCGTACCTTGCAAGGTCTTCGTGCCTCTCAGACAGTTTTCATCTGACCCCGACCTCATTTCATAGATCAGTGAACACGGTTAAGTTTTCGTGGTCAAATTCCATATCTCAGATACTATAAGCAATAGGTCTACTGTATTTGGTGTATGGAATGATTGTAAGGTGTATATATCTGTCTGGCAGGTATCATCTGACATTGACCTCATTTTCTTGGTTCAGTGGTTAAAGTTAATTTTTGTGTTTTGTTCTCTTTTTTTTAATACTATATGCAATTAGGTCAACTATATTTGGTGTCTGGAAATATTTTACGATGTACATGTCAGTTTGGCAGGTTTCATTTGACCTTGACCTCATTTTCACGGTTCATTGTTCAGTGTTAAGTTTGTATGTTTTGGTCTGTTTTTTCTTAAACTATAAGCAATAGTTCAACTATATTTGGTGTATGGAATGATTGTTAGGTGTACATGTATTTCCGGTTTGGGTTATCTGACCTTGACCTCATTTTCTTGGATCATGTTAAGCTTATGTGATACTTGTAGTAAAGCTTTATATCTAGGACTATCAACATAAAATCAATGGTCAATAAAGCAGGCGACACATTTCATCTTGTGCACTCTTGTTATAAAATATGTAAGTTTTTATCTTTCGGGCAAATGTTATAAAATTGTAATTTTGTAAAAAGAAAAAACTAAGACATCATATATTTTTTTTTTGTATTTTCACTTGTTTAAATTCAATTTGATTTTATATCTGCCATTCAAATATGATATATATATATATATATATATATACTGTCATATCAGCACACTAGAGTACACATTGGCGTAGCTTACGTTGAGGCAACCGAGGCAGCTGCCTCGGTAAAAAAAATCAAAAAAAAAATCTTTTTAATCTTTTAAACAATTTCCACCTAATGCAGCAAAATCCCTTCTTAACGCTAATATACCGACTTGTATTGTCTCGTTGTCGTTATTGATTCATACTCTTTGCAAATTCAAGACTTATGGAAACATTTCCCTCCACTAATCAGAAATCCCCTTTGCGGTAGTTTTCAGTAATATAAATATGTCGGAGTTAAAGAAATCGACAAAACTAAAGCAAACAGATTTATTTAATCCGATCGAATATCTTAATCAGTCAAGTAAATTATTATTTTTGTGTGAGAATAATTTCTAGTACATGAGGGTCTGGGTGCGGTTTACAGAATACAGAAAAATGATCTGAAATTAAATTAAACTTGAAAGGAATAGAGATATTTAAAAGGGTGCTAAAATATAAAAGAAAGGAAATTATGTGCGAAAAGAATTAAAAACTAAATATTTGCAGACCTCTATTCAAACTCTCATATATATATATATAACCGGTAACGTCTAAAATTGAAACATATTTGTGTGTTAACATTTCCCCTTACGTGTAGTACTCCAGTTACTCAGAGTTTCATTGACTTTGATACCAATCGAAATAAAATATACATCATTCAACATGCACAAATAAATAATGTGTATGTTGTTCTCAAGCTTTATTCTCGCTACTTTAAATTTATAGTTTTTCACTAGCAGGGAATTTTGAATATTTAAAGGAGTCATTAATTCTAGAGACATATATGGTATATGTCTATTAGTTCATACAGATGTCAGTTTATATATTAAAAATTGTAACCAAATACTGTTTTCATTTATTCTACAGACTTCAGAATAGCGAAAATATTTCCGTTAGTACTTCGCCGATTGTCATTTTCACCATGGGAAAAATTTCAAAACCATGTAAGAATTTGAAGACCTTCCAAGAAATATCAGGGCGAACACAACCCATTAAAGTGCCGTGGTGCACTTTACATGTAGCATGTGGCCCACGAATAAACGAATAAATGATATTTATTTTTAATAAACCTTAATCGTTACGTTCGTTTTTGTGCATTGAAAATTCTGTACAGGTTTCTTCTGGCCATCGAACAAGGTCTTGTCTCACTTCTGGTATGACGCTAAAGCTTATGTCACAGTGAGGTACAGCCACCGATATTAGAGTGTACGATGGCATGGAAAAATATCGGCAGATTACTGAGGTATTTGAATTTGGCTTTCAGGAAACTTGTCAGTAGTTGTCTTATGTGGTAACTTCACGTGCTTCGTATTCAGTCTCTCACAAACAAAGAGAAAAGAAATAATATATATATAAAGGCAAAGTTTACCTTAGATGGATTTGGCTAATTTTTATGTCCTTTTTGGTAATATAGCTATTCAAATGTTTCGGTTCTTATATATCCTTGGCTTTCAAATATTCGGCCTTGAGCGTTCCTGATGAAGGTAAATCCAGAAAAGCGCTTCGGACGCATAAAATTTATAACGTGTTGTTTTCATTTTTTCGGAGCTTGACATATTGTAAGGATAAATATATATTGTTTGAGGCCGTATGTCGACCTCTAGATGACTTTTAATTTTGTTGTATTGTTGGCTTGCTGTGTCATTATTGTATATCTCATATCCATCTCCTTCTATTCGCAATGAATTCAAGATCTTGGAAGTTCACTGAAAGGATTCGATTTGAAAAAGTGATAAATTTTTTTGAGAACATTTATGGATTCATCTGAACATTGAAAATGACGTGTGTATCAGTTATCAACTAATAAATCTGTGGTACAACTTAGTGTAAGGCATATTAACATCATTATGATGATATAGATTTAAACAACCACTATCATTTAATTACGTTCTTCTTGTTCAAATTGCAAAACCTCTATAGCTTCTGGGGCGGAGCCCCCCCTCCCCAGACCACTGCCTCGGTAATAACAGAGGGCAAGCACGCCAATGGTACACATTTGTATCAGCTTCTTCCAAACCCCTAATCATAATTTAATGATTATTTCTCAGAATCTTTACCTGTTATATCAATGCACCTCATTTTTTGTTTCTTGGTTCCAATAATTTTGGGGTTTCTCTTAGCAAAAACATGGCCCCAAAGGATCAAGTGGGCTATTCTCATCGTTTGGCGTTTGTCATCCATCTTTGTCCATTGTCCATTTACTTTCACCAAAATCTCCTCTGAAACTACTGGGCCAATTGGATCCAAACTAAGCCATAATCATCTTTGGGGCATTTAGTTTGAAAAATGTGTCCAATGATCTATCCTGCTAAGCAACATGGCTAAAATAGAACATAGGGGTAAAATGCAAGTTTTGCCTATCTATCGCTTTAGATAGAGAAAATATGACAGTGGCAAAAAATGTGCAGAAAGTTGATTGATTGATTGATTTATTGGTGTTTAATGCCACTTTCAACACTTATATGATTGGCTAATTTGCGTTGGCCATTCTTTATTGGTTGAGGAAGCTGGAGTGTCCAGAGAGAATCACTGACCTTTGGCAGGAAAACTGTCGATCCTAGTCATGTAAGATTAGAGTTAAAGTTACCTGCCATGTTCAGGTTCGAACTCACAACCTCAGTCTTGACAGGCTAGTGATACAGTAGTAGGACCTGCAGAAATTTGAGATCTACCTACTGTTTAGTTACTTCTAAACTGTCATTCAACTTCTTATAGTGGTTATTGCCCTCAAATAACGAATATTTCCATTTTTTCCCCACTTTTGCCTATCACCTCGAAAAACTATAATAGATAGATAGAAAATTCAAAATGCAAAAATGAAACAGCAAGACAAAGATCTACAACTAGGTCAACATAGCCAAAATTGTCAGTTGACTTCTTATACGATTTATTGCCCTTAAATGACGATTTTTAGGCTCCTTGGCATTTTGGCCAAAAACTATAAGATGAATAGAAACTGTAAACATTAAAAATGACCAACAAGACAATCAACAAATGTGTCAACAAAGCCAAAATAATCAGTCCACTTCTTATAGAAGTAACTGACCTTGAATTGTGGTTTTTACTCATTTTTCCTTTTTTGGCAAAAACTAGAATAGAGACAAAACAGAAAAAATGATGAGCAATACAAGATCAACAAAAAAGAATTATTTGTCACGAATTATATTCTAGTCTATAATGTTGAAGAGTTGCCGTTTTGGAGATACGCATCGATTCTGGTGAGTGACATAGGGTCTTTGGAGTCTCTAGTATAGCTTATGTCATAGTCATGAAAGTACTTCCAATTTTTAATTGTATTGCATACATTGTTGTTAGGATTGCACCAAGAAATGATAAATTAAAATCTTTAAATTGTTTGAGATGTAACAGTTTTTTTTTCATACATATAAAAAAGAAGATGTGGTATGATTGCCAATGAGATAACTCTCCACAAGAGACCAAATGACACAGAAATTAATAACTATACCGTACGGCCTTCAACAATGGGCAAAGCCCATACCGCACAGTCAGCTATAAAAGGTCCATAAATGACAAATGTAAAACAATTCAAACGAGAAAACTAACGGCCTAATTTATGTACAAAATAATGAACGAAAAACAAATATGTAACACAGCAACAAACGACAACCACTGAATTAAAGGCTCCTGACTTGGGACAGGCACAGAATGTGGCGGGTTAAACATGTTTGACGGGCGCCCAACCCTCTCCCTAACCTGGGACAGTGGTGCAACAGCACAACACAAGAACAAACTGTACAATACATTAAACGAATAAATAAATATAATATACAGAAACGAAAAAACTACCACTGAATTACAGGTTCCTGACTTGGGACAGGCACCCTTTTACAACAAGCAGGAAAGAAATTCGAGACAAACTTCCACAATTTTTTAGCTTACTTGACTTAAAAGGACAATTGAGATATTTTTGTTTCATCTTGCTAGACAGTTCGCTGTTTGACAATTCACATTAATAGTATCTCTTCATGCAAGATTGATTGATTGTTGGTTGCTTAACGTCAAGTGGCAAATATTGCATGCATGTTTAGGACGACCTTCATGCAAGAAATAGATAAGAGAACAACATGTTCACTGTAATATGAGACGTATAAACAACTTAGGAATACACACTTCACAAGAATGAGACAACGGTTCACCGACAACAAGGAAAGGAAAACCAATTATAGTAGAAAAGGAAAATGTCGTCCAGCTTGCAAAAAATACAACTTTTTGTATGAAAATCACCATGAGAAATTCCAATATCAAGATCAAACGTTGGATTTTTAGTAAGTTGTTATGGATAAACTTTTTTACAGTTCAATGTCACAAGTTTAGTCGATATTTAAGACTCTGGTAACATGCTTAGTAAATGTTCTTTTTGATGAGTGTAAGCTGAATGTTTATGTTAATTGGTACATATTTTGTTCAAGTGACAATTGTCTGAAGATATATATAAAGAATATTCCCCAATACAAGAAACATATAAAAATGGTCTTTATAGAGATGGTCTCAATCTTGAGGTTCATCATAACTTTTTGGCAAATGTGGCCTGGTTAATACCACAATTTATTCTGAGTACTGACAAGTATGTGCAACTGGAAAAGTTTTAAGGCGTGTCTGGACCTAGATATATAAGTTAAATGCATTTTTTGTTCCAGAAAATTAAAAAGTTTCCTGGATTTTTAAAGGAAACAATTGTGGCTCCGGTATTATCTGTATCATTGTCTCCATGTGTTCTCAGAACTGTTATAATCTACAACCACTTCATACCTTAAGATTGGCACGTGACCTAATTTTCCAAAGATTTTTTTTTACTTTAGAGGGCATGTTGATAACCTAAACTTAATGTTGATAAACTAAACTTAATGTTGATAAACTAAACTTAATGTTCTATCATTTGTGAAAATTTGTGAATAATCAGAATAACAATATAAATGGAAGTAAAGACAGAAACATAAATTGAATAAAACACACGAGAGCATGTACAATCCTAAATACTGGAAAATGGACGACGGTAGAACAGCAAAAATCACACTATCGTATCATTATGATTTTGTGAGTGTTTTTTTTTACTTCTCTGCCATGGAAACAATTTAACACATCTTAAGAGATTGATAGTTATAAGGTGGTATAAAAACAATATCTACTTTTGAATCTTTTGGTTGTCTGGAGCCTGAACAAATCTGCAAACCTGTGATCATCTGATGTTGGGATTCTGAATATGGTATAATAAGACTGATACAGGGGACACTATGCAAGAAGGTGAAAATTGATAGTCAAAATAAAAAAAATAAAAAAATAGAATTCCCTCTCAATATAGCTGCTAACAAATAAAATTGTTTTTTACGAGAGTTGATTTGATTTTTCAGCATACCAGGAATATGCCCTATTGGTGTAATTGGGACTTGAAATTTAAAAGGATCAATTAATCGTAAGACTGATAAACAAAAAAAATTAAAAAAAACATGACATTTATTGATAGTATTTGTTGTTGGTGCTGTTTGTTTACACGTGGCTGCTGTTGAAAGTTCTAACATTATCTTCATTGTTTTTACTGTTTCTTCAATATCTGACGTATCTTCTACGGTGGACTAGAAAAGAAAAAAAATAACAAAACATTAGTCATTCATCTTTGCTTTTGTATTCTAAGTTAAAAATGGTTAAATTATTTGACTGACTGTTTTCATTTTATTTCTATAAACATAAAACGGGTGCCATATTAACTACCATGGTTTCTTTAGTACCTTATCTCACCTACAAATTTAAATCAAGTTCATTTTGATTAACTTTTTGTTTTCCGTGTAATGGTTAAAGAAGTAGTTTTGTCTTTTCATCCTTTTACCTTCTTTTGATAATGGTTTACTTTTGTCTTTCTTTGCCTTATGATTTGTTTATGATATTCTTATTCATCTTATCTATGAAACGCATCTATTTTATTATTTTAACTGACTAATAATAACTATCATAAAAGTTGAAACGAATCTGAACAATGCAGAGAGATAAATATCTGGGACGAACTAATGAACCTTGTAATTTTCTTTATATTTCAAAATAAAAATGTCCCAATTGACTAAGACTTCAAACAGGACTATATTTAAATACAAAATAAAAAAAAAAAATTATAAACAACATTTCAGTATAACCTCATCACTATATCAGTTATACTCACCAGTGATTGGATGGTAGACTGGTGGTGGGAGAAGGAATGGTCGTGGTGGTGGGGGAATTGGGTATCCAACACCTCCACGTCCACTTAACCCCCTACCAATTCCTCCTAAGAAGAATGGAAGTCCAAGTCCTAAGCCAAATGCCTGGCCGGATGTCAAACCATTCAGGAATTGGGCTTGAATGGTGCATGAGCAGATCAAGACAACGCACAACACAACAGCCAGATTGTTCATTTTTGTCTGAAAAGAAAATGTTTTTAATGATTTCATATTTTACTTTATCAAATACCAAGACGTTTTTGTGCAGTTCTTAGATTTAAAATGTATTTAAACGTTAAAAAAAAAAAAAAAAAAAAAAAGAAAAGAAAAGAAAAAAAAAAAGAGATATATTTGTATTTTATGTAGCAGATTATATTTTAACTTTTATTGTTTGTTGTATCGAAAAATTAAATAAAATCTTAGAACTCGACCAATTGAATGATTGTTTTCAAGCTGAATGTATAGGGTATTCAAGTATTTTTTGTCTTTGGAAATCAAGTACTGCAATAGGTTTATCAAATTGATTGCCGATTTCTTGTCGATCTATATAGTACACAGTCGGTGCAGTGGTTATTTATTTATGGTCTTAACACATTGCACATACATTAATTAATTTGGGGTACATAATGTAAAGAAATTTTGACTCTGACTAACTTTGACTTTCTTGGTGAGTCTGATAACTAACAATCCCATTTTTCATATGTTAATTATAGAATAACTAATCGAAGAATTCAAATAGAGAAAAATATTCAACGAGTGACCGAACAACACATTAATTCACGAATGCGCGTAGCGCATGAGTTAATTATCAGTGTTGTTCGGTCACGAGTTGAATATTTTTCGATATTTGAATTCTTTGATTAGTTATTCTTTTTATTACATTGGCAAAGGGCTTTTTTTAATGAAATTAATGTAGAAAATGTAAGGAACTATATCTTTTTTCTACGCATTCACAATTTGTTTGATCCGACGTTATCGACGTCTTGAAAACGCCTATTGTTGTATGACGTCAGAGAGTGAAATAACCACGTTTATTTCATATGTGAAATTATCGGTTTTTATTTGACTGGGAAATCAATGTAATAGACAACTTTCGAGTTCGATGCATTTCCGTCAAAAACTTTGGTTTTAGTGAACATCGTTCGTGCGTTTAGGGGCGTCGTCACTTCCGTTCCAATGTTGAGCAAGTGGTTGGAGAACTATGATGCTATATTGCACGAATTATTCGGCAAATTGAATTCTCATAATTGATAATCAGCACTGCTGTCATTAGGGAATTGTGATTAAGTACTTACAAAACAAACATTATTTCTAGTTTATCCTGCACAATGACGATCTCTAAGACGCTTGATGAACGTCAATAGTGCAGGGATACAGGCGATCCCCTCTATCTGGTAAATGACGTCATAAAGGCGCGCATAATTGACGAGTTTTTTCCGGTGAAGGATGAACTCGAAAGTGGTCTATTCATTGCTACCAATGTAATAATGTAATATTTAGACATTATTAAGGAAAGATTGGTTTTTAAGTAACTGAACAAAGAAATAGGTATTACTGAAAGGTTCTAGTCCAAGGAACTGCATTAGTCATTTAAATATATTGGAAATTAAATTGCATAAATATTCAGTACCTAGAATTTTAAGGTCAATAGCTTGTCCCATGAAAAAAATGAAAATGGTATAAAGTAAAAAAAAAATGCTTTAAAAAAAGACACCTTAAGTTCATATCTAAAAAAAATATTTCTCGTATTTATGGGATGTGTTAAAGACAACACTTCGTGTGTGGTGAATATTTATTCTTGATTTCAAACTAAAATTGTTAAAAATTTGACACAATTCATATAATAACCAATACATTTTTGTTTGACAGGGTGCAAATAATACATTTCTATAAAAAATGGTATCATTGTGATTGAATGATTGTAATTTGTACTCTTGATTGGTTTCCATAAGATTCTAGTTTTATATCAAAATTTAGCGTTATAATAATGTCAGACCTACTAGATAGGGTAAACAAGTCTTAATAGAGCATTAGGAAATTTGTCTCATTTGCTTTAACTTTGTCAGAATTTACAATTTTACTTGAAATAGATTAATTATTCTGAAGTGCATTTCCTTGATTTTTTGTTTAATATCTAATTTAATCAGTTTCAAACTATTTAATTTCATTTGTCTATTTGACCATGGTATTTATGATATAATTCATGGTCTTACATTCAGATTGTATACTTTTATCGCATAATTAAATAATTTTTTTCTATTAAATTGATAAACTAAGTGACTAAAAATAGAAATTTAAACACGAATTCCCTGGCTATCTCTAAAAAGTAAATGAAAAATATACTATTTTCAAACATTAATAAAATATGATGCTTGAAAAACTATTGGTATATTCTTAATGCCTGTAACCGTTTAGTATATAGAAATATATCTTACCTTTTGTTGTTTAGCACCGAATGATGTGATGTACACAGCAATAGTGGACTTTTTATATAGGTATAGACCTGTAGCTAACTGACATGACTGATGGTGTTTTTGTTCATTGTTTGTTCTCCCCTTAAATGAGACTGACAGATTTACATGTAAGTTACGTCATGTACTTGTAGTGGACAAGACAGAAAATGTGTTTATGAGATAAAGCGCTAGTTATAATTCTTCAATTCATACATGTACATCAACGATTAATTCAAATAAATTAACACGTACAAGTATATGACACGAGACAATTATTGAGAAAATGTGACATGAAGCCTTTTTTTGTTTTACAAATTTTGTCGTTTTTATTTAAAATTCACAAATATTTTCTAATAACCTCTTCATTAAGTAGCATAATTTATTCGCTTGTTCTGTGTTGCAGGGTTTTTATAAAATATATAAGTTTTTATCTTTCAGACGAATTATATAAAATTGTAATTTTTTAAAAAGAAAAAAAACTAAGACATCATATATATTTTTTGTAGTTTCACGTGTTTAAAATCTATTTAAATCTACATCTGATTCTGCAGCTATACCGTGTACAATAGATAAGTTCCGAAATAGTCACACACTGAGCTTATATGGGAATTCAATGGCAATAAGGATAAAACATAAAAAATTACAACAACAAAAACTAATACATTTCACATTTCTTACTTACGCACCTTTAAAGGGAAATATGTTTAAACAGGTCCTACAAATACTAGACGCGATTTGTAACTCCTTTCTGGTATTATGACTTAAAAATAACCCGTACTGCTTATTCTATGAAGAAAATAATGGAGATTGGTTAAAATTGGAGAATATTAATTTAGTTCCTAGTCTTAAGAACCCTTTAAGATATAAAAAGAAGATGTGGTATGATTGCCAATGAGACAACTGTCCACAAGAGACCAAAATGACACAGAAATTAACAACTATAGGTCACCGTACGGCCTTCAACAATGAGCAAAGCTCATACCGCATAGTCAGCTATAAAAGGCCCCGAAATGACAATGTAAAACAATTCAAACGAGAAAACTAACGGCATTATTTATGTACAAAAAATGAACGAAAAACAAATATGTAACACATAAACAAACGACAACCACTGAACTACAGGCTCCTGACTTGGGACAGGCACATACATACATAATGTGGCGGGGTTAAACATGTTAGCGGGATCCCAACCCTCCCCCTAACCTGGGACAGTGATATAACAGTACAACATAAGAACGAACTATAAAAATCAGTTGAAAAAGGCTTAACTCATCAGATGGACAAAAATACAAGTGGACGTGGCAGGGTACAGTGGCGGATCCAGAGGGGGGCGTAGAGGGCGTACGCCCCCCTTTGCTTGCACCTTTTTTTTTTATGATTAATCAGACTAGACTTCGCGAACTTTGCCATTTCCCGTGTATTTAATTTTTATGCGACAATTCTTACTTATAAAGATATTTTTAGCTCGTATTTACTGTAATATATTATTGATTATGTCAAAGTCATGTGATTCGCTACGGTGGGGTTGACCAGTACGTCGAAAAAACGTCACTCAGTCATTTTGAAATTCTAATTACAGTAACACATTGCTTAGGCTGAGGATGACAAGCAGACGCCTTCAAAGCGACAAAGTATTGAGCAAGAACATATTGACTTCTATTTCACAATTCCACCCAACAGAAAGTAATACTCTATTACACTCTCATTAAAAAAAAATGTTCCACAGCAATATTATTTACCTACGAAAACATGTTTAATCCCACTAATAACATTGCTGAATAGTGATCCCCAGTCAGTACGCTCTAGATATAGATTTAAAGTCTAAGGTACGGACCATTTGATTTGAGGGGGCAGTCTGAGATATTTTAGAGAAAAAAATCTGACCCTGATTTTTGCCTTAAACAAAAATTCTGGCTGTATTTGGATTGAAAACAATAATCTTGTCCCCTTTTTCGCTATTAAAAAAAAATATTTTCAACAAAATTATTTAGCATTAAATGAGCATGATGAATAAATCAAAGTGATCTAAAGTCACTAATGGAAAGATTGGAATAATTGTGTGAATAATTTCAATTATATTTTACACTTCCATAGCAGTGGTGGTGGACAGCAAAAGCTTGCTATAGCACTACTGTATATTTGTTAGTTATATTACTGCAGATTTTTAGAATGATAAGCAATTTTTCAGTAATAAAGTAGCTCAATAGAGTTATGTCAGTGGGTCACTAAATTTGCATATTATTTTCTTTTAGATTGCAACTTTATGTTTATATTTTTTTGAAACAGAAGAAATTACCAAATAAAAAAATTATGATTGTAGTTTCTCAGTAAACCTGGGATCAATGGTTAAAGAGACTTGAAACTTAAAGTACTTTTTTATCTCCCAAAATTAACCTGTGAATGGTTGTTTTGTGAGCAAGTCTGTTACTCTGTGTTCAAACATTGCTATTATAGCTTATTAATTTTGATTAAAACAATAATATATGACATTGAAGATGCATGGTTGACAAAGGGTAATTTTCATATCATTAACTTAATATGATGTTTTTATTCTATTGTCCAAAGATGGAGACTTTTAATTTATGAGACAAATTCTTATTTATTTCAATTGTAAAAATATATTACCTCACAGCATTCAAATATACTATACCTTCTCTGATAAATGTAACTTTTAAAATTATGGAATAATTACAGATAATTGTTGCACAGATTTGCAAGAAAAACAGACACCACTGACATTCTTTACTCATACAGATTTTCAATTTGGTCTTTTCTAAAAAAATACATTACGTATTAATCCTTAATTAATCATCTTTCAAACAAGATTTACAGATCATTTGTTTAATGCACTTGTAAATCAAAAGGTATATAAAGGTAAAGGAAAAAAATATATCATCTGTTTATAATTTTATTAAAGAAATCCCCATTTAGTATTTGTTAGCTTCAATTAACCATGAAGGCAGAGACTGACCTTTATAGATCAAATTATATCAGATACTAATGAGGTCAAAGTTTGTGTATTGAGTGTCTGCCATGTTAAGTATAAACTAAGTTATTTCATTTGGTCAATTATGATTGGCATTAAAGAGGAGGAGTCTATATAGAATTCCAATTATTGTTCCACCCTTTGTGTTTAATTGTACCTTGATCATGACAGTTGTCAATCATACTGTTAATGTATCAATACACTTAAGTAAAAAGACAAAATAAGCCTGTAATTCAAAAAAGTAATGACTATTATTTTTGAAAAAATACTCTAAATTAAGATGTAACCAAATTTCTTTAAAGTTCACTTGTGCATATGTACTAAGACATGAGAACAATTGGGAACTATATGTCAGTGTGTATAGATTTAGTAGCTAATCTGTCCACTTTCTATATGGAGGCCGGTGCCTTAGGAAAAAATTGGAACAAGTTCCAATCTTTCCAAAAACGGGCGTATTTTTTTTTTTTTTTGAGGGGGGGGGGGTTGCATGTGAATCCCATATCTGATCGGAATGTCTGTTTCGCCGAACTTATATACTGAATACTTTTTTCAAGGCCCGATTGCAACCTGCCTGCTGGGTGTGGCCTTTATGTCTCCATGTGTCGACCGTAATTCACAACTTCATTGTCATTTCCGAGTCATTCGTAACCTTTGGTTGATTTGGAACCCCTCACTTCCCTTGTTGGTTGAAACATTTCAACCAAACATTTGGATAAAAATTGCTTGTTTGTCTTTCTTCGTGTCGGTCGTATTGTAAATTTCATTGAATAGCCGTATATCGTGTTTACAACAAGAAATCTGTGAGGTTATGCTAACTAACCATACAACAAACCATAATTTTCTATGTCCATTTTGTACTGACAAATCCCACATCAAATATATTAATTAGTACATAGCTTTGGATCCATCCAATCATTTTATAATAAGACAATTAATGGAGAGAATACGGCACCAAAAATGTCCAACCCCACACTTTAACTATAAAATGCATTTTACACTTATTTTATGTTTTTTAGCCAAAAAAAGGTCCAAAATATTTTTCGCATCGCTCCGCTCGGCGAACTTTAATACTACGCCCCCCCTTTCCAAAATCCTGGATCCGCCCTTGGGGTACTTGTACATCCAAACAACAAAAAGACACTAGGAACAGATCTGAGAGTACTCGCAGTTATCTGACAGCTAGTTCAAAGCCACTAACAACTAATAAAAAAATCATGCAACCAAGACTAAATTATCAATCCGTACACATCCAACATCCAATGGATTTAGTGTAAAGACGTCATAAACGGTCGGAGAAAAACATGACCTTGTGCAATGCCAAGATACAGGTATCGACAGATTGTAGATCCATGAATGTGTATATGTATAAAACATACTAGTAATATTTAGTTTGCTTTAATTTACAGATAACAAAATCAATATTTATACCAATAAAAACAATATTCAATGATCTTATAACAGTGTTGAATTGGTAACCTTTTAGAATAAGTTTATTTAAAGGAGCGATAAGTTTACAAGGATCATTTCTAAATTTCCGGGCACGGTTAACAACATTACCGTAAAAATGAGGATGTGCTATCCCGTTTGAAATAAGTTTTCTACAGGTACAACCAAACTTCAAAACCAAATCTTTATATCTATGGAAAAATTTAGTAAAGGTTTTAAGTAATTTATGGTAACGATATCCCTGGTTTAATAATTTACCAGTAATACATAGATTACGTTCGTTAAAATCAAAAACGTCACAACAGACACGGGAATAGCGAACGAGCTGTGAAATATAAACACCGTAAGATGGTGCCAAAGGAACATCACCATCTAAAATGGAAAATTAACAATAGGGAACGAAAATCGTCCCTTTGTCGTAAATTTTAGTGCGGAGTTTCCGTTTAAAACCGAAATATCTAAATCTAGGAAAGGACAGTTATTACCGTTTAAATTTGATTTATTTAAAGTAAGTTCCTTGGGGTAAATTTCAGCAGTATATTGAGAAAATTCTTGATTATTTAACGAAAAATATCATCAAGATAACGGTAAGTGTTGTTGAATTTATCAATTAAATGCAATTTCGACGGGTCTTTACTGAGTTTAGTCATAAACTGTGATTCGTAACAGTACAAAAACAAGTCTGCTATTAAAGGGGCACAATTAGTGCCCATAGGGATACCTACAACCTGTCGATAAACTGTGTTGCCGAAACGTACATAAATATTATCAAGGAGAAAATTAACAGCTTCAATCATCTCATCACACCTCCCGTAAGTATATCTAGCATATTTACCTTTCTCATTAGAGAAGAAGGCTTTAAATGAGTTGCAGTAAATATATTTGCATTCAGCTTTATCAAACGACCATTTAATTAAATAGGAAAACTTTTGTTTGATAAGATAGTGTGGGAGTGTAGTGTAAAGAGTAGAAAAATCAAAACTGTCAACAGAATCAAAAGGACCATCAAAAGCATGTAATTTATCTAAAACATTCAAAGAATTTTTTACACTCCAAAAATAGTTTATACCACTATGTTCATATATTTTATTACAATAGTTTATGATAAGCTCTTTAATAGTAGTTAATGAACTTGTTAAAAGCACTGAAAGATTAGTTGTAGAACACTTACTAGAGGCCGAGATGAAACGATATTTAAATGGTTTTTTGTGTAGTTTAGGTAGCCAATACATAGTAGGGACCTTCAAATGTTCAGAAGAAGCCTTAAGCTTTGATGTGGTGAGTTCATTTACATCTACTAAATATCCTCGCTGTTTATGTGTGACTTAATTTGCAGAGAAATTTTGAACAAAATTTGTTTATTCCACCTTTGATATTAGAATTGAAAGGATTGGCCATTTTTACTCTAAATATTTTTTAAAAATATTTTCCATTACGGGCCAGTTAAACAAGATGATGTGGTATGATTGCCAATGAGACCACTATCCACCAGAGTCCAAATGACGTGGATGTATGCAATTATAGATGACTGTACGGCCTTTAACAATGAAAAAATCCTATACCGTATAGTTAGCTTTAAAAATTCCCGAAATGAAAAGTGAAATATTTGTCTGACTGCAAATATAGGCTGGCAACATAGGCGCTTGGGGAACAGACCACCCTTTTATATATATTTCTTTTTTTGTGTTCAGATTTTTGGTAGTTAATATTCTTTGATAATTCAACTTATTTTCACTTATCTAATGTGTTCTTGCTCTTATACATACGCTATTTACAATAACAGTAGTTTATATATATTATTATGATGCCAATCTTTTGGAAAATAAGAATAAAGAGGCATCATATATTCCACAAACGCCTGTGGCTGGCAACACCCAACTTGCAGTTATGCCACAAGACTAAAAGCATAACATAGAATATAATTAATTGTTTTTACATAAAAGAAAGTGTCTACTAGTGTATTTAACCTGTTTTGTTTTTAAAAAAAAATAGATGATATAAATTCAATACAATGAATGGGTACTTTTTTAACATTAGTTTGATGAAGAACAGCAATAAAGGCGCTGTTCCTTTGCTTTTTGTGTGTTTTTTGCTGTGCATGTACTGATTTTGTTACATTACGAAAACAACTAATATGTTATCCTCACTAATATTTCGAACACAATTTCTTCCTAACTCAGATATGTTATTTCCATTCAAAAGAGAGAGAGAGAGAGAGAGAGAGAGAGAGAGAGAGAGAGAGAGAGAGAGAGAGAGAGAGAGAGTTTGAAGCATACTTTTTAAATTCTTAAGCCTTCTTTAGCGTATATTGTATCTGTTTGCTATACGTGACAGTGGATATAGTACTCCAAGCTTATGTTGTTTTCTGAATTCTTGATATAGTGTTGTAGTTGACATAGGAGTACTGAACCAAGCCATCTATATTTTGGAGGTTTAATCAATATATACACATTCGATATGTACAAAGGTCAACAAATTTAACACTAGATTTTTTTATACTCGCAGAGGTTTTGACTGTTATTTTAGTAAATGTATGAGTGGATTTTTGTGGGTCACTTAAATGAAATATTAATCAAACAACGCAAAAGTCTAAAAGCATTTAAAGTTAAAAAGACACTCGTCCACAATAGACCAAGGTGTCTATACAGTCTGTAATGCCCTAAATTGCCCAAAGGGTCGAAAAGAGGGGCGAAAGATACCAGAGGGACAGTCAAACTCATAGATCGAAAATAAACTGACAACGCCATGGCTAAAAAAGAAAAAGACAAACAGACAAATAATAGTACAAAAGACACAACATAGAAAACTAAAGACCAAGCAACACGAACCCCACCAAAAACTAGGGGTGATCTCAGGTGCTCCGGAAAGGTAAGCAGATCCTGCTCCACATGTGGCACCCGTCGTGTTGCTCATGTTATTACAAACCCGGTAAATAGTCTAATTCGGTAGGTCACATTCGTGAAAAGGGAAGGGGATTGCAGTTACGACATAAGGAACATATCCGATATCATCTGTAAAACGGTTATTCCATATTGGTCAACCAACTCATGATGGCGTCCGTAAAATTTACGAAGGGATGATCTCAACTTCACCATTTGGAACTCTTGGTTTAATAGCTTCCTTGTGAGCAGCAACCCTCTATCAAGGAAATCATGATAGGAAATACAAGCCCGGAAATATCGTATCAATTGGGAGATATATACTCCGTATGCAGGCGCTGCTGGAATGTTGCTACATTGAAATGGAAAGCTGAAATCATCTCTTTTGTCGTAATGTTTTGTTTTCAACCAACCCTCACTGTCAATTTCTAGATGTTAGTCAAGATATGAGGCAGACTTAACTGTATCTGTTGTATCCATTATCTCTAGTTCGATGGGATAGACGCGTTCAACATAGTCACCAAATTTTGAGTTATTTAGTGAGAGAACATCATCTATATAGCGGAAAGTAAAGTTAAAGGATATTGCTAACTTCTTATCTTTCTTCCTAAGAAGTTCCTGTATGCAGTCAGCCTCATAATAATAAAGAAACAAGTCGGCAAGAAGAGGGGCACAATTGGTTCCCATTAGAATGCCGACAGTCTGTTGAAAAACACGTCCTCCAAACGTAACAAATATGTTGTCAATCAAGAAATCAAGCATCTTGATAATGTCAGTTTCAGAGAATTTTTTGTTTGAATCAGAGTGATTCTTCACAAAGTAGGATTTATCCCTCCCTAAGACAAGATACTTGTATCTACGTTGGCCATTCTTTTTTATGAAACAAAGCAATACCAACTCTTTTAATTTGTCTTTTAGTTTTGAATGGGACATACTTGTGTAAAGTGTAGAAAAGTCAACTGTTTTAATACTATTGCAAGATGAAAGAGTCTTAGATTGTATGTACTCTAAAAGATCTTTGGAATTTTTTAGTATCCACATCTGACTCACGCCACCTCTAGAGTAGGCAGTTTCACAATAACTTTGAAGCCCGGCTTTGCTGATAAAATAGATGTTTATAATTTAGAAAGAGGTTTCGTGGAGAGCTTGGAAGACCCAGCAATATACCGTTGTTTGTAAGGACACTTATGTAGTTTAGGTATCCAGTATAGTGATGGAAGATCCAGTTCTTCATCTTTGGTTGAAATTCCAAAGGAACATAGAACAGGCCTATGATTATCCAGGATTTCCTCTTTGGTAAGTGTCGTGAGGGTATATGTTGAGTTTCCAAGTAAATAGTCAATACCTAATTCATTTATCAAGCAGTTTATATAATGAGATTTACTTACACACAAAAACGAAAAATTGCGAATAAATAACATAAATCAAATTAGATAATTAAGTACGGCCTGACATTTTAATGGATCATACTGAATTTTCTTACAATGATATTAATTTGTGGTCAAATATAATCATTTTCAAATCGTTACAAAATATATCTAATCATCAAACAAATTTTATAAGATAATTAAGTTCTTCGGGGGAGCATCCGACTAAGAGCATAAAGTTGCCTTGTACGACGTAAAAAAAAACCCCGATATAGATACAATGTAGATAACATAAAATATCAAAGATCTGCCATCAACACCCCAAATGACAAACATATTGCGATTTGACAAAAAAAAAAAAAAAAAAAAAACGACAATACTGAGGAGGTACCTTTCTTAGGACATGCACATACACAGGCGACAGAGTTAAAATCGTTTTTTTAAACACCCCATTTCACAAAACTTACACAAAACCATGTTGAAAATCTCGTAGATGCTGAAAGCAAATCCAAAGTATTTTTCTGCATATTCTATACTTAATGTGTTGGTGTTACTTGATTATATTATTCAACATTTTAAAACTCGCTTGCGCTCGGTATAAATATATTATCAAACATAATGATTATCCATGTTTAAATCAGAATAGAGCATTGCATGAAAGAATAATAAACAAATTGAATCTTATCCCTCCAAAAATAACTTACGCAATGATTGAACAACAACAATTTTATTGTAATCCTTATTATTAATGTTAAAATAAGAAGATATTGTATGATTGCAAATGAGACAACTATCTAAGACCAAATGCCGTGGATATCAGCACTGAACTGTAGGTTGCCGTACGGCCTTTAACAATGAGCAAAATCAAAGCCGTAAAGTGAGATATATAAGCGCCCGACATGACAAAATGTAAAATTTCAAACGAGAAAACCAACGGTCTGGTTTATGTACAAATTGGTAAAGAACTAGATGTGTCGAAACGACACGAATGGCCTCGGTCGCAAAAAAATCTTGAACCCATTTTTAGGAGTGGAAATTAGAGACTGAAAGTCTTTCTAACTGTTATTTTCACGAAATTTTCAAAGTCCAAAGCCCGTAATTTCAGCAAAGTTAGCAGAGCGGAACCAAACCTAAACCCGATCTGTATCTCATCATAGTAGACTCACATATTAAAAATCAGCTCAATATGTGAAGGCGTTCAGAAAAAAAAATCCATATAACTGTTATTTTCACAAAATTTTCAAAGTCTATAGCCCGTAATTTCGGCAAAAATCAGCGGAGCGGAACCAAACGTTAACTCTCGATCTGTAACTCACCATAGAGGACTCACATACTAAAATTCAGCTCAATATGTGAAGGCGTTTAGAAAAAAATCCATATAACTGTTCGTTGTGGAATGACGGAATGACGGAATGACAGAATGACGGATAAGGGTAACACTATATTGTCCCGACCACTTTGTGGCGGGGCCATAAAACAAATATGATAAACAGCCAACGACAACCACAGAACTACAGGCACCTGACTTTGGAACAGGCACATATAGAATGTGGCGGGACTTAACATGTTTGCAAGCTCTCAACCCACCACTTACCTGTGATAGTGGTGTAATAACACAACATAAGAACAAACTATAAAAATCAGTTGAAAAGGGCTAAACTCCTCAGATCGATAAAAAGCATAAAACAACTAACAAAAACACTAAAGACACAAAGTACCAATCTGAGAGTACTCGCAGTTACTCAAAGCTAGTTCAAAACCAATAACAACTAATAAAAAAAATCATGTATATAAGACTAAAATATCAGTCAGCACACTTCCAATAGCCAATGGATTTAGTATAAAGACGTCATTAACAGTTAGAAAAAAACATGATCTTGTACAATGCCAAAATATAAGTATCGACAGAATGTAGAAACGTGAATGTTCATGGGTGTAGAGCAATATTATTCAGTTGGGTTTTAATTTGCTAATAACAAAATCAATATTTATACCGATAAAATCAATATCCAAAGATCTAATTACAGTGTTGAATTGGTAACTTTTTAGAATAAGTAGGATCGATAAGTTTACCCAGATCGATTCTTAATTTACGGTCGCTCCGATATACATCACCGTACAAATTAGGATGTGCTATCTTCGTTTGTAATAAGTTTTCTACAAGTACAGCCAAACTTCAAAACCAAATCTTTGTACCTAGAATTTAGTAACGGTTTTAAGTAATTTGTGGTAAGTAAAGTTTAAATTATGTCGTTTGTGTAATTATTCCTTTGCTATCGTGAACAAGTGGAGGTCCACTGCTTTTACTTGTTTAAATTGATATATCTTAAGCAGTTTATATCGTAAAATGAAATACAAAACAAACGCTATGGTTTTCAAACATACTTTCTTTTCATTTTTTCTGGCAAATTTGTACACATGTGTAATTTCAACTTTTTTATAAGCTTATTTGTGCCTCGAGCATCACTGAAGAGTCATTGAATGTTGAACTACGCATCTGGTGCAGAAAATTGACACCATCAATGTTATTGCTGTTATTGCATATTCCATGGATTTCGCTTCTAATACTAGAACTGCATAAAAATATTGTCATGAATTTAATAATTCTATTATTGAAATTTCAATCTTTTCCACAGTAGTGTTGTCTTTATTCCAGACTGGAACGGATTTATCACAAACAAAACTAACCTATGAGATGACTGGTTCAATGTAGTATCGCACTTACTCTTATATAACATTTTTAAAGTGTGCTATCTTGATAATACTATTTGTGTTGTAAAGAACGAAAATATGGATTAATTTCTCTCGAAAATAGGCATATATAATTTTCCTTAGCGCTGAAATAGCCTAATTTTTTGGCGCTTAAACGTCCGATTTTTTTCGCAAAAATGTCCTTCCCCGGATGAGAGCATTCACTTTTTACTTCCCGCTAAAATGGGTAATGTTTTGGCACTAAATGACTGATTTTTTTCCCTTTAAAATGTCCAATCAAATCACTAAAATATCCTTCGCAGGATGAGATATCCCATTTGTTTTACGATTTACAAGATTACAAGTACGACCAAACATTCAAACCCAAATATTTGTATCGATGAAAGTATTAAGTAAAGGTTTATATAATTTGTGGTAACGAAATGCCTGATCTATAATTGATCAGTTATACTTATATTACGTTCATCGAAATCTAAACATTACAACAGACACAGGCATAGCGAAGGAGTTGGGGAAATATACACACCGTAATGAGGGACCAAAGGAAAGCCACTGTCCAAAAGAGGGAAATTCACCGCAGGGAACAAAAAATCGTCTCATTTGTCTTTAATTTTATCATAGAGTTTCTCATGTGAAACTGGAACATCCAAATCAGGCAAAGGCAACTATAGCTGTTAATAGTATATTTAAAGTAATTCCTTGGAATAAATTTCCGCAGTATAATTAGAAAATTATTGATAATATAAAGCAAATTAAATAGGATTTACTTTAATATTTGTATGACATTATGTGCTGAATATCACATAAAGGACATTTATCAGATATGACTTTTAAGATGATTGAATATTTTCTGAAAAAGACTCATAAAAACCTTCTGGACTTTAAAGCAGACGGGAAAGTTGAAGCTAAGCAATTATACAAGGTGCTATCAATGGCTTTTATCCATTATCGTTAGACCAGGTTAATGTGCGTTCCCTGTCCTCTTTTGCTCATTTGATTTTCAGTATTTTGTTTTTAATGATTTTTTTAAATTGTATTTATTAAAACTTTCCATAAATCAGTTTTCAGTATACAATTCAGCTTCTTTACTCCTGAAATGCTGTGTATCACTATTTTGTGACTGCTAATTTTACCACGATATTCAAACGTTTGCATACCTCATACATAAAAGAATAACACACACCCTATAACCAACTATCACTTCGGAAGAATATGTCTTCTCGGTTGCCATCAATACAATGGAATTTTACTATCAAGTATAGCAGATTTTGATCTCTGTTACCTATAACATCTGCAGTACCGATAGCCGGTACTAGGATGTGTAACAGGTATCACACATATTACTTGACAGTACAACAGACTACATCAACCACCTTGTTACCTATTACATCTGCAGTACCGATAGCCGGTACTAGGGTGTGTAACAAGAATCACACATATTACTCGACAATACAACAGACTACATCAACCACCTGTGTTACCTATTACATCTGCAGTACCGATAGCCGGTACTAGGGTGTGTAACAGGAATCACACATATTACTCGACAGTACAACAGACTACATCAACCACCTTGTTACCTATTACATCTGCAGTACCGATAGCCGGTACTAGGGTGTGTAACAGGAATCACACATATTACTCGACAATACAACAGACTATATCAACCACCTGTGTTACCTATTACATCTGCAGTACCGATAGCCGGTACTAGGGTGTGTAACAGGAATCACACATATTACTCGATAGTTCAACAGACTACATCAACCACCTTGTTACCTATTACATCTGCAGTACCGATAGCCGGTACTAGGGTGTGTAACAGGAATCACACAAATTACTCGACAGTACAACAGACTACATCAACCACCTGTGTTACCTATTACATCTGCAGTACCGATAGCCGGTACTAGGGTGTGTAACAGGAATCACACAAATTACTCGACAGTACAACAGACTACATCAACCACCTGTGTTACCTATTACATCTGCAGTACCGATAGCCGGTACTAGGGTGTGTAACAGGAATCACACATATTACTCGACAATACAACAGACTACATCAACCACCTGTGTTACCTATTACATCTGCAGTACCGATAGCCGGTACTAGGGTGTGTAACAGGAATCACACATATTACTTGACAGTACAACAGACTACATCAACCACCTGTGTAACCTATTACATCTGCAGTACCGATAGCCGGTACTAGGGTGCATGCCTCTACAATAACTTTTTTTCCAACTTGCCCAATAAGACAAGTACATACCAAAACTTACTTGTCCGAATGGAACTGTGACTTGTCCAAAAAAAAAAACCTTTATATTAACCTTTTTTGAATTTTAGGTTGATTCAATGAACAAAATGAATTAAAACAATAGAACAGAATTTGATTTATATCTCTTGATATCCTTTTCAAAAATGTGAGTCGAGAACAACTGAATCTAGTCATGTCTAGTTACAGGACTTAGGTTCTAGTTTTCATCAATGCCAAAGTCTCATCAGACTCTGCACATCAGGCACAGTCTGGTAGGCCTGTCAGTTTACACTCATTTGGTTTGTATCCTGGTCTTTTATTTTATGTTGATAAAATATTGATTATTATGATTAATGCCTTACTACAATCAGCTTGTTTTTAATATATTAAAATGTTTATACAAACACAATCAAGTATTGTTTTGTCTAAATATGATCAAATATGATTTTATGAATTTTACAGTATGGTCAATAATTTCTTCATTTTTCGTTTAAAAATATTTTTGCTAAATAAAATTTATCATATATTTATCATAAAGCAACATAATAACTAGGAAAACAGGTACTGGTTTGTCTTGGTTCCGAAATGTCTCTAACGGTGCCGAACTGTCTATTAAACATGGAACCGATTCGTTTCCGTGACGGTGCCGAACTGTCTTGTTATCTACAAAGGATTTGCTACAAAGCGCACCGCTGGATCGGTAAGACTGGTTTCCGAGAATAGTATGCGTTTTATCTGTTATAAAGTATCTGACAAAGAACCAGTTTTAAAATAAAAATTATCGATCGCAAGGAAACATTGTCAAGTTAATATTTGTTTTTGTCTTCTTTTCTTGTTTTTTGTTTATTACTTTGATCATCAAAGTTGGATTTAATTTATTTTCTTACTTGTCCCATCGGACAAGCTTGATATGGCTTTTACTTGTCCGACCTTTTTTCCCCCTGGTACCGGACAATCGGACAAGCGTTATTGTCGAGCCCTGTGGTGTGTAACAGGAATCACACAAATCACTCGACATATCAAAAGCCTACACCCGAATTTTTCGAGAAAGAAAAACTCCCAAAATAGACGAAAAATCAAAATACCAACAACATCGAACAACACATGGTCCAGATTGACTTGGTGCAGTCACACAATGTTATGAGTTCAACCAGTTTTACGTGCGCACAAAACTACTCATTTGTCAATCTAGTAAACTAACATGTATTTCATACAATTTTTTCGGTGATAACGATACTTCAGTGTTCTTTTCATATGATTTACAAATAAGGAAAAATCTCCATTATGTTTTCATAAAATCAGCAAAGTCTAGATCATTCGCCTGCAGTTGCGGTACGTTAGAACTTGTTTATAGAAGGCACCAGAATAGACGGTGGGCTTGGTGCCGCCCTGGCCATCAGATACTAAATACTTTATCCAGCTTTTTGCCTCCCCCTCCCGAGATATTCGACTTGATTTCATAAAAAATGGTCAAACCTCAAAATTAAAGCGCACTCTGCATAACTTATAATTGTGATTATTAATATCAAATTCATATTCTGATATTTGGCTTTTCGTCGCCTTTTACTATTCATATATTTTATATATTCTTAGGTTCTATCTTTAATGTTTTAAATAGATTGTTTCTCTAGAATCTATATGTTAATAATAACTTTTTCCAACTTGCCCAATAAGACAAGTACATACCAAAACTTACTTGTCCGAATGGAACTATGACTTGTCCAAAAAAAAAACCTTTATATTAACCTTTTTGAATTTTAGGTTGATTCAATGAACAAAATGAATTAAAATAATAGAACAGAATTTGATTTATATCTCTTGATATCCTTTTCAAAAATATGAGTCACAGGACTTAGGTTCTAGTTTTTATCAATGCCAAAGTCTCATCAGACTCTGCACATCAGGCACAGTCTGGTAGGCCTGTCAGTCTACACTCATTTGGTTTGTATCCTGGTCTTTTATTTTATGTTGATAAAATATTGATTATTATGATTAATGCCTTACTACAATCAGCTTGTTTTTAATATATTAAAATGTTTATACAAACACAATCAAGTATTGTTTTGTTTAAATATGATCAAATATGATTTTATGAATTTTACAGTATGGTCAATAATTTCTTCATTTTCGTTTAAAAATATTTTTGCTAAATAAAATTTATCATATATTTATCATAAAGCAACATAATAACTAGGAAAACAGGTACTGGTTTGTCTTGGTAACGAAATGTCTCTAACGGTGCCGAACTGTCTATTAAACATGGAACCGATTCGTTTCCGTGACGGTGCCGAACTGTCTTGTTATCTACAAAGGATTTGCTACAAAGCGCACCGCTGGATCGGTAAGACTGGTTTCCGAGAATAGTATGCGTTTTATCTGTTATAAAGTATCTGACAAAGAACCAGTTTTAAAATAAAAATTATCGATCGCAAGGAAACATTGTCAAGTAAATATTTGTTTTTGTCTTCTTTTCTTGTTTTTTGTTTATTACTTTGATCATCAAAGTTGGATTTAATTTATTTTCTTACTTGTCCCATCGGACAAGCTTGATATGGCTTTTACTTGTCCGACCTTTTTCCCCTGGTACCGGACAATCGGACAAGCGTTATTGTCGAGCCCTGTGGTGTGTAACAGGAATCACACAAATCACTCGACATATCAAAAGCCTACACCCGAATTTTTCGAGAAAGAAAACTCCCAAAATAGACGAAAAATCAAAATACCAACAACATAAACAACACATGGTCCAGATTGACTTGGTGCAGTCACACAATGTTATGAGTTCAACCAGTTTTACGTGCGCACAAAATACTCATTTGTCAATCTAGTAAACTAACATGTATTTCATACAATTTTTCGGTGATAACGATACTTCAGTGTTCTTTTCATATGATTTACAAATAAGGAAAAATCTCCATTATGTTTTCATAAAATCAGCAAAGTCTAGATCATTCGCCTGCAATTGCGGTACGTTAGAACTTGTTTATAGAAGGCACCAGAATAGACGGTGGGCTTGGTGCCGCCCTGGCCATCAGATACTAAATACTTTATCCAGCTTTTTGCCTCCCCCTCCCGAGATATTCGACTTGATTTCATAAAAAATGGTCAAACCTCAAAATTAAAGCGCACTCTGCATAACTTATAATTGTGATTATTAATATCAAATTCATATTCTGATATTTGGCTTTTCGTCGCCTTTTTACTATTCATATATTTTATATATTCTTAGGTTCTATCTTTAATGTTTTAAATAGATTGTTTCTCTAGAATCTATATGTTAATGTTACATATACTGACTTGCCGACAATGGTTTGGTTTTCAACTTCAAGTATATCACGAACCTTTTCCTATTGTTTCAACAGCCAAGCTTATGTATTAGTTTGTGATGTCAACCGAGTTTGTGTTAGACTTGACAGGAACTGTTTTTCCTGGTCGAATATCCATTCTCAACGGTGACTTGATTTTTATCTGTCATGTCATAAACTCATCAAAGATACCAGGCTTATAATTGTGAACGCCAGGCGCAATCATTAGTTTCCTTGCAGAATTACGCTTACTCGACGCACTGATGAACCAGTGGTACATGATTTTATTTAGAATTACCATCAAAATTCTGAAATCTGCGACTTACTAGTACTTGACAACTTTTGACAATGACAAGATTAAGGCATTGCGACCGACAGTTTACAAAAAAAAGAAGATCTACTTTGCATTTTGAAAGTCTTTAATAATGCTCACCTTGACAAGCTATTAATCTGCATAAAGTATCTTTCTATCGTAGATTTATAAACCTTTGTACTTAAATGCCATGTGACATGTTTTCGTCGTAGATTGTAAAGAACAGGTGTCCTGTGTCAAGACTAGAACTATCAAATAGTATATTTTTTTTTGTCATTTTGGTTTTTTTTGTCAGCCCGCAATATGAGACAGCTCAATATAATTTAAGGCCCTGTCTGCAGTGCTGATAAAGCACCTAATAGATGATCATAGATGATCATCAGCTGACGATACGACACCTGATGAGTAATTTGAATCGCCCCTTTTTATCTAAAGAGAATTTTGAAAATGTATTTACAAATATTTCTTGAGAAAGGAAGTTGATTAAACGAATAGGCACTTTCAAAACCGTTGTTAAATGATACATAATTTCTACAAAAGAATTATAACATATAAAGTCTTTCTTAAAGTTGTTAATTGTTTTGTCAGGAATAATTTTGAATATATTTAATTTTTAAAATGTAATTTTTCTTCATATAAAATTATTTTATGTAAAACTAAAAGTTAAAATACAAAATGTAAGTTCTGTAAAAAAAAAAATCGTTTAAAAATATGATTTATATAGATCAAATCAAATACTTGTACCCCCGGAGGTACCTCGTTGTTTATCTCAGGTAACAATTAATAATTTTGGCGGAGACAGTAGTGAAGAAAAATTTATCTAAAATGTTCTAGTTGGAAATACAATTCAAAACAGAAATGCTATGAAAAACCCACATAAATAGGACAAGAATTGGTAGACCATAAGTCCAACTTCAGTCCAACATGGTTCAAAACGATAGGTACGTATACGTAGGTTACATGTTATATCATCATTGTTGATCAAGTTTCGATCTGATTGATTCAGCTGTTGTATGTGACAGCAATCTGACAATGTGTATGTATTCATTACATATTTGCTGTAAACAGAAACCACAGCAATTTCTTTAATTACGTATTTAATATTAATCTTTTTATTGTCAGATTTTTATCAGTCCATTACTGACATAATTTACTGAGACAAATGATACGCAACCTGAAATACCGGAAGCCAATGTCGGTATCTATTGCTTCTGTCTATTTTTATATAGACAAGATGGTGTAAATATTAGATTCAGCTGTCAATTTTATTCGATTCTGCAATGAATTCCATACTTCTTCGCTTATCATCGTGTCATTTCAACAGTTTTATAGGTGCGGTAGCTAACAATCCCCCCAGGTAAATACATGTAACGGGAGACAACTAATGTTTTTACAGGTAATTGGGGCTCTAAAAAGGTACATTTTATTTTCAGGTTGATATCGTTACTTCGAAGACTGATAATAATATTTCTGACGACAATAACAGTAAATGGTAAGGACGTTTAAGTAGAAATGTGAGATAAATCAAGGAATGACTTAACTAATTCTTCAACAAGAAGACTTGAATAGAATTTCATTATCCTCTGTTCAAGCCCAGTACCAAGCCCCTATTTCCTTATTTTTGTTAAAGTGCATCAACACCAGGAGTAGAATACCTTTGGAATGATCAATGCACTTACACATCTATAATAAATAAATAAACAATACAAACATAATTAATTTTAATTGTACATCTATGATTTCATTAAAAATGCGTCAACACCAGGTATAGAATGCTTTTTGAAATAACGAATGTATATAGTCCATACAACCTGAGATGACTATAACTCAAGATACAATGAAGAACTGTTTCCGTCTACAGTCCTTTTATGTCATAACTAAAAAATATTTATTTATACATATAGTTTTTACCATACAAATCCTTGATACGTCATATTATTTTTTGAGTCTTTGCTCTTGTCCCTAAATGCCAGCGTGTTTGGCTGGATCGAGCCTAAGTGCTCGCTCATTTCAGGTAAACACGGTTTTAGGACAACAAAGAAGCAATTTATGAATCGTGTATAATTCACTATATAAGTATTTACATATAATACACAGTGCAATTATAGTTAAAGGAATATATACAATTTTTAAAACAAAAAATAAGAAAGCTAGAGATGTGTAGTTAGTTCCAGTATCATATAAAATAAAATAAAAAAAATCATTAAAATTATTTGAATATAAATTTTGATATTAGGATGGCGTGTTGTATTCAAAGTTTCCATGGGCAGATTGAGCAGTGGAAACTCAATGTACCAGCTATGGAATAGTTCAGATGTTGTGAATGATAATCCATCCGGATTCCACACAGCAAACCATACATACATGGCACCGTATCAACCTACGTACAAATCAAGTATTGTCAACCAGTGGACGAGTTACGGCATTGAATATGTAAGATTTTAAATTAAGAAATGGAAATATAATGCAGCGTTCAATTAACAGCAGTCATGAGTAATAAAGGGGTTGCGGCGAATACACGACAGTAAATACCATATATTCAAAATTTGTTTTGGTTAGTTTTGGCATTTCGTATTTATATACATATAAAAATAAGAAGATATGGTATGATTGCCAATGGCACAATTTTCCACCGGAGACCAAATGATGTAGTAGTTAGCAACTATAGGCAACAATCGGCAAAACCCATACCGCATAGCAAGCTATAAAAGGTCCCGACATGAAATGACAAACAACAATTCAAACGGGAAAATATGACTATATTTTCGTTATTATAAATGCAGCCGCATTTTTGCGCCTGTCCCAAGTCAGGAGCCTCTGGCCTTTGTTAGTCTTGTATGTTTTTTAATTTTAGTTCATTTATATGTTTTGGAGTTTAATGTGACGTCCATTTTCACTGAACTAGTACACAATTTTATTTAGGGGCCAGCTGAGGACCACCTCCGGGTGCGGGATTTTCTCGCTGCGTTGAAGACCCATTGGTGGTCTTCGGCTGTTGTCTGCTCTTTGGTCGGGTTGTTGTCTCTTTGACATATTCCCCATTTCCATCCTCAATTTTAGACATATTTTTTTGTTCTGGGCTCTCCTTTTCGTCTATTGTCGTTCCTGTTGATTTGAACACGAAGGCCCTACTCATGAATCTTAAATGTATTTCACAATATTTCTGGTTAAATTAACATATTTTGATTTATGGAACAGGCATACACTATAACACTAACCAAATGCATTTGTATTTTAACTATGTAATATTCCTCTTTTACGACTTTAATACGAATGAAAAATTAAGAAAAATACAAACCAAAACTTATTTCAAGAAATCTCAATTTAAAGTATATTTAATTCTTTTATCTCTCCACCTATCAACAATATTTTTTTCCCATTCAGACTAATTTTCGAAACTTCCGTCTCGCGGAAATTTTAAAGTTTTGTAAATACACATTTTGGATATTAAAATGCAATTGCAAATACCCTAGTTGCATGCGAAATGAGACATCTTACCTTCATATAACTTTTGTCTGAAATTGTAGTGGTCATTGTCCTTCAAAGTAAACAGACCGTTTAAACGCGTTAACTAGAGGCTCTAAAGAGCCTGTGCCTTTGTATTGCTGATCATTTATTCTGTTTAGTTTCTATCTATCTTTCTTTAGATTTTGCTCAAAACACAAAGGAGGGTAAAAAAATCCTCATGTAAGGGCAATCACTCCTATAAAGAGTGACAGTCTACTAACTATATCAGCAAAATTTGACTTGTTAGTAGATCTTGACTTGCTAATCATTTTTGTGATTTAATTTAAAGTGTCTATTTATCTATTATTATTTTTATCATATAAGGCAAAACGTCAAAAAAAATGGTGAAAATCGTCATTAAAGGGCAATAACTCTAATAAGGAGTCGTCGGACGATTTCCTCCATGAAGTTTTAATTGTAGATCGTGTCTTGCTAATCATTTTTGCTTATTTAAGTTTCTATCTATCTATTATAATTTTTAAAATATAAGGCAAAAATGCAAATAAATTGGTGAAAATCGTCATCAAAGGGCAATAACTCTATTAAGGAGTCGACTGACGATTTCGACCATGCAAATTTATTTGTAGAACTTGTCTTGCTGATCATTTTTGCATTTTAAAGTTTCTCTTTATCTATTATAATTTTCAAGATAGTAGGCAAAACTGAAAAAAACAGTTAAATTTGTCATTTAAGGGCAATAACTCCTGTAAGAAGTCGTCTGACAGTTTTGACGTATGAGGACAATTGGTAAAGCTCAACATTCTGAATAATTTTACTCTTGTCAGATTTTCTCTATTTATAACGGTTTTCAAAATAATAGACAAAACTTGCATTTTACCCCTATGTTCTATTTTTAGCCATGTCGGCCATCTTGGTTAGCAGGCGTGGTCATTGGACACATTTTTAAAACTAGATACTCCAATGATGATTGTGGCCAAGTTTGGTTAAATTGGCCCAGTAGTTTCAGAGGAGAAGATTTTTGTAAAAGTTAACAGACGACGACGGACGCCAAGTGATGAGAAAAAGCTCACTTGGCCCTTTGGGCCAGGTGAGCTAAAAAGGAGATTGTTAAACACAATTCTAAATAAAAGAGAGGCGAAAGATACCAAAAAGGGATGTTCAAACTCATAAGTCGAAAACAAACTGACAATGCCATGGAAAAACACGAAAAATGACGAAAAGACATACAACAGTATACAAAACACAACACAGAAAACCAACACGAATCACACCAAAAACCGGGAATCTCAGAGGCTCCGAAAAGATAAGCAGATCCTGCTCCACGTGTGGCATCCGTCGTGTTGTTCATGTAAGTACAAACCCAATAATAAGTTTAATTCGGTAGGTCATATTCGAGGAAAAGAGGACGGGATTGTGGTTACGACAATTAGAACATATCCGTCGTTATCTCGTGATGGCGTCCGTAAAATTTTCGAAGGGATGATTTCAACTTCTATATCTTGACCTGAACTACTGAATTAAAAAGACAGAAAAATTTCGATATACATACTGAATATATTTGATTTTTGGCTAGTGTCTTATTTGGCTTCAGTGGATCTAGTCTTTTGGTTTGACAGGCACATTTACTGTATTTTAATTTCTTGTGATGGTATCATGGACCATATAATCTAACATACCCAATAAAATCAGTAGTATCCACCAGCGTCGGTCTTTTTTACTCGGTTTATCATGTATATATATTGCGCACGGGTTTATTTGATATCATTTATCAAATGAATTTGAAAAATACAAATGAAAATTTTCGTTATTTATCAATTTTGAAAAGGAATAAACCAATATAAAAGAAAGTATATATCTATTGCTGCATAGAAAATGCACCAAGTATTTTTCTTATCTTTTAAATTGGCACATTAGAGGAAATATTTTGCAGATGAAAAGTATACTAATTCTATACACGCAAAATATATGGCAACATCATGTCGGGGATGGATTGATGGAAATTACACATTTATAATATTTTTATACCATTTTAATACATGGATTCCATTGAATCTTAAAAATATTTTCCTTTATCAACAGCTTTTAAAAGTTGATAAAAAAAGTCCGATTTGTAATATTAGACTAAATGTATATAACGCAATACATTTTAGAAGAATTTGTTCCTCTCAACAGAATAAAACTTTGACTGTTTTATTTGTAGGTGAAACTAGGATTATACAGCAGTGGAAAAGAGGCTGTAGTGGTTGTTTTTAATGGAACAGAAACCAACAAAACAGCCTGGTTTAACAGTGGGCTTATATTACAATCAACATACCCTGATCTTACCTCTTCAAATAACTACCATTTTAGCTTAGAAGGGTAAGTTTTTACTTGAATGTAAGGGAATATTGACCATCATGTCACCATAGTTAAACTGCTGATATATACTCTACGGAATTTCCTTTAAATATCGATTTGTTTTTGTATATATACATTTTTTATTTTTGTATAGTCAATGCATTAAATATCATATGTTGGATAGTTGTGTCATTAGTAATCCTGCTACATCTTATTGTATATTTTTTCAGGACATACGGAACAGGAAGGTTTCAAGCTTTTAAGGCTGAATCAACGGACTGTGACAACGCTAACGGATGGTTCACAACAATAGACAAAGACATAATAAGTCATTGTGGAAACAAAACGATTAATACTCCATACTTCTTATACTCACCAAATCCCAACAGCATGATTTTAAAAGGTACAAAAACCGTACAAAAGTTACGATAGCAGTTGCCCATTGCAAATACAAAGCTAAGAGTTAATTCTATGTTGATCTTATCAAGCCTCCAAAACGAAGTTCAAGTTATTACTTGCAATAGTTGTTAGTCGGCATATATCAGTAGATGTTGAGACACTTGCAATCTAATTTACGGCGAACCTCCCAGGATAGACAGTCTAACTTTAATCGGTTAAACCTCGTTGACTGTTTTATGAGTGTCCATGTCTGCTGAAAAATCTTAAGTTAATGAGAAATTGCTAAAGGAAACATATGGGTCATAATAAGGGAGTGATTTACTGTTATATATAAACGTGCACTACCCCGAAACTTAAGCTCAAGTTGTTTAAAAATACAATTTTTTCAGCAGGATTTCAAAGTACATGATCTCCGAACACATACACACCTTTACATTTGATTGTTTTCTTTCTTTGATGAAAATGCAGAGTTAGTCAGCAATGCATAGGATATAGGGTCGATTTCTGTATCAGCTCTCCGATGCCATACTACTGACATAGAATTGAACATAAAATGAGTAAATACTAAAGATTTTTAAGACCTTTCAAAGATAAAAAAAAAACTCATAACTGACATTGTTTTAGAAACAGATAAGTGCGTTTATTTATTATTTTATAAAAAATAAAAATAATAGTTGATTTCTTTTTGGAAATAAGTAGGGTTTACCCCTGGTTAATGAAACTTTCATTATGTCCACTCATGCGAAACTCTCTGACGATACCTGCTTCAGTCCGTTTGGAGTTTCTGCGATTCCCTCAGTCTATTTATATCTTGGATGTATGTATTCAAAATGGAAATTTACAAGTTTTGAACATCGGTAAAACCATTGTTGCCTCTTATTAAATTTATATATTTGTTATAAATTGTATTATTTGTTACTTTCCTTGTATTTTCTAGATTTTGCAGTAGCTGACGCATTTGCTGTATTTGTAGGTATGTTCTTAAAATAATGTTTGATAATAATTTTTAGCGTTTAAGCTACAATCAACAAAGTATAGTTGTAAAAAATAAGTGTTTTTTCCCCAAACATTTAGAATAAGGGAATAGTAAATATAAATTCGTATTAGCATTCACTTTAATTCAACTGTTGTTCTATGACTAGGAATAGAAATATGATCACTTTGGTCTTCTTCCGACTGGCAGTAAAACCCTTGCCAAAGTGGGGGCGACCGATTGGAATGGGGACGTTAAGGGCATATGATACAGTTTTGATCCCACGGGGAATTTTTGATGAAAGTTTTCACCTAGTCAAGTCAAATATGTAATTAAAAATATACCTTCATGTGCTACTTTTAGAGATAAATCGGGTAGAAATTTTAGACATTTACTGAACATTTCGGTTTCTTGGACATTTCTATCCTTTGGAAAGACATACCTAACTTTTTTGTTCCAAAAGATAAACGCAAGCGGATTTTTGTAAACCCATCTGGAATATCTTCTCTACATAAGTGTGTTTTGTAACAGTTCTTTGGAAATAATTTTATTTTATCACATTTTAACTTTTAGTCAAAAACGGCTTTTTGGCTGTATATTTATCTAATTTATTAATTTTAATCGGTGATTTATTCACCAAGCCAAATATCATTTTTAAGAAGGGGTCCATGAACTCGTTTTCAAGTTAAATCAGTCTGAATGATAAAAATCAATCGAAAAATGCATCTTTTCCCGATATGCCACAGTTTGACGTCGCGAAAAGTAAGTTTACGTTAGCCCGTATCTGTATCGAATGCCCTTAAGTCCGGTGACTCGTTTAAATAGAGTGCCACGTTAAGAACCCTTGCAACAACTCTTTAAGGGGTCCGTAGGTGGCCTGTTGAACGTGGCCTGTTGTTCTGTAACAAAAGGCCGTCCGGTACTTCCTCCCGGACGGCATCTTTTACAGAACCTATCTGTATTTATTGTTAATTCGTCCAGAACATGCATGAGATAATTGCCACTGAACGTAAAGCATATATTAATCAATCAATCAACTGTCTTATAAGACATTAACTTGACCTCATTTGGATTCGTACATGCAACTTGTAATGTTACTTCAGTTGGAGACCGATTGCGCATGTGCTCAGCATGTTCAGTTATTGAAGAGAATGTCAGCTGAAAAAGTGAAACTAGGAAATTGAATTCTTTGATACGACCTGCACAAATAAATTAATCATTCTTATACGTTTTATTTGTAGGTGAAACTGGGATTATACAGCAGTGGAAAAGAGGCTGTAGTGGTTGTTTTAATGGAACAGAAACCAACAAAACAGCCTGGTTTAACAGTGGGCTTATATTACAATCAACATACCCTGATCTTACCTCTTCAAATAACTACCATTTTAGCTTAGAAGGGTAAGTTTTTACTTGAATGTAAGGGAATATTGACCATCATGTCACCATAGTTAAACTGCTGATATATACTCTACGGAATTTCCTTTAAATATCGATTTGTTTTTGTATATATACATTTTTTATTTTTGTATAGTCAATGCATTAAATATCATATGTTGGATAGTTGTGTCATTAGTAATCCTGCTACATCTTATTGTATATTTTTTCAGGACATACGGAACAGGAAGGTTTCAAGCTTTTAAGGCTGAATCAACGGACTGTGACAACGCTAACGGATGGTTCACAACAATAGACAAAGACATAATAAGTCATTGTGGAAACAAAACGATTAATACTCCATACTTCTTATACTCACCAAATCCCAACAGCATGATTTTAAAAGGTACAAAAACCGTACAAAAGTTACGATAGCAGTTGCCCATTGCAAATACAAAGCTAAGAGTTAATTCTATGTTGATCTTATCAAGCCTCCAAAACGAAGTTCAAGTTATTACTTGCAATAGTTGTTAGTCGGCATATATCAGTAGATGTTGAGACACTTGCAATCTAATTTACGGCGAACCTCCCAGGATAGACAGTCTAACTTTAATCGGTTAAACCTCGTTGACTGTTTTATGAGTGTCCATGTCTGCTGAAAAATCTTAAGTTAATGAGAAATTGCTAAAGGAAACATATGGGTCATAATAAGGGAGTGATTTACTGTTATATATAAACGTGCACTACCCCGAAACTTAAGCTCAAGTTGTTTAAAAATACAATTTTTTCAGCAGGATTTCAAAGTACATGATCTCCGAACACATACACACCTTTACATTTGATTGTTTTCTTTCTTTGATGAAAATGCATAGAGTTAATCAGCAATGCATAGGATATAGGGTCGATTTCTGTATCAGCTCTCCGATGCCATACTACTGACATAGAATTGAACATAAAATGAGTAAATACTAAAGATTTTTAAGACCTTTCAAAGATAAAAAAACTCATAACTGACATTGTTTTAGAAACAGATAAGTGCGTTTATTTATTATTTTATAAAAATAAAAATAATAGTTGATTTCTTTTGGAAATAAGTAGGGTTTACACCTGGTTAATGAAACTTTCATTATGTCCACTCATGCGAAACTCTCTGACGATACCTGCTTCAGTCCGTTTGGAGTTTCTGCGATTCCCTCAGTCTATTTATATCTTGGATGTATGTATTCAAAATGGAAATTTACAAGTTTTGAACATCGGTAAAACCATTGTTGCCTCTTATTAAATTTATATATTTGTTATAAATTGTATTATTTGTTACTTTCCTTGTATTTTCTAGATTTTGCAGTAGCTGACGCATTTGCTGTATTTGTAGGTATGTTCTTAAAATAATGTTTGATAATAATTTTAGCGTTTAAGCTACAATCAACAAAGTATAGTTGTAAAAATAAGTGTTTTTTCCCCAAACATTTAGAATAAGGGAATAGTAAATATAAATTCGTATTAGCATTCACTTTAATTCAACTGTTGTTCTATGACTAGGGAATAGAAATATGATCACTTTGGTCTTCTTCCGACTGGCAGTAAAACCCTTGCCAAAGTGGGGGCGACCGATTGGAATGGGGACGTTAAGGGCATATGATACAGTTTTGATCCCACGGGGAATTTTTGATGAAAGTTTTCACCTAGTCAAGTCAAATATGTAATTAAAATATATACCTTCATGTGCTACTTTTAGAGATAAATCGGGTAGAAATTTTAGACATTTACTGAACATTTCGGTTTCTTGGACATTTCTATCCTTTGGAAAGACATACCTAACTTTTTTGTTCCAAAAGATAAACGCAAGCGGATTTTTGTAAACCCATCTGGAATATCTTCTCTACATAAGTGTGTTTTGTAACAGTTCTTTGGAAATAATTTTATTTTTATCACATTTTTAACTTTTAGTCAAAAAACGGCTTTTTTGGCTGTATATTTATCTAATTTATTAATTTTAATCGGTGATTTATTCACCAAGCCAAATATCATTTTTAAGAAGGGGTCCATGAACTCGTTTTCAAGTTAAATCAGTCTGAATGATAAAAATCAATCGAAAAATGCATCTTTTCCCGATATGCCACAGTTTGACGTCGCGAAAAGTAAGTTTACGTTAGCCCGTATCTGTATCGAATGCCCTTAAGTCCGGTGACTCGTTTAAATAGAGTGCCACGTTAAGAACCCTTGCAACAACTCTTTAAGGGGTCCGTAGGTGGCCTGTTGAACGTGGCCTGTTGTTCTGTAACAAAGGCCGTCCGGTACTTCCTCCCGGACGGCATCTTTACAGAACCTATCTGTATTTATTGTTAATTCGTCCAGAACATGCATGAGATAATTGCCACTGAACGTAAAGCATATATTAATCAATCAATCAACTGTCTTATAAGACATTAACTTGACCTCATTTGGATTCGTACATGCAACTTGTAATGTTACTTCAGTTGGAGACCGATTGCGCATGTGCTCAGCATGTTCAGTTATTGAAGAGAATGTCAGCTGAAAAAGTGAAACTAGGAAATTGAATTCTTTGATACGACCTGCACAAATAAATTAATCATTCTTATACAGGTAAAACTATTTATATTTTTTAGAATAGGATTTTGAAGTTAGTATGATACTTTTGCACTTGCTTACCTGTCTATTTATATCCATATCGGGTTCAGATGCCCATTGGCAGTCTTTTGGAGGTCATGTTGATAGTTAATCAGATGGCCTCCAGTCCCAAATGTCGATATTATATTGATATTACGATATCGTGAATCATTTATTGTTTCCTGTGCAACCTATGTAATTTTGGCATAAGATTTAGTATGTTGAAAATCAAAATCGAGAGTTTAAGACAATTCAGTTGACAAAAATTTGTCATATAATGCCGCTTTGAGATATCTTAAAGCGATTAAATTGTACATATAAAATGTTGAGAATGGTCAAAACCTATATACCTTACCAAAAATAGGAAACGAGTTCATTGAAAGCAGATGTTGTGACAGAAATAATAACAGAGATATTCATAATAAATGAAAATACTTCTAAGGTATCTGAGCCATATTGCTGCTGACAGTCATCAGTAAGAATGTTATACACTAAAATACTACCAAGATGAAGAACTTCAGTTTTAGACTATTTCAGAAAATGAATCATGCTGTTTACAAGTTACTTTGTACATTGTTCTGTAGATTAAAAAGTACCAGGGTAAATAAAGTGCATATGCTGACATTGTACTAATTGTTTACGGCGTTTGTCGAAATTATGACATATCTTTTGTACTTGAAATCTAGCCTTTTTGTTATCACGTGATCAATTTATGTACGGATACCTTGCAATACATGGTTTAAGTCATATGAAGAAAGATACATATAATGTAAGCAATATACAGACACCAACTATGAACATCTACATACGGGTTTTCACAATATGCAGGTACACTGTGTACTAGCACTAAATCACAGAGAGTCTAGAAAGTTGCGAATGAATCTTTATAGAGACCATCTAATATTTGAAGTCTACATCCCTGTTACTGATAATCAACACATGCTGTTTTTGCACTGTAATGCCCTATTTTAGAAATATTATGTTCATAGTTCCGAAAAAAGGCATTTGTATTCAGTATTAAAATTGAAAGAACTAAATAAAATTGTTTACATTTTAAGATGACTGTGTAGTCAACTCTTGCCAATTTGGAGGAACATGTACCGCACATATGAATGGATATAACTGCCAGTGTGTTGATCAAATCCATGGACAGTCGTGCCAATGTAAGTTACAAATTCATCCTTTATCAGTCATTCAAGTTCAGTCAAAAATGAACATTATCGTAGGAAAAATATTTGAAGCAAAAACTAAAAATGACATTAATTGCTTTGTTTTTGTCCATACATATGTTTAAAGTCGAAAGCACATGATGGCTTTTAAAAATCGTTAAATTTTATGTCTCAGATAGTGAGAGTGCCATGCTCTCTGCATGTTAAAGAAGCCTTCCAGCAACTCTCTTAGGGTTCTGTAGTTGGCCTGTCACACGAAAGTATTTCTGAACCTATCTTTCAGTGACAGGATAGATATTTTGATATTCATTCCGACCAACCTACTTTGCAGAACCTATCTTTCAGTGACAGGATAGATATTTTGATATTCATTCCGACCAACCTACGTTGCAGAACCTATAAATTGAATGTATAGCTAAATTGTTTTCATCCTAAATGCGTCTGAACTATTTGCCACTTGACGTTTTTAAGCAAACATCATTATAAACAGACGAATGTTACTGTAACAATTAATTTAAACACCATGAAAGACCGACAAAATTCTCGGAAAGATGTTGTGTAACTGTTTAAAAATATACATCTTCATATCATGGAACTGTTTACTTTTATTTTATAATGAAGAGCTCCCTATGCCAAATGCTCTCCAATTGATCTCTCAATATTCGATTCGACAATTGCAAATGTACAATATGTATAAAGGACAACAGTCAGGAATTAAACAACTATTGGGACACCACAACAACCTGGACCAATTAACAACAACCATCTAAGAAAGTAAACACACTGAGAATCATAAAGATCTGCCTTGATATAAGCACGAACTATTGACTATAACAGTAAGATTTACCTTTGTGCAGTAAATGTAAATTTATATATTTTAATGTTAATTTTGACAGACCAGTGTCCATGTTTACACCAAGGGAAATGTCTTGAAATAAATAGCAGTCATATAAGTAGCGATGGTCGAGTTTTCATTGATGGTCAATTTATCAATGATGAAGCTATCCATTTAGATTCTGAAACAATGGTTGCATGTAAATGTCCACAGAATTACATAGGAGTCGACTGTAAAACAAGTAAGTATTAATGCCATATTGATAATAGATTTATAAAAGAAGAGATCTATTTTTAAATGTAAAAAGACCAAAACTACCTGTAATGCAACACTGTGTGAATAAATATTTGGATTATGACCGTCTTGTGTACTATGCTTTGTGAATTACAAAGGCTGTCAATATGTTTTAAAAAAATGTGTTTTTATCTAATGAATCATGACATTTAGATAAACACATCATATATACCAGGATTAAAAGTTTGTACGACAGACGCTCGTTTCGTCTACAAAAGACTCATCAGTGACGCTCGAATAAAAAAGTTAAAAAGGCCAAATAAAGCACAAAGTTGAAGAGCATTGATGACCAAAATTTTCGAAGGTTTTACAGCTTAGGTAATCTTAAGTTAGCACCAATAAGACATGAATCATCATACTTATGATTTTTTTATTAAAACAATGCATTAAGAATAATGTCATGATAATGTGCTAATTATAAAGATTGAGATCAATGTTTTGTTTACTTAGTATGTTATTTTACAGCTACTTTACAATGTGCTTCATCTCCATGCTTGAATTATGGAGTCTGCATAGAGGACAAATGTCCTACACCTGTCAGTGTACTGAAGACTACACAGGTCAACGATGTCAAGGTAAATTGAATCTAGATAACAATAATGATAATAATGTGAACAAAAGTAAAAATAAAAAGAACAAAAATACCGAATTCCTAGGAAAATTCAAAACGGAAAGTCATTTATCAAATGGCAAAATCAAAAGCTCAAACACATCAAAGGAATGGAAAACAACTGTTATATTCCTGACTTGGTACAGGCATTTCCTTATGTAAAATGGTGGATTAAACCTTGTTTTATAGCTAGCTAAACCTCTCACTTGTATGACAGTCGCATAGAATTGTAATACGTACAACAATAAAATAATAACAATGTCATGCCAAAAAAACTTTCAAAAGACAAACACCAGTCTACAAAACACAACATAGAAAACCATAGACTGAGCAACACGACCCCACCAAAAACGGGGGTCTCAGGTGTTCGGAAGGGTAAGCAGATCCTGCTCCATATGTGGCACACGTCGTCTTGTTGAGTCTAATTCGGTATGTCACACTCGAGGAAAAGAGGACATAATTGTGGTTTCGACATTTGGAACATATCCGACGTTATCTCTGAAACAGATATTCCATAACGGTAAAACCAACTGAAGACAGTGTAGTCGTGCCAATGTAAGTTACAAATTCATCCTTTATCAGTCATTCAAGTTCAGTCAAAATGAACATTATCGTAGGAAAAATATTTGAAGCAAAACTAAAATGACATTAATTGCTTTGTTTTGTCCATACATATGTTTAAAGTCGAAAGCAGATGATGGCTTTTAAAAATCGTTAAATTTTATGTCTCAGATAGTGAGAGTGCCATGCTCTCTGCATGTTAAAGAAGCCTTCCAGCAACTCTCTTAGGGTTCTGTAGTTGGCCTGTCACACGAAAGTATTTCTGAACCTATCTTTCAGTGACAGGATAGATATTTTGATATTCATTCCGACCAACCTACTTTGCAGAACCTATCTTTCAGTGACAGGATAGATATTTTGATATTCATTCCGACCAACCTACGTTGCAGAACCTATAAATTGAATGTTTGGCTAAATTGTTTTCATCCTAAATGCGTCTGAACTATTTGCCACTTGACATTTTTAAGCAAACATCATTATAAACAGACGAATGTTACTGTAACAATTAATTTAAACACCATGAAAGACCGACAAAATTCTCGGAAAGATGTTGTGTAACTGTTTAAAATATACATCTTCATATCATGGAACTGTTTACTTTTATTTTATAATGAAGAGCTCCCTATGCCAAATGCTCTCAATTGATCTCTCAATATTCGATTCGACAATTGCAAATGTACAATATGTATAAAGGACAACAGTCAGGAATTAAACAACTATTGGGACACCACAACAACCTGGACCAATTAACAACAACCATCTAAGAAAGTAAACACACTGAGAATCATAAAGATCTGCCTTGATATAAGCACGAACTATTGACTATAACAGTAAGATTTACCTTTGTGCAGTAAATGTAAATTTATATATTTTAATGTTAATTTTGACAGACCAGTGTCCATGTTTACACCAAGGAAATGTCTTGAAATAAATAGCAGTCATATAAGTAGCGATGGTCGAGTTTTCATTGATGGTCAATTTATCAATGATGAAGCTATCCATTTAGATTCTGAAACAATGGTTGCATGTAAATGTCCACAGAATTACATAGGAGTCGACTGTAAAACAAGTAAGTATTAATTGCCATATTGATAATAGATTTATAAAAGAAGAGATCTATTTTAAATGTAAAAGACCAAAACTACCTGTAATGCAACACTGTGTGAATAAATATTTGGATTATGACCGTCTTGTGTACTATGCTTTGTGAATTACAAAGGCTGTCAATATGTTTTAAAAAAATGTGTTTTTATCTAATGAATCATGACATTTAGATAAACACATCATATATACCAGGATTAAAAGTTTGTACGACAGACGCTCGTTTCGTCTACAAAAGACTCATCAGTGACGCTCGAATAAAAAAAGTTAAAAAAAGGCCAAATAAAGCACAAAGTTGAAGAGCATTGATGACCAAAATTTTCGAAAGGTTTTACAGCTTAGGTAATCTTAAGTTAGCACCAATAAGACATGAATCATCATACTTATGATTTTTTTTTATTAAAACACTGCATTAAGAATAATGTCATGATAATGTGCTAATTATAAAGATTGAGATCAATGTTTTTGTTTACTTAGTATGTTATTTTACAGCTACTTTACAATGTGCTTCATCTCCATGCTTGAATTATGGAGTCTGCATAGAGGGACAAATGTCCTACACCTGTCAGTGTACTGAAGACTACACAGGTCAACGATGTCAAGGTAAATTGAATCTAGATAACAATAATGATAATAATGTGAACAAAAGTAAAAATAAAAAGAACAAAAATACCGAACTCCTAGGAAAATTCAAAACGGAAAGTCATTTATCAAATGGCAAAATCAAAAGCTCAAACACATCAAAGGAATGGAAAACAACTGTTATATTCCTGACTTGGTACAGGCATTTCCTTATGTAAAATGGTGGATTAAACCTTGTTTTATAGCTAGCTAAACCTCTCACTTGTATGACAGTCGCATAGAATTGTAATACGTACAACAATTAAAATAATAACAATGTCATGCCAAAAAAACTTTCAAAAGACAAACACCAGTCTACAAAACACAACATAGAAAACCATAGACTGAGCAACACGACCCCCACCAAAAACGGGGGTCTCAGGTGTTCCGGAAGGGTAAGCAGATCCTGCTCCATATGTGGCACACGTCGTCTTGTTGAGTCTAATTCGGTATGTCACACTCGAGGAAAAGAGGACATAATTGTGGTTTCGACATTTGGAACATATCCGACGTTATCTCTGAAACAGATATTCCATAACGGTAAAACCAACTGAAGACAGTGTCCGTAAAATTTTCAAAGGAATGATTGTGTGGCATTCGTCGTGTATAAGTTGATATGTTGATGACATTCAGATAAGACGGATTCGAACACCATAAGTCATAATACAGAAGAAACATTAGGTCGATACCTTACTACATGATATGGAATTTAAGTAAATGAGCAGAAATATAACTTGAAAGATACAGGCTATATTTCATTTCAATTAATCAATCAGTCAACCAATCTTATCACTTTTCAGAGAGAATATAATAGTACAGATGTAATTGTTTTAAAGATGAAATAAAAATAAAAATGAAAATGCCTATGCAAATACAATACTAAGGAGCCCACTTTAAGATACCCCCACCCCCCAAAACCAACAATAAAAAATTTAGAAAGAAAACTAATTCAAGTAATCACATTCTACTCACTACTCACCTTTTTTAATCACATTGCTCCATAGTATACGAAAGTATTTTGTAATACAAATGTATTTGATTAGTATTCAATCTCTTTCTACTCTTCTTATACAATTACATGTGATATTTTAATGTTCACTTCTCTGTAAATAATTGATAATGTTGAATAATGATGGTGTTTATAATTTTGTAGTTACTAGACCTCTTCCCCCAGAAAAAGGTTTAAATATAGGTGCTAAAGTTGCGATTGGTCTTTGTATCCCACTGGTTGTAATAATTGGACTTGTGATAGCATACATCGTTTACCTGTTCAAGAACCCAGGAGCTTATGGACATGAAGCAACTGTAAAGCAATATAGTAAGTCTTATGAAATACTTAAAATGTGTTGAAAAATAATATATGTAGAAGGCTAAGAAATATACCATATTGTATATGTTATTAGAATTTGATACTTATCTGTTATTTTACTATATACAATGTCATTTTAATAAATACAGAATTAAATCGAATTAAGAACAATAACAGATTATTTTGTCAGTTAAATGGTAACATTATATGTTTACTGTACATGTGATGCTGTTATCTACTAACATTATATGTTAACTGTACACGTGATGCTGGTTATCTACTAACATTATATGTTTACTGTACACGTGATGCTGGTTATCTACTAGACTAAACTTCAAATAAGCTTTTACAATTATACGATTTAAGGAACTATAAAAACACTAAAAGCAACATCAACAAAGAGATGATATAAATTACTTTTATTACTTTTTTTCTGCAGCTATTGCTCGAGAATTTGTCAGAAGAAGTATAAGACGTATGTCTGGAAGACGAGGTAAGAATTCCGATGAAACAAAAGACACTGTAGCATTTTCACCAAAGGACACTGACGCTAGTGTTGGACAAGTTAATTTAGCTTTTGACGATGCTGGAAAAACTGGTTTTGATAGGCAGAATTCAGAATACTACAATTTATCTGCAGGTGATAACGCTGTTGTGTCTGGACAGACTACTAAATATTCTGTTAATACTTCTCAATACGCACATCCTGACCAAAGAAAAACTAATTACTCTCCTGATAAAAGTTCACCTAGTGGCAATAAGAGTGACGCATTTTATAAAGAATATCGTCCTGCTCACTTACATGGCGGTGACGACGATCGTTACACACATCCTGGGCACAGATACGATGAATATAATAGCAATAGCAATCCTGTACCACAGCCACGAAAACAAAGACAGACAGGTCGTCGTGGGCGCACAAATAATGATCAAACCGATGATCAACAAAGTCCATTGCCATCTTCGAATTATGAACCAGATATAAATAAAACGCAAAATGTTCTAAGGACCCATCAGCCTACAGATAGATGTGGTTATGATGGTCAAAGCATGTCCATTACACCTAGACATGACAATTTAACTAATAATACTGGTAAATTACAGTCTCCGAGATTTGAACCATCCCGTCCAAATGACAAATACAATTCACAAACACCCAAACGTCAACAGCAATACTCAGAGAACGAAGTACCGCTTTCTCCACGATATTTGCCAGCAGCCAGAGACAGATCTACAAATGATTCAATGTCGTACGCAAGAAATAACCAACCACATAACACAAGAAAGGTGATAGATGATACAAGACTTTCTCCAGGTTATCGACTGGATCAAAACATTCCGGAAAGATCATTTAATGATGCCACACATTCTCCAAGTTATCAACATCCATCATACAACGACCAAAGACGTTCTCCAAATTATAGACATGGGGAAAGGCCTTCTGTTGAACCCAGTCAACCCCCTGCCTACAGACAGACATATGACAGACCCACTGATGATCCACGAATCTCACCGGGTTATGGTAAACCTGAGTCGAGACATAATCAAGGCTATAATAATCAAATCTCTCAAAGGAATAATTATGACAGTAATGATTCATATAACCAGCGCCGTGAACAAGCAGGGTTTCGTCCAATTCAAAGCCACGAAGGAATTGTTTTTACTTCATCAGAACCAATGGATGATGTAACTGTATAATCAAAACGCTATTGTAGTTCTCATTAACCTGGGAATCGTACATCTTACTAAATGACGGTTTCCAGTAGAGTATGTTCAGCCATATAGTCTAATTTGAAATACATTCCAGACTTATGATACATATGTATATTTCAGATAATCACAAACAATTGCACTCGGAGTATTTTAAATAAGAACAAAAAATATAGATACAGAATATAAACGGACAAAATGGAAAACTTTCACTAACGATGTAATAAATATGATAGTTGGTACATTACTTACCTGGATGCAGTATGTATTGTCTATATTTATTAATGTTTCATCAAGTTTCAATATATACATGTAGTAAGCATTTTACATATTATCTATATCTATATATATATAAACTTGGTGGTACATAACTAATTGCTATATATTTTATTGTTATTTGTATTTTTACATTGTATTTGTGCTATATGCAAAAATATCAGATTACATATATTTTATACATATAAACTAGTACTATTACGTCATTTGATCTCTGGTGAAGTGTTGTCTCATTGGCAATTATACAACATCTTCTTATTTTTAGAGTAACATTAACTTTATTGTACTGGATTTTGCCACACATTCTTGAAAATTGACATTGCATATACGAGATACTAATATCTCTGATTGCATGAACTACAAATGAGGCAGCCCATTAGTATCAACTAAGGTTAGCTAAGCCTGATTGAAGGTAGAGACAAACATGTTCACCCATTTAACACCTTATATTTGTTCTAAAAGCAGAACTAGTGTAGATTATTACACAGTTCTGGTGCTTGATGGCATGCTGGTACGGAATATACATCAGAGAGTAGGGATTAAAAGGGAAAGTTTTGTGCGTCCTTGAAAAACTGATTTAAATAGCACATATCTTGTATTTAGCTTTTATGTCTATTGTATAAGAATATTTGCATTCCAGAATATAGGACACATGTAATATGCAATGTAATTTGGTACCTTACTTTTTAACAGTTAACTTGGGTTGATACCACAAATGGACCATTTAGTCATCTTGTGTATGGTATAAACGTCTGAAATCAGGGCTCACGTGTGTCTAAAATTACAAGTATGCTCGAGAAAAGTTTTTGGAAGATACATATATATAAGTATGAACTTCAAAATGATTGATTGATTGTTGCTTGCTTCAAAATGGTCTTACCAGAACACATAAAATCTTCTAAGTTAACTTTACCCGAGGCATTGCAATTACATACCGCTAACTTACTGTCTGTTGTATCAATTAAATAATGATTTTGCTGATTCAGGAGTATACGTTTTGGATTTATAGTCCAACAGTATCGAAACCGAACAAGTGGTAATAATATACACTCCGCCATAAGTTAAGCACCACCCATAATTTTAATAACCGAAAATTTGTATATACAAAAATTAAATATTTTTTAATAAGAGCTAGTCAATCGTATTGACATTCATTTGGTTGAATAAATTGAATTGTAAATCTTGTGCAATATAAAAAAAAAACAATATACGGGTTTTATGCTTTATGCTTTGTAAAGGGAACTTCAGGAGTACGTTTTGGATTTATAGTCCATCAGTATCGAAACCGAACAAATGGTAATAATATACACTCCGCCATAAGTTAAGCACCACCCATAATTTTAATAACCGGAAATTTTTATATACAAAAATAAAATATTTTTTAATAAGAGCTAGTCAATCGTATTGACATTCATTTGGTTGAATAAATTGAATTGTAAATCTTGTGCAATATAAAAAATACAGTATACGGTTTTTTATGCTTTATGCTTTGTAAAGGGAACTTTAAATGTTCCGTTAAAAACAACAAGTTGAAATCGCAATAAAAAGTTTTAATTTGTTCATCAATTTCACAAATTTCAAATTATGATATAATTTTAAACTTTAAGTCGAAAAAAAAACAAGCATACATTTGCTGTCAATTAAGGTTTTTAATGTCAATATCGTGTATAGCTTCCGTGCTTCCGATAGAGATTCAATACACGTCTCCTCATTCCTTGCACCAGTCGTCGTAGCTTATACTGTGGAAATCTTTGCCATCCCTGTACCAAAGCGACCCTCAATTCTGGTATCATTGCACAATTTGATTGTCTTTGGTTAAGTTTACGGCCGATGAAGTCACATACATGTTCAGGTTCATATCAGGTGACATGGCCGGCTAAGGAAAAGTATCAATTGATTCCGACGTCAGGTTTGCGTTGACAATTGTCATCTTGAAAGATTGGTCTATCAGCTAACGCGTGATTATCAAAATAAGGCGATACTAAGGTGTTCAAGATGTCATTCCGGTATCTTTGCCCATTCAGGGTACCGTCCATGTATATCAAGCTCATAGCCATGGGAAAAACATCCCCATACTGTTACACCGCCGCATCCGAAAGCTGTTGTACCAAGAATGTTATTGTCTCCTGCGGTGTTTCTTTCCCTCCAAACACGTGTTCTGCAGTCGACGGGCTTCAGCAAGAAACGACTTTCATCGGACCAGTGAATACTTCTCCAGCTACGTAAAGTCCATCGGCGTTGGTTACTAGCCCACTGTAATCTTGCTCTGCGTATCTTAAAGTTAATTCTGGGCGCTTTATTGGCGTCCGAGCCCGTAGACGAAAACATTTCAACCTGCGTATCACAGTCCTCACACTTACTCTACCCCAGTAGGCCAAAGTCTATGAAGCTGATCAGGTTTCAATCTTGCTTACCGGGAAAGATTTCTGTCTTATCTGGAAGTAGTTTTACGTGGTCTGCATGCTCAAGGACGGTCTTCAACTTACCCAGTCTATCGGTATCATCTGCATGAGCCTAATAATGACAGCGTGGTTAACACCAAAATGGACTTCTATTCTACGGCAACTCGTACCTGTATTGGCCATACCTACAACTTACCAGCGTTCCGCAATACTCAGTTTTCGTCTTGCCACCCTAAAAGTTTGATATTAATGACTAATTCAAGTGCGAAATCCACGTGCGAAAATCACACAAGACAGATTTTTGAAAATGGGTTTGAACAATCAATATGTAATCGATTTACATTTTACCTGTATCCACAAGTTACTTATTGTTTACCGTTTTAATATATTATATTTCTTAAAAAAAAAAAATAAAGAACAAAAAAATACCGGGTATATCGAAATAAAATTGGGTGGTGCTTAACTTATGGCGGAGTGTATAGAAAGTTTTGATGTGTTACGCGTTTCTGAAATAATCTACTGTAGGCAATTACCAAAACCATCAGGGCTGAATAGAAGTCAAATCGAATAGCGTATAAATAAGGTTTCTCCCCATAGAATCCAGTTACTGATTATAATTTATTCTATAAAGACCTAATGCAGTGAGTATGATAACTATTCTGAAAGACTGGTAAGCGATTGTGATGGCCATTCTGAACTCTGCTCTATGGCGTAGAAGGAGTTGAGGTCATCGTCTTTGTACATTACCGGCAGTTCATAAAGTTTTTTTATGACCTATCATCTATACATAAGCAGCTATATAGTATGCATCACACTCGCACGAAACTATAATTACTACTTTTTTATACTGAATGATATATGCAAACAATGTTTGGAAACTGTGTTTATAATCTCTATTATAAAATATGTAATGTGCGCGTCAAACGTTGATTCTTAAAAACTTCTGCCAAGGCACACATACTGGTTTTTTTCCCTTTTCAAATACAAATATAAAAGTATTAAACATTTTACTTTTCCGTTCTTTATTTCTTCCTTATTGTAATAATACAGTTGTATTGAAAGAATTAGTCTTTGTTCAACACCATAGAATTTTCACTTTAGATACATATCTTGCTTAAGGAGGGACACATCAAGTCATTCTTTAAAAAACACGTATGATTCTTACAATAGGGTATCTGAAAGGGACGTCATTAAGATGTTAGATTTTTTTTTTTTTTATTTCAAGTGTTTTTTATATTTCCGGGCGTGTTTGTTTTACAATTGGCAAATGGTATTCAGTTTTTAGCTCACCGGGGCCCGAAGGGCCCCATGTGAGCTTATGCCATCACTTGGCGTCCGTCGTCTGTCGTCGTCTGTCGTCGTCGTCTGTTGTCGTCTGTCGTCGTAAACTATTTCAAAAATCTTCTCCTCTGAAACTACTGGGCTAAATACCTTCAGACTTTAACTAAATGTTCCTTAGGGTATCTAGTTTATAAATTGTATCCGAAGTTTTGATCCATCGACAAACATGGCCGCCATGGCTAAAAATAGAACATAGGGGTCAAATGCAGTTTTTTGCTTATATCTCAAAAACTAAAGCTTTTAGAGCAAATCTGACATGGGGTAAAATTGTTCAATTGGTCAAGATCTATCAGCCCTGAAATTTTCAGACGAATCGAACAACTCATTGTTGGGTTGCTGACACTAAATTGGTAGTTTTAAGGAAATTTTGCAGTTTTTTGTTATTATCTTGAATATTATTATAGATAGATATAAACTGTAAACAGCAATAATGTTCAGCAAAGTAAGATCTACAAAAAAGTTTATATGACCAAAATTTTTAATTGACCCCTTAAGGAGTAATTGCCCTTTAAAGCCAATTTTACACAATTTGTTCATCAAGTTTGCTAACATTTAAAAATCTTCTCCTCTGAAACTACTGCGCCAAATACCTTCAAACTTCATCTAAATGTTCCTTAGGATATCTAGTTTATAAATTGTATTCGAAGTTTTAATCCATCGACAAACATGGCCGCCATGGCTAAAAATAGAACATAGGGTTCAAATGCAGTTTTTGGCTTATATCTCCAAAACTTAAGCATTTAGAGCAAATCTGACATAGATAAAATTGTTCAATTGGTCAAGATCTATCAGCCCTGAAATTTTCAGACAAATCGAACAACTCATTGTTGGGTTGCTGCCACTAAATTGGTAGTTTTGAGGAAATTTTGCAGTATTTTGTTATTATCTTGAATATTATTATAGATAGATATAAACTGTAAACAGCAATAATGTTCAGCAAAGTAAGATCTACAGAAAAGTTAAATGACCAAATTTGTCAATTGACCCTTAAGGAGTTATTGCCCTTTAAAGACAATTTTACGAAATGTGTTCATCAAGTTTGCTAACATTTAAAATCTTCTCTTCTGAAACTATTGTGCCTAATACTTCTTAACTTTGAATGAATGTTCCTTTAGGAATCTAGTGTATGAACTGTATCCGAAATTTTGATCCATCAACAAACATGGCCGCCATGGCTAAAAATAGAACATAGGGTCAAATGCAGTTTTGGCTTATATCTCAGAAACTAAAGCATTTAGAGCAAATCTGACATGGGGCTAAAATGTTCAAAAGGTCAAGATCTATCAGCCCTGAAATTTTCAGACACACCGAACAATTCATTGTTGGGTTGCTGCCACTAAATTGGTTGTTTTAAGGAAATTTTGCAGTTTTTGGTTATTATCTTGAATATTATTGAAGATAAAGATAAACTGTAAACAGCAAAAATGTTCAGCAAAGTAAGATCTACAAAAAAGTTTATATGACCAAAATTGTCAATTGACCCCTTAAGGAGTTATTGCCCTTTAAGGACAATTTTACACAAGTTTTTTTAACTTTAAAAATCTTCTCAAATGAATCTAGTATAAATTTTGTATTTCATTTCCTTGTACGTCAAGAAACATAGACACTATGGCTAAAATGGAACATATGGGTAAAAAGCAAAAATAATCATTGATGAAAGATTTAAGCAAAAAAAATAAACAGGTGAGCGATTCAGGCTCTTGAGAGCCTCTTGTTTCTTCTTCAAGAAGATAGATAAGAAACTATCGTTTTCTTATAACTTTACGGTCCACTATGATAAATGATGTCCGTTCAGTGAATAATTTAAAGTTTGATGAATATGATTCCTATTGAATTTGAAATTTAAGATGCATCAGATAAAGTTAGATCGGCTTCATATCTTCAAATCGAAAAAGAATTCTGATTGAAAACTTACCTTTGCTACTACAGAGATAACGTATTTTTTCTGATTTTAACTTTCCATTTTTATGTATCAACATTCAAGTAGCAGCTGCATATTGAGTCTAATTTGATACGGGTTTCCAGAGTTATTAGTTTCTATCTGGATTTCCCTGATAGAGGGATGCTACTTACAAGGAAACTATGAATTAATATTTCATCGTGGTTTATCTGGACTAGGTTGACCGTTATGGAAATTTCGAGTCATAGATTGCATGTACGAAGTGTATGTTCCAATTGTCGCCACAATCCCAACCCCCTTTCCTGCTATATTTCTACTGATGAGCAAGACATATGTTACAGTTCGAGAGAATACTAGTTTTACGATGGATTTTCGCTCATTTTTGAGTTTTCTTTGATATGCTGTTCGTACTGTGTGTGTGTGTGTGTTTTTTTTTGTCTATTGCTTTTTTTCTTTTGGCCATGATTTTACATGTCCTTCTTTGGCTTATTGGTATTTTCTTTCTTTTTGTGAAAATTTCGAAAATATGCCCTTATAGTCAAATTAACGCTCAACCCTATGTGTGCGCATTTACACACAATATGTTTTCAATGGGAATAAGAAACCGTAACATAAAAAAAAAAATGATTGACTATTGGATGAATTGACTTGGACAATATACTGCATTTTCATGTAAAAATGATGAAATAAATATACAGGTGAACAAGAATTGTTATTATTAAATAATATGATTAAAACAGCCCTAATACTACCAAAACGGCATGTCTCATACTGGTGACGTTGTCCTGGTCATATAAATCATGTGATCTATATTGCTTTTCGGCCCGGTCCAATATTTCCAATATGGACTGGCAATGAATCCTGAATAACATGTAAACATACATTGTGCATGTAATTCAGGATTCATTGCCAGTCCGTATTGGAAATATTAACCTATATTCACATCATTGCCAGTCCGTATTGGAAATATTGGCCCTATATTCACATTTGATGTATGTAATACAGCATTCAGAACAAGTCTGTATTGAAAAGTTGGATTATTTAATAAAAGTGTTATGAACTGGCTGTTTCTGTATTGGCACTGGTATAGATTCTCAGTCAGCTGTTAATAACACTATATTACTGCAGACAAAAAAAAAAAAAAAAAAATGCACAGCCCTATTTGTGCAATTTTAAAGTTATATTGCCTTCTTTGAGAGGTACTTTATTGCTTATGCAAAAGAGGAGAGGATATCAAGGTGGGTAATAAAAATCATAAGTTGAAAAAAAAAAAAAACAGAAAAAAAGATGACAAATAAAACCCAGACGAATATACAACCAAATCCACAAAACTCTATTCAGAACAGTTTGAGCAGCACGGAATCCACCAACAACTCGGCGTGAACGTATGTGCTTCTAAGGATGATCGGTTCATGCTCCATTAGAGACACCTGTCGCGTTGATCATGGCAAGTAAAACATCGGGGACAACTTGCATTCGATCATGTCATAATCAAAGATGGGATCGTGGCTACGATAAAAAGATCATATTCGTTGTTTTCAGGAACGCAGATATTCCATATGGTACAGCACAATGATACGAAATAGTATGTCGAAAATGTTCAATTTTTCCATCTTCGGTTTCAATATTGGAAACTGAAAACCTTACAGTACGTTGTTCTACACAATTGGTATAGAATAGTATAGACAGTATTAATGACATGTAACAAATATTGAAAGTAATTCTGGGGAGACAAGATCCAAGAATTTTACATGTTTAGTCACAAGATAATTGTATTGTTCATTGTATTGTCCATCTTTTCATGATTAGAAAAAACAAAGAGTTTTGATAAAGGTGAGGAGGTTTTCTTGCATTTAAGTCACATTACGAAATTTGCATTGAACCCATGGGCAAAACTACAAAACAACTTATTCCATATCTACATGTAATAAGGCTCAATACTATGAAACAATAAACACTGTGTATCATCGCCACCGGAAATTGGGTACTAACGAAGCGAGAGAAATGGAAAAAAAGTAAACAAGGTAAGAATTCATTCAATTTAAAGCATTTCTAATGATTTGACGAGGTAGCGCTTAAGAAATGATTTTCTGATATATAATTCTTTAAATTATTAGGCCAAAAGTACAAAATTAAGACAATATTTTGTGTTATACTCCAAAGCTTGCCACTTAGTACCTGCAAATTTCGAGGTCGATTGTCCTCTGTCGCCTCATTGCCAAGATATTCAACCGTTTTCAATATTTTCCAGACACGTTTTTAGATTATGATAGTGTGACATCATATTGACTGAAATTTGTTGTCATAAAGATGTTTTAAAGAATATGGACCAAAACATTGTTTGTTTATTGTACGGCGAATTGCAGGACATTGTACGGCGAATTGCAAAATAACAACTTTTGTATGTACGGCGTCTTGCAATATATTGTAATTTAAAGATGAAATTAATCACTGTTTAGATAATTTCAAGTGACGATATTTTGGCTGTATCAAAGCTTTACCGGCTTACAAATATACAAAATAAACTACTTATCAAATATTATAAAATATATGCCGTTAATTTCTTTCAGAAGTCGTCGTTGCGTACCTCTATTTGACTTTGTGTTTTAAAGACAAAAGGTTTTTCAACCATATTATCCTAAATACATTCATATATCGTTATAATACTAACGACTGTTGTCTTATTTGTTGTCAGGGTGAAATTTTGTAAGTTCAATAAAAAAACCGACCATTCATCTTTTGTTGGTGCTGTTTTTTTTTTAATATAAACAGTGGTGATGTTGTATGATTGCAAAATAAGATAACTATCCACCAGGGTCAAATAAAGTGTATGTAAGCAATTATATGCTATCATTTGGCCTTCAACAACGAAAAATCGTACCTTATAGCAGAGCTCCAGATAAGCTGCGTATTTGCGTGATCACGCAATTCAAATAATGAAAAACCCAATGCAATTGTCTATTGCAGGGTTCAATAACCCAATTAATTCAAAGGAAAACCCAATTATATGCCAAAACCATGAGTTCTTAACGCTTTTATTGGCTATCGTTTGCGCTATTTACCCATATCTGATTACAGTCGTCGCGTAAATCTATTTTTATAATATTCATAATTGGAAATGTCCTTTCGTTCTACAAATAGAGCCCTGCATCAAGCAGATGTAATGGGTCCCTGTTGGGATTTTCCGTTGCTCAAAAGGTACATGTGTTTTTGAAAACATTTCGATCTTCTCGGTGTTATACATTAAGCGTGTGACATGCTGTCATATCTTTTCGAAACTGCTCGGGACTTATCATAACAAACACTGAATTAAAACGAAAGTAAATGTCCGTTAAAAATATTGAATAGAAGCATGTTTTCGGCTTCTTTTTGATAGCTGAGGGAAAGTTATGATGACAACAAGACTCAGCTAGTGATTTTAGGAAGCGTCCATTGAACGCACGGGCGTGTTGGCGTACCTTAACGAGAACATTGCTTGAAAGATAAACACAGGGTTTCGTCAAAAACGAAATCAGTTAGAAAAAGTGAAAGGCCAAATCAATTATGACATGAAATGTAGTTGGAAAGCATTGGAAATCAAAAGTTCTAATAAGGGACAACTTATCCCAGATTTAAGTAAACTGAATTAAACAAAAACAGTTCATATATTTTTTTTTTCATTTTAGTTTATGAGTGAATACACATATCCATTTTGTACATCAATGCAGCTTGACACTTTCTTTGTTTTGGTCTAATTGTTCTAGATGCTTAAAATAGTTGTCTATTGCCAAGTGCAGTATAATATTGTCATTTATTTGCAGAATTATTTGTAAATTTAAGTTGAATATGGTCAGTCATTAAACCACCCTATAAACCTCAAGGTTTTGAGGTATATCTTAAATCTGGGAACTACTTTTTATTTTTGTTAAAAAGTAGATCTTGCAAATAGGTGAAAGGACTGGCAAAACTTTCTTACAGCACCTAAATTTCACATATATTACATAAAAATCTTAACACTCAGCCCCACCTACCCCAACCATAAACTGTAGGGTGATCATATGGGATCTAGAAAGGCAATTAGTTACTGTCCAACTAGTGACACCAGCTGCAGTTTCCATAAGTTTTTAGAAAATACAAAACTGGCAGAACGTTTAAAATCGGGACAAAAATTAAACGTATAATTGCTCGTCAGTAAATAAACCAAATAAAACAGCTAGCACATATACAAAGAAAGAAACACATTTAAGATGGAAAGACATCTGGGGTTGATATAATGCGATTATAACATGCCTAAATATTCAATATTGTGTTGATGAAAAAACCCAATACATTAAGGAGCTTGGTAGTGAAAAACCCAATTTGATATTTGCTTGAGGGGTGAACTGGAATTGATAATGCAATTAAAAAACTTTATCACCCAATTACATAAAAAAATGGAGGGTAAAAACCCCAATTTGTGAATTCTTATCTGGAGCTCTGTTATAGTCGGCTATAAAAAGCCCCGACATGAAAATTGTGGAAGGATTCAACAAGAAAACTAACGGCCTAACTCATAACAAAACAATTTACGAAAAACAACAAATATGATAGAGATGAACCAACGACAACCACCGAACTACAGGCTCGTGACTTCGGACAGACACATAAAGAATGTGTTGGGTTAAATAGATATAATATGAAGATGTGGTATGAGTGCCAATGAGACAACTCTCCATCCAAGTCACAATTTATAAAAGTAAACCATTATAGGTCAAGGTACGGTCTTGTTTATTTTTAATTTCTGAAATGAATAATTTGTTAAAAGAAAAGTGAAGAAAATACTTTGTTTTCATTGAAAATTAGGAGAATTAAATCATGAATTGTGTTTCGAATTAATTTTCTTGTTTCTTATTGAAAATAAGATTGTATTTTTTTTTTTAGTTTAAGTAAATTCAATCAATCTTTTATTTACAGGAAAAAAAAGACTGTTGCTAAGGCTGTTTGGCCTAAACTTAAATGAGTAGATGGAGGGTAGTGAAAAGGAGTGTATTTTTCCGAATTTTCATTGTTATAGTAGTACATTTTCATGATTACATGTATGTATAATATTTCTCAGTAAATTTTAATGTGATATTGTACCAATTAAAATTATATAATTAATACAAGTAAGACTTGCATTTGCCTTAAAAGATATAGAAGTACGTGATTATTTGTTTTCAAACACACTTTCTCTGTTTTGAAACTTATAAAGGTATGGATCTCGGCTTATCTGTTTGGTTGAATACAAATGTGAATTCATAGAGTTTCAAAATCAACAGTTAGCCCTATTTTTGTGTGTGTGTGTAAACAATCTAATCTTTAGATAGATGCTAAAATTAAAATCATTTTTCTTAATAAGAAGAAAAAAGTGCAACTTAAGCACGCCTGAATGTAAAAAGGTGTACCCGACTTATTCTTTCACGATAAGAATTTACCGATTTCGGTATTTTAACAAAACTGTTTACGAGGGCAAATAAATAAATGAACGCTATCAAATCAACATTTAAATTTACGTGGATTTTTCCAAAAGAATTTATGAGTATGCACCATCAGGATTCAAAAATATTTCAACCTGTCCTTATTAGATGTTATTTCATTATAATTCTTTAAACTTACAAGTCGAAGATGCTAGCTTTTGTGAATTGTATTAATAAGTATATAATATTAAGATGACAACCAAAAAAAACTTCATACAAGGTCATCTTTATTCTCAAGTAGAAAGTTTATATAAATAGTTTATGCCGTAGCCACAGCCGGATTTGTATCCCTTGTATCGGATTCTTCTTTCATTCTTTCCAAAAATGATTAATCTAAGGTTAATATTTTTTTTAAATTCATTGTTAGCCACCGAGCTTGTTCATTTCTTACTATATAGAGATGAAGTTTTTTTTAGAAAATTAATGTTCTTTATTCTAATATATTGGCTGTATCTGCCTTTTACAAATAAGACAATAACATTAATTGAAAAAGGAGACGTGGAATTGTTTTCACTGAGAGGACTTTCAAACAAAGTCCAAATGAAATAGATTTGACCAACTATTGGTCACTATACACTTCACAATGAACAAAACCCATACCGTATCAAAATTGCCTGATTTATGACAAAATCATAAACAAATATGTCAGGCAGCAACTTACGACAGCCGCTATATTACATGTTCCTGACCAGGGACAGACACATATATAATGAAGCGGGGTTAAACATGTTTGTGAGCACTCAAACCTCCCTTAACATGGTGCCGTGGTGTAGCAATACAACATTATTTTTTTTGCAGAGAATGATAATTCATTTATATTTCATTTTATCTGAAAGTTGAAAGAGAATTCATTCACTTAATGGTTCTAAATATTCAATGCGGAAAAATTCTCCTGCCCTTACCTCCTTCCTTCCGCCACCCACAACCCATCCCGAAATGTTCATCACTTATATGCAAATGCTGACTAATGTTGTATACATATATATGGTTAAAACATTTGGTTGAGGCAATCTAAAGTTTGAGAACAGAAACGACAGCTTTAGCTTTTTTCATTTATAAAAGGGCATAACTCAAGAACGGTAACAGTGACGCTACCCAATTTATAACTTGATCTGTGTTTTGTGGTGATAAGCATTTCGTGTAAGTTTTAAAACATTTGGTTAAGGCATACTAAAGTTAGAGAACGGAAACCAATTTTTGGGACTTTCTGGACGGACGGGACAGACGGGTCGGACGGACATGGGTAACATTTAACGCTACGTCAGGGGCATAACAACAGGTCAGTAAAACAGTGACATGCCTTTCCGAAAGTTACAACATTTGCCAGCTTTTGTATATGCCGTATTCATATTGTATACATCAGGTATGTAAAAGATGTATTAGGACTGTGTTTAAGCCTTGTATTGTGTATACATCTTAAATGGTGTCAAGCGAATTGTATTTTTATCAAATGCATAATTAGATATTTGAACATAATACTTTATTTTCTTTAAAAAGACGGCAAATCAATATTTTGAAATAAGCAAGTTGCCATACAGTTGAAAACAAGTTGCCATACAGTAAATTTGTCAACACGAGCAAGTTGCCGTACCCTAGACTTTATTTTTATGGTCTATATTCTTTAAAACCATCATTTTGACAACAAATTTCAGTAAATATGATGCCACACTATAATAATCTAAAAAGTGTCTGGAAAATTTACCGATTTCGGTATTTTAACAAAACTGTTTACGAGGGCAAATAAATAAATGAACGCTATCAAATCAACATTTAAATTTACGTGGATTTTCCAAAAGAATTTATGAGTATGCACCATCAGGATTAAAAATATTTCAACCTGTCCTTATTAGATGTTATTTCATTATAATTCTTTAAACTTACAAGTCGAAGATGCTAGCTTTTGTGAATTGTATTAATAAGTATATAATATTAAGATGACAACCAAAAAAAAACTTCATACAAGGTCATCTTTATTCTCAAGTAGAAAGTTTATATAAATAGTTTATGCCGTAGCCACAGCATGATTTGTATCCCTTGTATCGGATTCTTCTTTCATTCTTTCCAAAATGATTAATCTAAGGTTAATATTTTTTAAATTCATTGTTAGCCACCGAGCTTGTTCATTTCTTACTATATAGAGATGAAGTTTTTTAGAAAATTAATGTTCTTTATTCTAAGATATTGGCTGTATCTGCCTTTTACAAATAAGACAATAACATTAATTGAAAAGGAGACGTGGAATTGTTTTCACTGAGAGGACTTTCAAACAAAGTCCAAATGAAATAGATTTGACCAACTATTGGTCACTATACACTTCACAATGAACAAAACCCATACCGTATCAAAATTGCCTGATTTATGACAAAATCATAAACAAATATGTCAGGCAGCAACTTACGACAGCCGCTATATTACATGTTCCTGACCAGGGACAGACACATATATAATGAGGCGGGGTTAAACATGTTTGTGAGCACTCAAACCTCCCTTAACATGGTGCCGTGGTGTAGCAATACAACAATATTTTTTTTGCAGAGAATGATAATTCATTTATATTTCATTTTATCTGAAAGTTGAAAGAGAATTCATTGACTTAATGGTTCTAAATATTCAATGCGGAAAATTCTCCTGCCCTTACCTCCTTCCTTTCCGCCACCCACAACCCATCCCGAAATGTTCATCACTTATATGCAAATGCTGACTAATGTTGTATACATATATATGGTTAAAAATTTGGTTGAGGCAATCTAAAGTTTGAGAACAGAAACGACAGCTTTAGCTTTTTTCATTTATAAAGGGCATAACTCAAGAACGGTAACAGTGACGCTACCCAATTTATAACTTGATCTGTGTTTTGTGGTGATAAGCATTTCATGTAAGTTTTAAAACATTTGGTTCAGGCATACTAAAGTTAGAGAACGGAAACCAATTTTGGGACTTTCTGGACGGACGGAACAGACGGGTCGGACGGACATGGGTAACATTTAACGCTACGTCAGGGGCATAACAACAGGTCAGTAAAACAGTGACATGCCTTTCCGAAAGTTACAACATTTGCCAGCTTTTGTATATGCCGTATTCATATTGTATACATCAGGTATGTAAAAGATGTATTAGGACTGTGTTTAAGCCTTGTATTGTGTATACATCTTAAATGGTGTCAAGCGAATTGTATTTTTATCAAATGCATAATTAGATATTTGAACATAATACTTTATTTTCTTTAAAAGACGGCAAATCAATATTTTGAAATTAGCAAGTTGCCATACAGTTGAAAACAAGTTGCCATACAGTAAATTTGTCAACACGAGCAAGTTGCCGTACCCTAGACTTTATTTTTATGGTCTATATTCTTTAAAACCATCATTTTGACAACAAATTTCAGTAAATATGATGCCACACTATAATAATCTAAAAAGTGTCTGGAAAACTAATGAAAACAGTTGAATATCTTGCCAATGGGGCGACAGAGGACGATCGACCTCGAAATTTTGAGGTACTAAGTGGCAAGTTCTTGAGTATAACACAAAATATTGTCTTAATTTTGTACTTATCGGCCTAATAATTTAAAGAATTATATATCAGAAAATCATTTCTTAAGCGGTACCCTCGTCAAATCAGTAGAAATGCTTTAAATTGAATGAATTCTTACCTTGTTTACTTTTTTTTCCATTTCTCTCCGCTTCGTTAGTACCCAATTTACGGTGGGGATGATACACAGTGATAAAAGATTAGCAAAAAATCAAGATTTGATAAAAGAGGAGTTTTGAAGATAACATACATTACCAGTATTTACAATTTCTGGTTCAAGTATGAACCCATGGACAAAATTTAAACCCTTAATACAAACAATAAAAGACCAGCAACACTCGTAAACGCACGTTTTTGTGACAAGTTTTATATAATTTGCGATATAATCCTGGGCTTCCTTCTAAGAGGTAGCGCTGTGACAGTAATTTTGTTATCAGTAGCAATTTAAAAGTATAATGTTTAAGAAAGTTTCTGTTCAGTGTAGTGGTTTGGTAAATTAAATCATTTTCTTAACTCAAATATCGAGAAAAAAAAAAAACTAGTCACGGCAAACCATTCCCCCGTTGTCGGTATTAAAAAATGAAATGATTAACCGATTATAATCTGTTATTTTCTTCATCGTGCAAATGTTTGTTTAATAAGCAAGCAAACTATATAGTTTGATTTGTGATTTGCTCTTCTTTATCCAGTTTCAATGACTGCTTATTATAGAACTTGATTTCTCAATGGATTTTACACACCGATTATATGTCAGTTATGCTTCAGCAACTGGCACAATTTATTCTAAAATGTACAAACATTTATCAAATCAATAGTTACTCTATCTGATTAATAAAAGTGATCCTGAATCAAAGTGACATCAAAACATATGTCACAGTTAATTAAGGTAATGGACAAGTAAATGAACCGTCCATATATTTTTTAATTTTCCACACGAATTATTATTGAAAATATACATACACTAGGAAAATTTAGAACATACTCACCCCTTCTCGTCCAATGGACAATCAGTTTTTTCCCCTTTTAATTTTTATTGTACATGGCTGTCCAGGCACTATAAAATGCTATAAACGAATGATCTTCATTGTAGATTAATTACGAAAGTGAATTTTTAATAACTACACTAATGAAGCGTACAATCCCCTGAGGCAATTTCCATAGGATTATAGATGAAAGAGATAATTGTATTTTCCCGCGTTTCGTTTAAGTATAGCGGGAAAATATTGTATTGACGGGTACGTAACCCGAAAATTCACTGCTCTACGATTGCTACATTAATCGCGAGTGGGAGAGTCGATCACGGGGAGGAACTGAATTATTCGGGTTAACGGGTGCGGGTCGTATGAATATATAATAGGGTCACTTATAGTGACCAATGGGTGTACTTTCTGGTAATAAAGCATAGGTGTCACTTTCTAGCTGTCGTGCAACGAGTGAACACTCAACTGACATTTTTGATGTAGATACGTTGATATTTTTTATGATTGCATTTTGATTCGCAAATAAACACATGTTTAAGATGTAGGACAGAGCACCTGACCCTGGAGATGGGATTGTGCACTTGGCATCCACTGACACAGGTTTCTGGAGCTTTTTGATCGATTATATTGTTTTTTTTTATCTCTAGTTGTTCCTGGTCGGCCCTGACCGTCTATGAAGGGGTGTACTTAGTCAAAGTATGTTTTGTTGTGTTTAGGATAATATATTATAATACATAGGAATTGTAAGATTTTGAATTATGAATGCATTGCAATAATGATAATAATAATATTTGTGTGAATATTTATAATACAATCTGGCGTCCATCGAGCATGACTGGCTGTCGGCAAACTAAGATTATGTTTGCGTTGTTTATATTTGGCACGAGTATGTAGTTAATACCAGTTTGAATATTGTAAACGTTTATAAAGGTACATATATGGAACAAAACAAAAACAATTGAAAAGGAGGCAAAGGTGTAGGTCAAATAATATCTAATCTAATTTTTGTACCAGATCGTAAAAAAGTACATGTCAAAGACTTAGTTTACGAGATATACTCATATTTAATATCACATCAAAAGTATATAAATTCATATACAGTGTTTAGTTTCGTACACACATTTTTAACAATTTCCATAGATGTACAACAAACAGATATGGTCGTTTTTTATATAGATTAGACCGTTGGTTTTCCCGTTTGAATGGTTTTACACTAGTAATTTTTTGGGGCCCTTTATAGCTTGCTGTTCGGTGTGAGCCAAGGCTCCGTGTTGAAGGCCGTATTTTGACCTATAATGGTATAATTTTATGAATTATGACTTGGATGGAGAGTTGTCTCATTGGCACTCATACATCATCCTCTTATATCTATGGTCACCAACTTCGTTTTTGAAGCGACGCAACTTGCGACCGTTTAGTGTAAAAACCAACAAAACTCCTGACGTCGGATTTATTAAAAAGCGTCACGTGATCAGAATTGATGATCAATTATCCGATTTTCTTGCTGCCGTTTGACAGATTTATTTAATTCACTATGTGTACACAAATAATCCAAGTTTATCGTCCATTCGATGTGAACTTGTTTTTTAACTTACACTCACATTTTTCAAAACAAGGAGATGTTGTCCTCACGGATCGCACAAATTCACGGATCCTCACGATTCGGCCACATTTACGACCGATTTAAGAGTTGTTACGATTTATTATGAGCTATTTACGGTTTATTACGAATTGTTACGAGTTATTTCGATGTATATACTGTAAAATTTCGTGATTTGTTACTCGTTGTCACTAATAACTACGAGCAACTTACGGGCATTTTACTAGCTTATTACGGATTATTACGGTTTTATTACGGAATGTTACTATTCATCGAAGCTTTAACGTGGTAGTTACGACCTGTTTACGTGTTGTTACGAGTAGTTACGAGTTTATTACGAGTCCTTATTATTTTGCAGCTCTTATACCTTTCCCCAAATCGTAAACAATATGCAAAAATACGTAAAGTATACATATCTATTCGTAAAGTACTCGTAACTACACGTTAAGTGCTCGTAATAACTCGTAACCATCCGTAAAACCATCGTAACACGACTCGGATGAAATCGTAAGCATTCGTAATAATCCGTAAACAAAAAGTAAAATCACCGTAACGAAATCGCAGTCATTAACGGATTCTTGCGAGCAGTTTACGGATTGTTACATGTTGTTGCGAGCGTTTTACGATACTTTCGGATTGTTACGAGTTATTTACGAAAAAATCAATTCGTGGACAACCAGGAGAAGATTTGTGACATGTCAAAAAATTTGCCTCTCCTTTCATGAATCCTTAAGAGTGTCTGCGAGTTGTTGCGAGATGTGACGAGTTAATTATTTGTGGATAACAGGACCATATAAGACTCATGCGGCTTTTCTTTTACAAAATTTCTTTGCCAAATCCCAGATGATATATCATTTTTTTAATCCGGTTCATTCTCATGACGACATTAAAACTGTACTGTCCATAATTCATCATACACACAGACCTATTCCCCATTTCCATATGGATCCCTTTCAGAACTTTTTAATTTATAGCAGCTCCGGAATTATAAACGTTCCATGAAAATGTATCTTTTTTTTTTAAATTCAGATGCAGATCAACGAGTTCTAAATGAATACAAAGTTTCATAAAAATGCGAAATACCACCAAAATACTATATACCACCATAGTCTGCTGATCTAAATAGCATGTCGTTTTACAAAGTAAAGGATATTCGCTGTACTTAGTCGTGTTTCAAACTGTAAATAATAGAATCGACATTTATCCACATAAATAAAAGACAAGAAGCAATGATTTCACAATATAAAAGTTTATCATTCATCCTTAAAGGTCAAAAGGTAGGATTTAAAGGCAAATTCCTTTACCTATGTGCTTTATAGTTAATATCACCACAATAGCAATGTACTCCTTCTATATACCGTATCATGACATCATTTTCCTGTAATGGCAATGCTTATCTACATTTGTCCAAACACTGAAACATAGTTTTTATGGTGCCATAAATATGCATATTTTCTATTGAAATTGCGATTTCTCAAAAGACTTTAAAAAAGTTAATTACTAGTAATCATTGATACTATAATTATTTATCGTTTTCTACCGGTTCCAAAGGTTTAATCGTCTATATCGATATTGTTTACTTCAATGAATTTTTAATGATTTTCATTGTGCATTGTTCTCTGTCCATTTTGCTGTTCAACCGATGAAAAGGGCAGGTTGAATACTCTAAAAATATCAATTACAAAAACTACCTTAACACGTAAGTAAAGAGCCTCGTCGGTGGTTGTCGTTGTTCATATCTTTATTAGTTTTTTTCTTGTCCATACTTTGATTTTGATGACATATCTTTGGAAGTCTCTAATTAATTCATTCACAATTTATCTGTACTAAGGCGTTTTAGAAATTGATACACGGTAAATATACATGAATGCCCTGATATTTTTACTGTTAGGGTTTTTTGCTTGTGAGAGAGCTGTCTACATATTCCATTATATTAATGTTCTATTTCTTTTACTGATTGCTGTGTCATTTGGTCTCTTGTGGAGAGTTGTCTCATTGGCAATCATATCACATCTTCTTATTTTTATGTACGGAACCATCATATGAATATAAACGCTATGCCATTCTCACAATCGTCAGACATCATGGAGGTTTGACCTGACAGTGTATGAAGTTTGTTAGTAGCATAATATGGTCACATATGTGCTCTAATTAAATATTAATGGAAGATTTTAGTCAGAAACAGGACACTTACCTTTAAGACTTTTTATTTCTTTTTATATTATGTAGTTGGCTTTTGTCTCATTGACAAATACTCCAAATCTCTTTTATTCATAATGTAATTACAATATCATAGCTGAACATCTTATGACAGTTTATTACGAGTCCTTATTATTTTGCAGCTCTTATACCTTTCCCCAAATCGTAAACAATATGCAAAAATACGTAAAGTATACATATCTATTCGTAAAGTACTCGTAACTACACGTTAAGTGCTCGTAATAACTCGTTTCCATCCATAAAACCATCGTAACACGACTCGGATGAAATCGTAAGCATTCGTAATAATCCGTAAACAAAAAGTAAAATCACCATAACGAAATCGCAGTCATTAACGGATTCTTGCGAGCAGTTTACGGACATGTTTTACGATACTTTCGGATTGTAACGAGTTATTTACGAAAAAATCAATTCGTGAACAACCAGGAGATGATTTGTGACATGTCAAAAAATTTGCCTCTCCTTTCATGAATCCTTAAGAGTGTCTGCGAGTTCTTGCGAGATGTGACGAGTTAATTATTTGTGGATAACAGGACCATATAAGACTCATGCGGCTTTTCTTTTACAAAATATCTTTGCCAAATCCCAGATGATATATCTTTTTTTTTAATCCGGTTCATTCTCATGACGACATTAAAACTGTACTGTCCATAATTCATCATACAAACAGACCTATTCCCCATTTCCATATGGATCCCTTTCAGAACTTTTTAATTTATAGCAGCTCCGGAATTATAAACGCTCCATGAAAATGTATCTTTTTTTTTAAAATTCAGATGCAGATCAACGAGTTCTAAATGAATACCAAATTTCATAAAATGCGAAATACCACCAAAATACTATATATCACCATAGTCTGCTGATCTAAATAGCATGTCGTTTTACAAAGTAAAGGATATTCGCTGTACTTAGTCGTGTTTCAAACTGTAAATAATAGAATCGACATTTATCCACATAAATAAAAGACAAGAAGCAATGATTTCACAATATTATAAAAGTTTATCATTCATCCTTAAAGGTCAAAAGGTAGGATTTAAAGGCAAATTCCTTTACCTATGTGCATTATAGTTAATATCACAACAATAGCAATGTACTCCTTCTATATACCGTATCATGACATCATTTTCCTGTAATGGCAATGCTTATCTACATTTGTCCAAACACTGAAACATGGTGTCATAAATATGCATATTTTCTATTGAAATTGCGATTTCTCAAAAGACTTTAAAAAAGTTAATTAATCATTGATACTATAATTATTTATAGTTTTTCTACCGGTTCCAATGGTTTAATCGTCTGTATCGACATTGTTTACTTTAATGAATTTTAAATGATTTTCATTGTGCATTGTTCTCTGTCCATTTTGCTGTTCAACCGATAAAAAGGGCAGGTTGAATACTCTAGAAATATCAATTAAAAAAACTACCTTAACACGTAAGTAAAGAGCCTCGTCGGTGGTTGTCGTTGTTCATATCTTTATTAGTTTTTTTCTTGTACATACTTTGATTTTGATGACATATCTTTGGAAGTCTCTAATTAATTCATTCACAATTTATCTGTACTAAGGCGTTTTAGAAATTGATACACGGTAAATATACATGAATGCCCTGATATTTTTACTGTTAGGGTTTTTTGCTTGTGAGAGAGCTGTCTACATATTCCATTATATTAATGTTCTATTTCTTTTACTGATTGCTGTGTCATTTGGTCTCTTGTGGAGAGTTGTCTCATTGGCAATCATATCACATCTTCTTATTTTTATGTACGGAACCATCATATGAATATAAACGCTATGCCATTCTCACAATCGTCAGACATCATGGAGGTTTGACCTGACAGTGTATGAAGTTTGTTAGTAGCATAATATGGTCACATATGTGTGCTCTAATTAAATATTAATGGAAGATTTTAGTCAGAAACAGGACACTTACCTTTAAGACTTTTTATTTCTTTTTTATATTATGTAGTTGGCTTTTTGTCTCATTGACAAATACTCCAAATCTCTTTTTATTCATAATGTAATTACAATATCATAGCTGAACATCTTATGACATACGAATGTTTTGCTGGATTTACCTTCAAAAGGAATGCTATAAACAGAAAAAAGAGTATAAACTAAAGGAAATATGAATGCATTGGAAACTCACAGTACTGATAGAGCAAGCAGACAAAACCTGCATTGGAAACTCACAGTACTGATAGAGCAAGCAGACAAAACCTGCATTGGAAACTCACAGTACTGATAGAGCAAGCAGACAAAACCTGCATTGGAAACTCACAGTACTGATAGAGCAAGCAGACAAAACCTGCATTGAAAACTCACAGTACTGATAGAGCAAGCAGACAAAACCTGCATTGGAAACTCACAGTACTGATAGAGCAAGCAGACAAAACCTGCATTGGAAACTCACAGTACTGATAGAGCAAGCAGACAAAACCAAAAGCAAAAACAACAAAATAACTAAACAAAAACAACTTTATTTAGGATACTAGTAGTGTATACCTGATGGAATCTTGCTTAATTATCTTTTAAAAGTACGACTGTAGTCAAGTTTAATTCAAATTTGTCCAGTTGTTTCAGAGAAAAGAAGTTCGGTAAGGGTCATATTTGGCCCCGAATTTGAAGTCCAATGTTTCATTAAGAAAAAAAAGTCTCAAAGTGATGTAAAGACATAAAAGAAAGTGAAATATGACTATTTTTGTCAGTTTTACTTATAAAACGTTGACCTTTACACCCCAAATATGTCACAAATAGAGATTTTGGTGAAAGTTGAAATAAATGTCTGCATTTCAACCCAATTTGCGTCTAGGAAACATGGCGTGCAGGCTTTGACACACTAAATATTTAAGTCAGATAAATAAATTGTTACAAGAAACATAAAGTTAAAATTGTTTTGTCAACGCATGCGCTAAATGTTTCGAGTTCTAAAAGCTTAATGTAAATTTACCTATTTTCTTGGAATTTTCGTGGAAAATAAAAAATTGTGCTAGCTGTGACGTCATGAATACATGCTAATACGTTAATTTATAGCAAAAAAAACCCTATTTTCTATCTAGTCATTAAAAAAGTGTTTGTTTGACTGCAGGAATTAAAATGAATTCTAAGTTACTTTAATGAAAATAACAATTAGAAGGTTTAAGTGGATATCGAGAACAAGTTTCTATTTATTACATTTCTCATTTGATTCACAAAACCATTGACTTGTACTTAAAGTAACTTTATGTTCGGTCTCAATACAAACCTTTTGTGTTTGTAATTGATCTTTTTTCATCTAAATCCATGTTTTGGCATTCATCACCACACTGACTATCCTGTTCTTCCTTGTACACAGTACATTTCCATTAGTCATTATCGTTTCTATTTTAAGAACTCTATAGTCTGTGTTTTTGCTTAAGCTTCAGTAGCATATATTTTATATGTATTTAGAACATGCTATTTGAAAATGTTCAATAAAACTTTTCTTGACATTAACGCATCAATCAAATTCAATATAAACGCATTAAAAGTGGATTTAGCATGTATAAAACGAAGAGACGCATACAAAATTTTATTTATAGACAAATTATAACAAACCATTTTTATTAAAAACAAAAAAACAAAAAAACAAAAAAACGATATTAATTCAACTCTAAATATACGTTCAAAAAATTGCGCATTAATTTTTCGATCAAACTGTTTATAAGATTATTCAGACATTTTCGGATTACATTTGATACCGTCTATGATAAATTAATGTTTATGCTAAAAAAATAAACCAAATACGAGAAAGAACGTTGCATGAAAAGGGTCTGCTTGTATCTGCTTCAACATCTTTAACTTCTTCATGAACCACTTGTTTATTTTATAATTTAACTGGTGTTGATGCTTTAGGATCAGTTCTTCACGAATGCTCTTTTCATGAGATAAATTGGCGATCTGTATTTGAAGAGAAAAAAATAGAAAGGCCATTTATTATAAACAGAAGTGGTAAATACCATGTTATATCATCCATCCGAAAACAATTTTGTGTCGACGAATTTTCACGACAACGTTATTGTTCTAGCATATCATTTTAATGCTGTATTAAAACAAGGTATGCCAACGAATATTTGAGTATCGCTCGGTAGAACCATGGAAGTATAAAATTTCATTTTACTTCCATGGTAGTGCGGAGTATCGAATACCAAAACGATACTCGACTAATCGGTTTCCTGTTAGAATATTGCTGTCTTCTTTCTATAAATCTGATCTAAATTGTCAATTAAAATGCCTCCGAAAATACGTGGGCTATACCTAGGCTAACACTTTAAACTGAACATGTCTTAGCCATTCCGTCACATCGGTACCGTCAGAGCAAATATTTTCGTATGCAAGACTGTAATTTACAAAGTTGCAAAACCGACTGTCCCCAATAATAGTTGACAAGAAAATGTTTACAAATAAAATAAAATCGTTGCATCCTCTGGTGACCCTCAGTAAATATTTAAACTTCTAATCCTTACACCTTTGCAAACATTAGAACATACTCATCCGTTCTCGTCCAATGGAAAATCAGTATTTTCCCTTCTATTTTTCATAGTACATGGCTTTCCATGTACTATAAAATGCTATACATGATTGAATTTTCAGTGTAGATTAATTATGAAAGTGAACTCTTAAAAACTGCACTAATGAAGTGTACAATCCCCTGAGGCAATTTCCATAGGAAAAGATCAAAAAGAAATAATCATGAGTACTGTTGTTTGTCTAATTATTATAAATGAAAACAAGAGATCAGAACTATGAAAGCATTTTAAGTTGAGATTTCAACATTGCAAGTGTTATTTTATAGTGCATATTTAGACCCCCAAAAAAAATAAATAAAAGGGGCAAAGGTGTTGGTAAAAGAATATTTAACATAAAATCAATGAATATGAAAGTGTGAATATGTTCTAAATTGGTCAGACAATACTTGGTCATGTTTTATGAACATTTAAAACATGAACAAGTATTATCTAACCTATAAATATGGTTTTTCCTTGTTATAATATTTACGGCGGGAGACGTTTGCGCTTTTTGATAGGACATTTGCGCTTTAATTTTTAGGACAGTTGCGCTTTTTCAATTGGACATTTGCGCTTCATCAACATAAACATATTGGTTATTATATCAAAAACACAGAACATTTATATATGTATATACAGCTAAAGGAATCAACCTTTCCGAATCATGCTTATGTCAGATGAAAACGACAACACTCAAGAGGGTGAATGGAAGTAAATTCCTTATAACAACCATGACTCTTTCTAAAAATCAACATGTACAGCAGGTGGTTTAAAAATCAAATTTCGGTCTTCACAAATTGAAACAAACTTAGATAAACTATGATGGTACATTTCCTCGGACTATTCATGCAACAGAATTGACACAAGAGGGATATAGTTTTCAATTGTAAATCCATTAATGATAAAGCTACATGAAGAATTTAGGGCAAAATTTAAATGTTCCACCCATAAAATTTTCATTTTCTCCATTGTTTACCAAGAAACATATACTTTATTTTTTTTGTTCTATATATGGTTTACCCGAATAATTTTTTGATTTTTTTTCGTTTGTTCGGAAGAGCTTTCAAAGAATATGTGAACATCTTTTCATGACTTTGGTAAATTTTGTTAGGATTACAGGTAAACAATGAAAGGTAAAAAGCGCAAAATGTCCTGTCAATTTTGTTCAGGTGTATCAAAATTTAAACCGCAAATATCCATGGTGTTTGGAGTGCAAATGTCCTTTCGTGTTTCAGGTAAAAAAGCGCAAATATCCTGCGCCCAATTTTTAAATAGGTGTTCATTAAATTATATTAATTAGATTATTGTTTTTTTTACTTTATTAGTATTTGTAGGTAATGAGCTATTAATTATGGTGTGTGATTCCTTGTCCCAGATACTTGTGTATATATCTTTATTCTCACAAACCAAGTTACAAAGGTATAGAGATAATTATACATATTTCAATACAATTACATAAATAATGTACGAAAGTAGATAGAGGCATTTACAATTGTTCACCCAGAAAAGTTCAATTTGTTATTGATCTTTTTAATTAGTTTACACAGCTCATTCAGTTCTGAACATGTTTTGGAATTCATTAAATCATGCAACTTCAAAGTGTTAGGTCTATTCCTATAATGAAATGTAATACATTGTTTTCTACAGTTATCAAAAGCTGAACAATTAAAAATGTAATGGTATTCATCACCAATAGCATCTAAATTGCACAATACACACTTTCTGTTTTCTCTTTCTATGTTTTGCCATCTTCCAGTTTCAATTGGAAACCTCATGTTCAGAGTTCGAGATTTTAAAAATAATGATATCTGTCTGTCATCCAAAATACTAAAATATTTCTCAAACTGTTTATAAGATTATTCAGACATTTTCGGATTACATTTGATACCGTCTATGATAAATTAATGTTTATGCTAAAAAATAAACCAAATACGAGAAAGAACGTTGCAAGAAAAGGGTCTGCTTTTTCTGCTTCAACATCTTTACCTTCTTCATGAATCACTTGTTTATTTTATAATTTAACTGGTGGTGATGCTTTAGGATCAGTTCATCACGAATGCTCTTTTCATGAGATAAATTGGCGATCTGTATTTGAAGAGAAAAAAAATAGAAAGGCCATTTATTATAAACAGAAGTGGTAAATACCATGTTATATCATCCATCCGAAAACAATTTTGTGTCGACGAATTTTCACGACAACGTATTGTTCTAGCATATCATTATAATGCTGTGTTAAAACAAGGTATGCCAACGAATATTTGAGTATCGCTCGGTAGTACCATGGAAGTATTATATTTCATTTTACTTCCATGGTAGTGCGGAGTATCGAATACCAAAACGATACTCGACTAATCGGTTTCCTGTTAGAATATTGCTGTCTTATTTCTATAAAATTGATCTAAATTGTCAATTAAAATGCCTCCGAAAATACGTGGGCTATACCTAGGCTAACACTTTAAACTAAACATGTCTTAGCCATTCCGTCACATCGGTACCGTCAGAGCAAATATTTTCGTATGCAAGACTGTAATTTACAAAGTTGCAAAACCGACTGTCCCCAATAATAGTTGACAAGAAAATGTTTACAAATAAAATAAAATCGTTGCATCCTCTGGTGACCCTCAGTAAATATTCAAACTTCTAATCCTTACACCTTTGCAAACATTAGAACATATCCGTTCTCGTCCAATGGAAAATCAGTATTTTCCTTCTATTTTCATAGTACATGGCTTTCCATGCACTATAAAATGCTATACATGAATGAATTTTTAGTGTAGATTAATTATGAAAGTGAACTCTTAAAACTGCACTAATGAAGTGTACAATCCCCTGAGGCAATTTCCATAGGAAAAGATCAAAAAGAAATAATCATGAGTACTGTTGTTTGTCTAATTATTATAAATGAAAACAAGAGATCAGAACTATGAAAGCATTTTAAGTTGAGATTTCAACATTGCAAGTGTTATTTTATAGTTCATATTTAGACCCCCAAAAAAAAATAAATAAAAGGGGCAAAGGTGTTGGTAAAGAATATTTAACATAAAATCAATGAATATGAAAGTGTGAATATGTTCTAAATTGGTCAGACAATACTTGGTCATGTTTTATGGACATTTAAAACATGAACAAGTATTATCTAACCTATAAATATGGTTTTCCTTGTTATAATATTTACGGCGGGAGACGTTTGCGCTTTTGATAGGACATTTGCGCTTTAATTTTTAGGACATTGCGCTTTTCAATTGGACATTTGCGCTTCATCAACATAAACATATTGGTTATTATATCAAAACACAGAACATTTATATATGTATATACAGCTAAAGGAATCAACCTTTCCGAATCATGCTTATGTCAGATGAAAACGACAACACTTAATTCAAGAGGGCGGATGGAAGTAAAATCCTTATGACAACCACGACTCTTTCTTAAAGTCAACATGTACAGAAGGTGGTTTAAAAATCAATTTGCGGTCCTCACAAATAGAAACAAACTTAGATAAACTATGGTGGTACATTTCCTCGGACTATCATGCAACCGAATTGACATTAGAGGGATAAAGTTTTCAATTTTAAATCCATGAATTATAAAGCTACATGAAGAATTTAGGGCAAAATTTAAATGTTCCATCCATAAAAGTTTCATTTTCTCAATTGTTTACCAAGAAACATATACTTTATTTTTTTGGTTCTATATCTGATTTACCCGAATAATTTTTTCAGATTTTTTCGTTTGTTCGGAAGAGCTTTCAAAGAATATGTGAACATCTTTCCATGACTTTGGTAAACAAAATTTAAGATTAAAGGTAAACAATGAAAGGTAAAAAGCGTAAATGTCCTGTCAATATTGTTCAGGTGTATCAAAATTTAAACCGCAAATATCCATGGTGTTTGAGTGCAAATGTCCTTTCGTGTTTCAGGTAAAAAGCGCAAATATCCTGCGCCCAATTTTTAAATAGGTGTTCATTAAATTATATTAATTAGATTATTGTTTTTTTACTTTATTAGTATTTGTAGGTAATGAGCTATTAATTATGGTGTGTGATTCCTTGTCCCAGATACTTGTGTATATATCTTTATTCTCACAAACCAAGTTACAAAGGTATAGAGATAATTATACATATTTCAATACAATTACATAAATAATGTACGAAAGTAGATAGAGGCATTTACAATTGTTCACCCAGAAAAGTTCAATTTGTTATTGATCTTTCTAATTAGTTTACACAGCTCATTCAGTTCTGAACATGTTTTGGAATTCATTAAATCATGCAACTTCAAAGTGTTAGGTCTATTCCTATAATGAAATGTAATACATTGTTTTCTACAGTTATCAAAAGCTGAACAATTGAAAATGTAATGGTATTCATCACCAATAGCATCTAAATTGCACAATACACACTTTCTGTTTTCTCTTTCTATGTTTTGTCATCTTCCAGTTTCAATTGGAAACCTCATGTTTAGAGTTCGAGATTTTAAAAATAATGATATCTGTCTGTCATCCAAAATACTAAAATATTTCTCAAACTCCAAAGTATCCTTATATAAACGGTAATTTAATTCTTTTGGTGATTGCTGTAGGCGTTCCAGCCAATTTTGTTTAAACTGATCTATTAAGTTCTGTTTAATGGTTACATGTATTCATATTTACAAAAAAGATGTTGTTCCAAACACATGACAAGCCACACGTGATTTGGCTTGTTTTAACTATAAAATATTTGTACCATATTTGACTGTGGCTAAATTATATAAAATAACAGGTAATTTGTCAGGTTTTCCAGTTACCAACTTAAACCAATAATTAATCATTCGTTATTTGATTGAAATTTCTAATGGATATCTTCCCAATTCACCATATATCATAAAATCAGGAGTAGACTTTTTTACTCCAAGTAATATTTTACAAAATTTAATGTAAACCCTTTCGATTATTGAATTATTTCCAAAACCCCAAACTTCACACCCATACAGAAGTATTGGTTTGACAATTTTATCAAATAAATCAAGTTGGCATTCAATTGAAAGATTATGTACTCTTCCTTTTCGAATTTAATTTGTACATCGCATGTGTTGCTTTTTCACATTGCTTTTTTGTAGATGGTTTTTCGTCCGTTGAACAACACACCACAGAATGTAAAGTACGTATTTTTGTGTTTCCGTGTTGTAGATATATTCCCGAGCGAGTACTCGAGTATCGCTCTATAAAACCAACGAGTACTCGATTAGTAATTGTTCACGGGGTTGACATCCCTAGTTAAAACCCATTTCATAATTTCAGTTCGATGGAAAGTTAGGCACAAGTTAGAATCATTTGATATTTCGTTAATACCTAATTTCAACAACAAGTCCCTATACAATTTAGATTTTATGGATATTTTTTACTCTTGATTTTGACTCTTTGTCAGATATTCGTAGTTTTATCTATGTAATGCCAATAAACATTTTAACCTTAACTTTCCTTTTAATAATTTTATTACTTAAAGTTTAAAATTTATGAAAATCTTACAAAATCCTTGTTGTTTTTTTTAATAGTTTTTGAAAGAAAAAAGGTGCCAGTGTTAAATGTAATTAAAATCTAGAGAGAAACATTTCCCGCCAAATTTTCAATTGATTATATCTCATAAACAAGGACACGGAATTTCATTTTTTTCTGCTTTTTATGTTCCTTTGTTTATATACTAGCAATTTGTTACAGTCTTTTAAAAAGCTTGTTATTTTGAAGCACAGGAGCGAACATCCTTAAAGCTCATTATTTAGATGTTTTGATAATAAAAGCCAATTGGTTTCATAAAAATTCGAATTTTATGACTTTTTTGTGTGTGATTGAAACGCACAACTGCTTTGACACAACAGTTCTTAGTTGATGCTAACTAAATTAAAGAAACTAAGAATTTGCGCTCTTCGAGTTTTATGTATGCATTACTATAACAATGAACGTTACTGTGACTTGACTATGGGTGTTACTGTTTACCTGTACCTATTGTTCAACCAGATTGAAACATTGACAATACAATAAGGACATTTAAATTGACCAGTTGGTATTGTTAGATTTAAATCTACCTTGATGCTACCTGTACAGTTTTTATTCACCTAACCCAAAATTTCAGCATGCTTATTTCATGAAGTTTTTCTTGACCTAGGATTATTCTATCAAAAATTGAAAGGGTAGAAATATTTTGGTTTTCATTGTTTTAAATCCCAGTATTGATAATATTTCTAAAATTTACCAAAAATCTTAATCAGTAAAATATTTAATAACTGCATATTAAATATGTATGAAAATTAAAACTGTTTTTACATAATAAATGAGTTTTAAAATTTTTAACCCTCATACATAGTATTGTCCAGTTGTCAGTGAAACAAGAAAGAGCTATCCAGGTGTTTTCATTTTCAATTTTCAGATGGATTATATGTTGTGCATTTCTTTATAATGTCCCTTCAAGATTTTGATTTTGGATTATGATATTTGAAATCTATTGGAATCAATGTGCATAACATATTGGATTCATTTTATTTGAATCCCTTCTCAGATGCCTTTTTATAGTAACTTTGCTTCATAAAATGTGACTTGTTTTTTCCAAGAATGGATTGTCATGAAGGTATCAAGAAGGAATTAATTCATTCAAAATGTGTTGTGTGGCTTTAACATGATGATGTACATGTAAAATTCATAATAATATTGGAGTATACCTTGCAGTGTTTTTCTTTGAAATCTATTATAAGAGGACTTTTGTGCAAAAAGTACTGGGTTCACTCAAGGAAATTCAATTTGCATAATATAGATTAAGTTATCTAAAAGGTTATAAAAAATCAAAACTTGAATGCAAGAAGGAGAAATAATTTCAACATGTGTCTGTGGCTTTGAATGCAATTTTGAAAACATTCATTATATAAATTTAGGATATATTATAAGAGTGATTCACCTGTTTAAATGGGATATATATCATGCAAATGAAACAAAATGTTAAATTTATATAGTGGATATAGTCTAATGTAATGATAAAGTGAAAAGAAAAGTAAAATATTCCAAAATATTCCTAACGTTTGGATAACGTGAATGTGAAATTGAAATAATCATTATAAAGTTCTGGATCTAATATTGTTTAATTGGAACATATACTTTGGTAAATGAAATAAAACTCAATACTGTGGATATAGTAAAATCAAGTGATATAGTGAAAATACATGAATAAACTTATCCAAAATATTTTAAAGTGAGAATAATCATTTTAAATATGATAATGGAAATAATCAAATATTGCAAAATTCTGTACCTGTTTTTGGGAATATATATATCATGGGATATTAAACAGAATATGGATATAGATAGAAAATCTAGTTATATAGTGAAAACGTAAACAAATATTCGAAAACTTTCATAAAATTAGGAAAATGTTATAAATTGTTTCAGATAAAGAAAATGGAATATTGGATGAGATGTAAATATCAGTGTCAATATTAGAGTAAATAGTTCATTCAAATATGATTTTGATATTTCAGTATGAATATGCATAAACAATTTGTACAAGAAACATGTCAATAAGTGTAAAACAAATGTCTAAATGAAGAATGCACACAGTTGTTCTGGTGTTTATTAATCCTGGAAATAAGTCAAGTAGTTCAGATTTCCAGAGAAGCAAAAACAAATTATTTTGAGTTATTTCCCTTTAGAAAAAGCCAAAGAGATATTAAAAAGGTTTTCTTTTCAACAATATACAAGAAATCCAAGCACAAATAGTATTTGGCTATGAAAACATTAAGAGGAAATGTAGTGAATTATACGACATGCAATTAAATTCCCTGTAAAAAAAAACATATAGTCTTGATTTGGCTCGCTTACTCCTAAAATTTTAAATGACAGTAAAATAAAAATCTGTTTTTCCTTCTAAATATTGTGTTTTTTGGGCATTTGTATGACCAATTATTTCTGGGAAAACATCCATTTCAATAACAAAAAGACTAATAAAAATGTTTATTTCCTTACCTGTTTTTGGATTCTCTAATAAAAAACGTGAGAAAAGGATTTTTTTTATTAAATCCGCAGTTTTTAGTAAATATAAGAACATGAAATAAGTTTGCGTCTAGTTATCATATATAAGTGGTCATATTCTAGCATTATTCATACCATATAAACTAATTTAGACTGAATGCATATTATGTTATTCAACAAAGAAAAATTAAAGCCTTGATGCCATATTTATAAGTTTTGAAAAACCTATCTCATTTATACTACAACAGTAACAATTAAACAGGTGAAGTGATAGGACATCATCCAGGTAGACTCTAAATCAAAATACATGAGTGATCAAAAATGTTTTCTTCCCTTTCAATTTGTTTTAAAGGATAATCTTAGGTTAAGAAAAACTTCATGAAAAAAGCATGCTGAAAGTTTTGGTTAGGTGAATAAAAATCATTACAGGTAGCATCAAGGTAGATTTAAATCTAACAAAACCAACTGGTCAATTCAAATGTCCCAATTGTATTGTCAGTATTACAATCTGGTTGAACAATAGGTACAGGTAAACAGTAACACCCATAGTCAAGTCACAGTAAGAACCAAAAGAGATGGCCAAAGAGGGACATTGATCGGGAGCTTATACAAACGGGACAATAAACACTCACAAAACCACCTCAAGTCCATTTTGCTTTAAATGAATGCAAGAAGGAGAAATAATTTCAACATGTGTCTGTGGCTTTAAATGCAATTTTGAAAACATTCATTATATAAATTTGGGATATATTATAAGAGTGATTCACCTGTTTAAATGGGATATATATCATGCAAATGAAACAAAATGTTAAATTTATATAGTGGATATAGTCTAATGTAATGATAAAGTGAAAAGAAAAGTAAAATATTCCAAAATATTCCTAACGTTTGGATAACGTGAATGTGAAATTGAAATAATCATTATAAAGTTCTGGATCTAATATTGTTTAATTGGAACATATACTTTGGTAAATGAAATAAAACTCAATACTGTGGATATAGTAAAATCAAGTGATATAGTGAAAATACATGAATAAACTTATCCAAAATATTTTAAAGTGAGAATAATCATTTTAAATATGATAATGGAAATAATCAAATATTGCAAAATTCTGTACCTGTTTTGGGAATATATATATCATGGGATATTAAACAGAATATGGATATAGATAGAAAATCTAGTTATATAGTGAAAACGTAAACAAATATTCGAAAACTTTCATAAAATTAGGAAAATGTTATAAATTGTTTCAGATAAAGAAAATGGAATATTGGATGAGATGTAAAATATCAGTGTCAATATTAGAGTAAATAGTTCATTCAAATATGATTTTGATATTTCAGTATGAATATGCATAAACAATTTGTACAAGAAACATGTCAATAAGTGTAAAAACAAATGTCTAAATGAAGGAATGCACACAGTTGTTCTGGTGTTTATTAATCCTGGAAATAAGTCAAGTAGTTCAGATTTCCAGAGAAGCAAAAACAAATTATTTTGAGTTATTTCCCTTTAGAAAAAGCCAAAGAGATATTAAAAAGGTTTTCTTTTCAACAATATACAAGAAATCCAAGCACAAATAGTATTTGGCTATGAAAACATTAAGAGGAAATGTAGTGAATTATACGACATGCAATTAAATTCCCTGCAAAAAAAAACATATAGTCTTGATTTGGCTCGCTTACTCCTAAAATTTTAAATGACAGTAAAATAAAAATCTGTTTTTCCTTCTAAATATTGTGTTTTTTTGGCATTTGTATGACCAATTATTTCAGGGAAAACATCCATTTCAATAACAAAAAGACTAATAAAAATGTTTATCTCCTTACCTGTTTTTGGATTCTCTAATAAAAAAAAATGGGAAAAGGATTTTTTTTATTAAATCCGCAGTTTTTAGTAAATAAAAGAACATGAAATAAGTTTGCGTCTAGTTATCATATATAAGTGGTCATATTCTAGCATTATTCATACCATATAAACTAATTTAGACTGAATGCATATTATGTTATTCAACAAAGAAAAATTGAAGCCTTGATGCCATATTTATAAGTTTTGAAAAACCTATCTCATTTATACTACAACAGTAACAATTAAACAGGTGAAGTAATAGGATATCATCCAAGTAGACTCTAAATTAAAATACATGAGTGATCAAAAATATTTTCTTCCCTTTCAATTTGTTTTAAAGAATAATCTTAGGTTAAGAAAAACTTCATGAAAAAAGCATGCTGAAAGTTTTGGTTAGGTGAATAAAAATCTTTACAGGTAGCATCAAGGTAGATTTAAATCTAACAAAACCAACTGGTCAATTCAAATGTCCCAATTGTATTGTCAGTATTACAATCTGGTTGAACAATAGGTACAGGTAAACAGTAACACCCATAGTCAAGTCACAGTAAGAACCAAAAGAGATGGCCAAAGAGGGGACATTGATCGGGAGCTTATACAAACGGGACAATAAACACTCACAAAAACCACCTCAAGTCCATTTTGCTTTAAAGAGCTTCAGCCTTAATTCTAGTTAAACTTTCAAATTTTTCAATGTACATACCTTTATTCCTTTCCAAAGCCGAAACATTGAAAACTTGGTTGACACATTTAAGGGCTAGTGATCCAACAGCTTTTGACTAAATTCTGTAAAGAACTGAAGTAAGACGGACTGTTTTGCGAAGGTTTTGGTTATGTGGAAAAAAACCGTTGATTTAGCATGATAATCTTTGTGAAAAAATCTTCAGTTTTGGAAACATGTTGCGCAGTACAATCCTAGATAAGTCTTTTGTTATACTTCTGCTTTATTTTTATCTACTGAAGATATTTATCTGATTTCAAAATGTACATTTTACTCTGTCAGACTAGACAATGTTAAATAAGTAACGAAATAGAGTTTATTTGATTGAGATGTTTTGTATTCCTTATAAAGGGCAAAAAATAACTTTTTATTTTAAATTGAATCGTTATTTTTTCTATGAAAAAAAAAATCGTTTTCGTTGGTGATTATCAAAAAGGGCTTCCTGCACAAAATGGTATACTTTTTATTACGCTACTATTACAGTTTGTAAAGGATGTGCTGGTCACATTTCGAACACATATCTATTAATGGCGAACAGATCATGCTTGGCATGAATGTTGACCTTTAATGTTTTCGTCTGTTTATGAATTTGATGCTGATGTCAGAGCATCTGTTGTCATTAATTTTTCCATTCACAACTTTCCTGGAATCTGATCGTTTAAGAACTTGTTACTAGTAACTTCCAGTATGGTGACGTTTATACATCTATGCTTGCTTAATATTTTATTTACGTTTACTCATATCTTTTTTTTTGTCTAAATCTAGTTGAAATAATATAAATACATAACCACCGTGATTCTTTTGTACATTTAGCTTACAGTGTAACTAGTAGTGACGTTGTTATATTTGTGTTCATGTAAACATAATTTAGGTCACATACGAATCGAATGTGTGAAGTTATAAATACAACGAGTTTTGAAATGTTCTTTCTGTATCCCTGAAGATATGGGCATGGAAGAAATACAACACCATCCAATCATTCCGTTACCGAATCCTTTTAAAGCTCGAACGTGGTACTAAAAACTTATTTAAAGATGCAAATATCGCAACCTAGTTAATGCACAATTTCAGAAGCAAATCTGTGCATCATATAAAGGAAAAATGAGATATCAATTAACTTAATCAATATAAATCTAACCGACATTGGTTTATTAATTCCTGTTCCATTTTTTCTTTCTAGTATATTAAATAGCGTTGATCACGATCTGTAATTACTCAGGTAAACTCAGATGATGACAAATGATGCCACAGTAATGATGATCTTTCTTTTGATGATATTTGTACAATTTAACAAAATACACGCAGGTAAGCCGATAAGTTCATTTAAATAAAGCTTACTTTAAATTAGATTAAATTTAATTGAGTGGAAGGAAAAAATGAATGATCTGTAAAGATAACATTAGAAAAAAGTAGACTAAAGAAGAAAATTTGAAAGTTTTTTTTTGCATCTTGTAGTAAATATTTAATCAATAATTCATATACCTATCAAATATTGAAAAAAAACTTGATGAGAGTCGTTTTATATTTGTGTCATATAAAATGTCATCTGCTTCTATCACTTTTAGTCGTGCGTCAAATGAAAAAAAAAAAATATTTGGAGAAATCCATTCATTGAAAAAGAAAACCTTTTGATATCCATCCTCTCACTGGAAAACCACGGCTTTAAGCGGTTATCTTGATTAACTTTCTAATTTGAAAAGTAATATGCACGTGGTACTTTTAGAACACATCAAAAGGGTTCAAACTTATATAGCAAAACAAATATTTAAAGTGATTATTGCCTGAGGAAGATTTAGAAAACTATTCCGTAAAACTATATAATTGTTAAACTATGATTATAAGAATAAGATGATTTGGTTAAATTCTAATGAGACAACTTTCCACCAGAGACAAAATGACGTAGACGTTAACAACTATAGGTATGAACTTCAACAATAAGCAAAGGAAAAACCAGTGGCGGTTCCAGAGAGGGGGTTCCGGGGGTTGGAACCCCTTTTTGGACGATCAATGCATTTGAATGGGGACATATATTTGGAACCCCCCCTTTATCATGGGTTGGGAACCCCCCTTTTAAAAATGACTGGCCCCTGAAAACCATACCGCATTGCAAGCTATAAAAGGCCCGGACATGACAAACGTTAACCAATTCAAACTTGAAAACTTACGGCCTGATTTTTGCAAACAAAAATAAATGATAAACAAATATGATATACAGCAACAAACGACAATCACTGAATAACAGGCTCCTGACTTGCGACAGGCAAATTTAGGCACATACAGGGTTAAACATGTTTGTGGGCGCTACACCCTCCCCTAAACTGGGACAGTGGTATAACAACACAAAATAAGAACAAACTATAAACATCAGTTGAAAAAAGCTTGACTCGTCAGATCGACACAAAGCACACAAAACAACTTACAAAAGCTTTTAGACACACAGTTTGACCTGAGATTACTCGCAGTTACTGAAAGCTAGTTAATAGCCAAGACTAAATTATCAATATGTATACATTCAGTGCATTTAGTGTAAATATCTTTTTTTATTCAAAACATTTGTCTAAGCATTGCACGCATTGTTTGATTCTTACACATTTGCATGTCTTCAAAGAGTTCATTACAAATAATAAAATCCTCAGTTATATTGTAAATCATTTAATGATTTTGAATTTCGAAATTTATCAAAGCTTTGAATATATGTACAAACGTAGTTTTAAAGTATTATCTTTTTTGAAAGAACAACTGTGTAAACTAGCAGAAAAATGAATATTTTCATATTAGAAAATCGGGTTTAAAATATGCTTGCGTAGCTCTGATGGATATATGCGTGATTGTCGACAATAGATATGACCATTGTTTTCATATTAAAAATTATATCCGTTGATAATGTTTTTAGTGTAACTATCCAAAAAGGGGATGAAAAGATACTGGCGGAGCAATAAAAAAAAAAAACAATAATCGAAGAAAAACAGAAAATACCATGGTCTAAAGAAAAACTACGAAAAAAACAGTTGAAAAACATCGTATATTGCACGAAAATTGTTTCTATATTAACTTTATATGATTTAAAGTCATATGGAACTTCAAATATATATTTTTTATATACTTAAATGGTTAAGTTTTACTATAAAACAATTGTACGTGAATTTTCTTGTAAAATAAAATCCTTTTTATTATCAAAGTCTTCATAAATGTATTGCTATTGAGTTATTGTCATCCTGTACTCTTATTTGCTGATATTTTCCCGCGTGCAGTGACTTTAACTACGAAACCTCTCGTTAGAACTTCAGTCACCACACAGCGCAAGTGCGAGAGGGGAATTCGTGATGAAAGAATGTAAACAGTAAGAACTGATTCTTAAAGAACAAACTAAATACACCTAAGTATTTAACAATTCAATCGACAATTTGTTATTAGTCGTTCTAAATCAGAAAACAAAAGCATCTCTAAAGTCGAAAATATTAAAATATTTCTCGAATTCCCAGTTTTTTTTTGAATTTTGTAGTTAAATACCTTTAACACGAAGTTTGGATTAGCGAATTCCAATTCTGAAGAAACTGGTCTAACAAACTTTTCTTTATAACAGTTTTTAACCAATCTATATTAAGGAAATTGTGGTTTCCCATATATATGTGAAACCGCAATTTCAAAATTTTTCATACAAATATAATCCATTTAGTGTTCATGTTATAGTGAGCGTTCATATGGCGAGAAAGTTGATAAAATATAAAGAAATGTTTAGCTTGTTTGCGGGATATCAAATTTTCCCCAAAATAATACTGTCTATGGGGACCGAATGGTGACCGGATGGCTTGGGCATTTTTTCATAAAGATCAAGTTGACATTTTACAGAAAGCTGACACATCCTTCCTATCAAAGTCACGATCTAGTAAACTCAGTTCGGCAACAAACTCAAAAGTCAATTAGCTTGCGACCAACAATCACAGAGTGAAATATTATTTGTCGATAATACGTTATAGATTCGCAATAAATGTAAAAAAAAAAACCGTGCATACAGGACTACGTTTAGTATATATGCATGCATTGGTTCAATTATTTTGATAACATTATATTTATTTTAACAAGAAACTCGTTTCATATGACTTCAAAGCCAGAAATTTATGTTATTTTGCAATGATCAGTTAATAAGAATATGTTCATCTGTAATTAGTCGATTTGCAAGGTTGCATTTTTTCGTGTCGTCATAATAACAAAACCAAACGAAGGAAAGAAAAGTTGATGTCATCATCTTATAATAATAAATTTGACCATTGATGAACTGAAAACGACCCTTTTACACGTTGATTAAACAAGTTTACAAACCACTCGGGTGAAGTATAAATAGGTTTTAAATTTAGGGAAGTAAATATATGAATATATTCGACTGAAACTTTTTATGTGTCTGATGCAGGTCATTGTAGAAACACTTTTCGTGCATACTGATATCGGCAGCTAATCTTCTTTTTACGGCTGGTGTCATCTATCCAGTAGTCAGAGCTTCTGTTGTCAGAGCTTATGTACTGGCATGCCTTAAATGATACATATGGTAAAAATATGCAACTTTATAATTTTTTACTCCCTCATGAAAGGTTTTCTTTAAATAATATATGTTTTCTGGGCTTTTTTTTTTGTTATCTGTTTTTCTAAAAGATAAGTGTGTCTTTAATCGAAGGCATAGATGTGTAATAAGAAATTTTCTTTCTGTACTCTAGACGAGACATATTCAGCATTAACAAACGAATAAAATCAGTGGATTTTTTTTCCGAAATGCCACTACCACAGAATTTGTCAATTAATAGTAATGGATTATTTTGGGGAACAGTCTTTGAAGTCGATCAAAAGTAAGACAAACACACGAATAAATCTTCCTTCAAGGACTTGTTTAAACAATTCTGGGTAGATCCTTTTTTGGATTTAATGCTGTACATTTGACTTAAACCTTTTGTTGTGAGCTTATGTGATGAAATTTAATACAGAAAAGGTGTTTTGTACATAATGAATAAGGTTTCTTGGATTATTTAAGGTGAGCTATTTGTGCATTTTTTTCTTAAACGATTAAAAAATAGGACAGCTTAGAGAAATATCATATGAAAGATAACCATTATATTACTCCGGTTAACATAATAACGTCTGTAAAACACCATTATATTACTCCGTTTAACATAATAACGTCTGTAAAACAACCACTTTTGGTATGTACCTTCAATTCTTTTGACGACGTTACATTACTGAAGTCTTACTGAGTTGATTTGTCACATTTATGTAATAGTTATACACCGAGGGATAGGTGTGTCTGGATAAGAAACCCCGTCGGCCGGAGGCCGGAGGGGTTTCTTATCCAGACACGCCGTATCCCGAGGTGTATAACTAACTTACACCCCTTTCTAAACCCTATATTTGTTAACATTGATTATTAAATGAAAAAAAAAGATAGCATATTTATTGACAATATCAAACAATGATTTATAAAAATATTTTTTTTTATTACATGAAACCCCACTAGTAACCTTTTTTTGGTTATCTTCGTTCAAACTTTGACAAGTGAGTATATTTTACAAATGTCAAAGTTGTTTTGCATATTCCGTTAAATCTATGTGCTAGTATGGATCAGGAGGTCAAGGTTGACTGTTTCGTGTATTCTTATTACAAACAAAAATACATCATGCTCCTGGTATACAGTGGTCAATATGGACGGTATAAGACGGACGACATTTTTGGCAAGCGTTGGATTTGGAAGAAGAGACTAAAGATAAAGGCAATATTATTACCCAAAGTACTTACCTGTATCAGTTTAATAAAGGTAATCATAACTGTATTTTATATCTTACGATTTTATCAAAACAACCCCTCTTCTCGAGAATAAACAAACATTCATATTCGAACATACTAAGGGATAGGTGTGTCTGCATTAAAACCCGACTACCAGACACGCTCAACATACAATATTTAATATAGAGAAACTCCTTTTGGGGCAATCAGGGGCTGATTCCGGGGTTCCCAACTAAAAAGAAAAAGGGGGGTCCAACCATTCAAATGCATTGATCTTTTCAATAAAAGTCGGGTCCAACCCGCGGAACCCCCAACCCCGGATCGGCCACTGGGTAAACGGGGAGGGGGGTCCGGTAGTTAGAATTCCTTTTTTTTAAAGATCAATGCTTTAGAATAGAGACACATGACTGTGATAAAAAAAAATTACCTTCAAGCAAAAGAGTATTTTAATAAAGGATTATTTTTGTATTCCATATAGATGCCTATTGGAATTTCCTAAAATGTGTTTTTTAATATCATGAAACAATTTATAGTGAACACTATTAGTAATGTCTTATATTCATGCTATTTTAAAAAATAATCAATTTCTATTGTTACGAATAACAATGGACTTTGTTTGCGGGATGTAGAAGCAGGGGTTTCCAGAAACCCCGCTCGTCACACCCTGTGGTCAAAATCCATTGTTATTCGTAACAATAGATCTATTTATTTACACATGTTTCAGAAATAGAAACTATATAGTATAACAATAGAACTGGGGTGTAACATTCAAGAAAGCCTAAGAGTTGAATTATCATCAATATAGTCTATGAGTTGATTTATTTTCTAAGAGGGTGTATGAGTTGATTTGTAATTCAAGAGAACCTATGGTATGATTGATTATTCAAGTGAGATATGAGTTGATTTGTTATCCAGAAGAGTTGATGGGGTGATTTATTATTCAAAAGAGTCTATCAGTTGGTTAACTTATATATGATTCACACAATCACAGACGAATGAACATTGATTTACTTCTTTATAATTCGCACAATCACAGACGAATGAACGTTGATTTACTTCTTTATAATTCACACAATCACAGACGAATGAACGGTGGTTTACTTCTTTATAATTCATACAATCACAGACGAATGAACGTTGGTTTACTTCTTTATAATTCACACAATCACAGAAGAATGAACGTTGGTTAACTTCTTTATAATCACACAATCACAGACGAATGAACGTTGGTTTACTTTTTTATAATTCACACAATCACAGAAGAATGAACGTTGGTTAACTTCTTTATAATTCACATAATTACAGACGAATGAACGTTGGTTTACTTCTTTATAATTCACACAATCACAGACGAATGAACGTTGATTTACTTCTTTATAATTCACACAATCACAAACGAATAAACGTTGTTTTACACCTTTATAATTCACACAATTACAGACGAATGAACGTTGATTTACCACTTTGTAATTCACACAATCACAGAAAAATGAACGTTAATTTACTTCTTATAATTCACACAATCACAGAAAAATGAACGTTAATTTACTTCTTTATAATTCACACAATCACAGACGAAAGAACGCTTTCGACCATTCAGCAAAGCTTCTGTTATGATAGTAATAGTTTTACTCTTAAGAGGGATGCACGCATCAATTTTGGTAATGAGTTGTATTTCCTGTTATGACATTTTTAAGTCTAGATTCACATTGCAGAAGGCGAACCCGGTTTCGCTCATTTCATAGTTCATGCGATCCACTTTATCTTTTCCCCTTGGTTGATAAATTCCAAATGGATTTACGAGTAAACTATTGTTTTCTCTTGTTCACCACATACATTTGTAAAGGAGTAGGACCAGTTTCCACTAAAATTTGTCTAATCCAACTGCAAATTGAATATCAAATTGTTACACTTCATTTTATGAAGTCAAAATGATATTCAGCGCTACATATTGCTGTGTTTTTTCTTGTGCTATTTATTGTTGGCAATCAGGAATATTTAAAACCCGATTTACAACATGAAAATATTCATTATTTTGATAGCTTACAAAGTTGTTCTTTCAAATACGACAAGACAAGATTGCAAAGCTTTCGTAAAATCCGAAATTATCAACGAAACGTATGTTTTCGTGTTTTCAAATCATTATTGAACTGGAGACTTTCGATAAGTATGACGTCTTTAACAAAAAAAAAGTTTCCCAAAGACTTTGCCCGTAATAACAATCATAACGGTGAAGGTTGTTATTGTAATGCATCCTCCCGTCCCATGCGATCGACCATTACCCGAAATGGGCCACCTTTTACAATCACCATTTCCTTGATTAAAATACAAACATATTAAATCTACAGTAAATAACTTATAGATATGCTAATCCTGGTTTTATTTGATCTTTTATTTGTCATCTATCTTATAAAATATGTTGAACTAATGGCGTATAATATTTTATAAAAGAAGATACGAGTGCTATCTGTACTTAAGATCTCTACGATATTTACCCACCATTCGCGTTGAAGTCTAAATTTTCTCAATAGGACAATTTGGGAGTGAAATTAGAGTGAACTTAGAACAGAGTGAGTTTAAATATTATGATCTATCACTAATTACAGACAAAGAAATCTTCTTTATTCTGTGAATGTAAATTATCATCTGGCATGTCTATTAGATCTTGGTAGCACATCGTTTTGTCATGTATGACTGTGCAAATACCGACAGTCGAAAAGACTATCCCTAGAACGAAAAAAAAAAGATATGACATATCAATTCGTGACACTGAATGAATTCGCGCACACGGAAAAAGCAACAGAACAGCGCCTTATTTGCTATTATTTCTTTCAAAGTCACAGTGAGGGCTTCAATGCGGAGCGAAACCACCCTCTTTCGCTGCAAGTTCAAGACGGCCTCTTGCATCGGTTTCAGCAGAATTCTTTGTTAGATGTCAATCACGCTAGATCAATGCACTGAAGAACACAGCTTCGAGGAAGTATCAATACGCTATACATTATATTTTGCAAAGAAATGTGCTGTCAGAACGGGTAAACCGTTTCTTCTACAGTAGTTGCACCCACGATTTGTACATTTTAATTTTGTTTTACTTCGATGAAAAGTTTCGTTTCGGTGTTGCCATACATGAAGAAAAGAGAACATGATGGTGGCTATGACAACACTACGACACCCCCAAAAAGAAGAACAAGAACAGTTCAAATAACAGTTTACAGAAAACTACAAATTGAGCCATACAAATTACCAAACTCTTGGGATGAACTCAGTCCAATCTCTATAAGTGGCACTATCGTTTTGCTCATTTTAAGTAAAATTTGATTAGGAATCGCATTTCATGATATCATACACAAGGAAACAAAAACACGATTGTGGCTGTGACCAGTAGAACATATAAACGACTATCTGTGACACATATATACCATAACAGTCAAGCAAATCATGATGCGCCCGTGAAACTTTAAAAAAAAGATGACTTCAGCTTAACCTTTAAGCACACTGTAAGCCATAATCCTCTATCAAGGACATTATGATAGGAAAACGAGCTTTAGAATACCGTATCGACAGGAATTTGATATGCAGTATGCAGATCCTGCCCAAACTTTTGTTGCATATAAATGGATGGATATCAATCGGAAAATAATTTGCTCTTTCATCTCAACCAATTATCACTATCAATATGTAGATGCAAGTCAGGATAAGAAGCAGACCAATCGGTATCTATGGTAACCTTTATTTCAATTTAGATGAGACAGATGTTATCAAGATAGTCACAAACATTGAATTTTCAAAAGAGAGAGGACGTAACTTTTATAGCGGAAAATTAAGTTAAAGGATAATTGTATCTTCTGTCATTTTTCTTGAAAACCGGTGTTTCTGAACCGAAAGAAGTGATGCAGATATTAAACAAAAGAAAAAACCAAAACTATCAATGACCATTTTCCCTTTTTCTTGTTATGCAAGATTTTATATACACATCAAATCAGTGGCATCTCACCAACAATACAAACAAGAGTCATAAAAGTCTCATGAACTTTTTGTTCTAAATATTCTTAGAAGTAATGATCTTCTGATTCTCTTTATTTAGTTACATGTTTTATATAGTTAATAAATGATAATTGCGCCTTATCGTCTTTATATAATTTGCCTTCCCCTAAACACATGTTAGGGACAGGTATTAGTATCTTTGGTCATTCTTTTTAAGAACTACGTATTAACAAACTGATGTCGTACTATAACATTTACTAATTCTGTTTTTTCTCAGGTAAAAAAAAAACTTTCTTTAATGATTTCCTTATCTATGACTTATGATTACACCTAACTGTTTTGTTTTAACTACGTTGACTATAGCTCTTCGATATACTTCTCATAAAACATCTCATTTTCCCTTCATTAACTCGTAATCAGTATTTTTTCTTTAAATTGCAAAACAGGTTGTTAATTCTTAAAAGCTTTCCTGTTTTAGGAAAGAAGTATCATTAAATTACCTAAAACTACATTTTAAGACGACACATTCAGTCCAATTAATTTAACTAACATCCTGTAATTTCATTCAGTGCATGATTTCGTATCAAAGTAAATGATAAGGTACTCCTTATATCATAGAATATTTTTTAATTAAAAAAATCTGCTAATTAAATTTTCGTGTAAATTTTTTTGCGCTACACTCCAAGTAAGACTAATGAGACTTCATCATTTACCTTTCAAGATCTTAAAATGAAAACGTGTTATATTTAAAAGCATCTATAACCGTGAGAAATTTTATGTTTAACATGAAACGCATTTGTAATTTCTGAATATATCTCAACAAAAGAACTTTTCTGCTAAGTAATCTATAGAATTAAAAAAATAATGTTATTTAAGTGTGCTAAATTCATATAGGTACATAATGCATTTAAGTTATATGAAACGAGTTTCTTGTAACTATAATGTTATCGAAATTATTGCATGCATATATATACTAAACTAAGTCCTGTATGCACGTTATTTACATTTATAACGTATCATCGACAAATAATATTTCATTCAGCGTTTGTTGATCGCAAGCTAATCAACTTTTGAGTTTGTTAACCGAATCGTGACATTGATAAACAATCAACACAGAGCAAGCATGGCACGTAAAAATAAGTGAATTGATAGAGCCATGATATTGTTTTATATATTTTCCATGCATTTTCTACATTGGCTAGAGGTATAGGGGAGGTTTGAGATCTCACACATGTCTAACCCCACCGCATTTTTGCGCGCCTGTCCCAAGTCAGAAACCTCTGGCCTTTGTTAGTCTTGTATGTTTTTAATTTTAGTTCATTTATGTTTCGGAGTTTAGTGTGACGTCCATTTTGCTGAACCAGTACACATTTTTGTTTAGGCGCCTGATGAAGCCTGCCTCCGGGTGCGGGATTTTCTCGCTGTGTTGAAGACCCCTTGGTGGCCTTGGGCTGTTTTATGCTCTTTGGTCGGGTTGTTGTCTCTTTGACACATTCCCCGTTTCCATTCTCAATATTATTTCTTTCGTATTTCTGTCAATGGAGACAACAATAATTATCATTTACTTTAGTACAAATACACTGTAACGGTATATTGCTGGGCCTGGCAAGTGAACAACAATTTACTTTATAAAACTAGCTGTTGCACTCTAATACGTGCAATGGTACTGGAAGAGGGATAACAGAAGTTGGTTTTGAAAGAAAATAAAATGAATAATACAGTGTATGAAGTCTTTTTTTCCTTATAATATCAAAACTTTGACTTTTCTTTAACAATTTGTATTTCGATTAAACAGATATGAATTAAGAAATGGTTGAACATGGTTTATTTATGAATTTTATTTTTTTTTTGGAAGATTTTCATTTGGTTAAGTTTTTAGAACATATTTTTCGAATGCTTGACTTCTTTATAGACAATTGTTACATGGTTATTTCATGTGAACAAAATGAAGGATAGCATTGATTTTTTATTTAAATATATAGATATTGTGAAGTCGTTAAATATTTATCTATCATCTGACCTATCCAACTGAACTATAAAAACTACAAAACAACAGCAAAAACATAGACTGTTTCATAGTTCATTTGACTATACATATCAGTTCGAAACTATATGATATCAAAACATGAAATGTGAATCTTCGAATTATGTATTCGTGATTTTGTGTTTTTTTTTTTTTTTTTTTTTGGTGGGAGGGGTGGGGGAGTGATGCAAAAAAATAGATTGCATCATCGTAGATTTTTCAATTTGTTTCCTGTTCCAAACTGTACAAAAAATTCGTTGAGAGAGCAAAATATAGGGATAAATTCGTCTTCACAAACGGTTTGAACTTAAGTACATTAAATTGTTTATTAAAAAGATTTGGTTACCTTTGACTGTTTGGGTACCTTTGACTTAGTTGCTTCACAACTGATATCTACCACAAAAGCTTCATACCTTGGACAATAGCAGGCTGGAACAGCCTTCCTTACAAAGTGATTCTGGAACCATCCACATACTGCTTCGATGACGCATTGTGGAGTTATCTGACAATGTAAACTTGTACATATATTGGTTTTATTTATACGTATCACTGGTTATAGTCTAATACCAGCTTTAAAACCATCATAAATGGTTGCCACTTGCATAATGTAATCTGCATATGCATTATCGCTGCAGATCAACACAAAAGAAGTAGAAGAAGAAGGCTCAACGGTACTTACAAAAGATACATTTCGCGAAATGCTTTGCTTTTAACTGCCTATGCATCATATAGTGAAAAATATGACTTATGCAGATAAGGATATGAATACCCTTCTCTTTATCATCCCCATTTTTTGCTTGGTATAAAAATAAGAAGATATGGGGTTCCGCATCAGAGTAGATCTAGGTGGTCATAGACCGACGTGAAATAGAACTGCTGAGCTATCAAGATGAGAGCTATTCCTCGTTAAGGTAAGATGGCACCATAACTGCTCAGGAAAATTTTGGAACGATAATACATTTGGCAAAAAATACATTATCAAGCCCAAAACGAAATATGTAACGTAATGTTGTCTGCCAAAGTTACGATATTGAGTACCCCCGAAATTGAAGATGATGTACCTGGTGAAACCTTGTGTCTTGTGCAAGTCGACCAAGAAAACGTTACAGCCTATGTAAAATCCTTATCTACAATATTGAGATTAAATAGAAAAGAAAAAAGACACAAGACTAGAACGAGGGACATGATACAATGTAAAAACTGATTGATATAACATAGCGCACATCATAGAATTTCGGAAGAGGTTAACAATCGAATGTACAGTTTTATTTGATTCTTGCAAGTGCAGATTAAAAGTTCAATTTAGAAGTTCTGATATAAAGTTTAAAACGATCCGATTTCCATCTCCCAAGTGTTTGTATCATACTGTCCTCAATCCTAGGGCACTGGCGCTAGTAGCCGCGTTTAATTTTTTTTAGCTATAACCAATCGACATAAGTATTGTTTCAGCTAGTAAATAAAAGAGTTTCGAGTAAGTGGTTTCCTCATCGATAGGCAAAACATTGTCCTTGGTGTTCTGGTTTGGTCTAATAATCAACAGCTGTAGTAGCAATATAAACGGACAAGCATTGCTATCCACCTTAAACAGTGAAATAATTATTTATTTTCGAAATATCTCTGATACAAAACATATGTCTGACTTCATGTATTTGATTATTATGATTTTTTCAATGACGTCAATTAATGGGGTTCTAACATAAGATACAATGTAAATATTTTAAGTTCTCGTGACTGGACAAAAGTTCTCTCTGCAGTCTAAATGGACTTCGGTCGGACAATAAATGCCATTCTTGTAGTTAATACAATGTATTTGAAAAACTTATGTCAGTGAATGAGTAACCCGTCAATATTGTCAAGTTGTAAATATAACCTGTGCTTTAGCTATTTATCAGCAAAAATTCTAAATTGTAGTTGTTCACGCGATTGTGTGTATTTTGGCCTCTGCAATGACTTCAGTTGATGTCAGTTCTTCACATAAATACAATATAGGTATCACTGATCCAATTGGACGAATGAACAATAGGCACAGAACTTCTCCTCCATATTCCAAATGTGAAATAAACAAAACAAATGTAAACTATGTGCACAAAAATATTTCAATAGTTTCTGACGTCAGAATACATTTGCATGATAATTCCCCAAAAACAAAATTTAAACATGCTATATCTCTAGCCTGTCAACACTGAGGTTAGGGGTTTGAACCCCGCACTTGGCAAGTGCGTTTGACTCTAATCTTAATTGACCAGGATTTTCAGTTTTCCTGCCGAATATCGGTGGTTCTCTCATTCCGGTTTCATTGAAATCTAACATGTTACTACAGACAAAGGCATAGCGCTGTTCCTTTGCTTTTTATGTTTTTGCTGTGCATGTGTCATGAATGGATACCCCATATCCTTTTTTCTATTATAGCGAATGAGTTAGGATATACAAACACCGTAAGATAGGCCGAGGGATCACCATCGTCCAATAAAGGAAAATTAATAACAGGGAACGAAAATCGACCCTTTTGTCGTCAACTTTTGTATCGAGTTTCTCGTGTTAAACTGAAATAACTAAATATAGCTAGGATAGGACAGTAATTGTTAATGTTAATTGTTTATATTTGTTGATTTCAAGTAGATTCCTTTGAGAAATTTTGGCAGTGTATCTAGAGAATTCTTGATTATTTAACGAAAAAATATCAACAAGATAACGGAAACTGTTGTCGAATTTACCAATTAAACGAGTATATAGTGCTTTGGTTTTTGGTGGGATATATTGTTCAGTTTTTCTTGCAATGTATAGGATTCGTTTTATACGTCTGTTTTTACGGTGAATACCTCTGATATTGGCCTCTGTATTTTTATTTCTTTATATTTTTTTCCAAATTGTTCTTAATTTTCTACCTATAAACAGTGAAATGATCGGATTTTTTATCTTAGTGCACTTATATTACCTGTGATGACAAGGGCAATTTTTTTTCTGTAACAAATAGATACTATTGTACTGATCGTTCAAGTGATCATTTACACGATTGATATGTTGCTAATTTCATCGATCGTTATAACATACTTTAGCAAAAATTAGATTTGGAATGGACATACATGAGAATGAGTTTGAATTAGCCAGTATTTTGAATGTTAAATGATTTTATTGTTGTTCTAAATCGTGACAGTTGATGGAAGGTCTTTAAAGGAGAAGAATTTTGTTATTTCAAGGATATGTTTTGTTCATTTGAACTTTGGTGGGTTAGTTGTCTCATTTGCAATCATACAACATCTTTTTATTTTCATATTGAGTATAATGTAAGTAAGGACCCATTACATTTAAAGGTTTTTATTTTGTTGATCTGATTCATGCCAGTTGATTTTTCAGTTAAGGTTTTTTTTTTAACATTCCTTTTCAAGTTTGAATTTTTCTAATCTATGTAAATTTTTTTTCGATCAATTTTCTCATTTACCTACATTTAGAATGAAATAACACTCAATACACTTGGTCCGTCCGAAGACCTTTTCTGATTTTGCCTTCATCAGGAACACTAAAACCCAAAAATAAGAGATCCAAGGAAGCATAAGTACCTGGACCCGTGAATAGTCTTATCAACAAAAAAGGAACCTGATTGTTTTCATAAATTCTAAACTTTTAACGGAGAATTTAAGAAAGTATATAATAAATCATGTCAGTACCGAAGCACTTACTACTAAGCCGGTGATACCACCGGGTACTAACAGTCCGGCAGCAGTGGTATCGAACAAGTGGTAGCACCGGAAGTGTTTTTTCTGGATTGACCATCATCGGGAAAGTTTTAAAACTTTTCATAATTCAAATTTAAAATTTCTTTTTCTTATAATACTGGTGATTTATAAAATTTGTCATGCACAAATCCTAATTTCATCTCGGGTTGAGAAATAGGGACAATTGGTGTTACCTGTTTCCTCAGAGTCAGCAGTCTAATTTCATCTCGGGTTGAGAAATATGGACAATTGGTATTACCTGTTTCCTCAGAGTCAGCAGTCTAATTTCATCTCGGGTTGAGAAATAGGGACAATTGGTATTACCTGTTTTCTCAGAGTCAGCAGTCTAATTTCATCGCGGGTTGAGAAATAGGGACAATTGGTATTACCTGTTTCCTCAGAGTCAGCAGTCTAATTTCATCTCGGGTTGAGAAAAAGGGCAATTGGTATTACCTGTTTCCTCAGAGTCAGCAGTCTAATTTCATCTCGGGTTGAGAAATAGGGACAATTGGTATTACCTGTTTCCTCAGAGTCAGCAGTCTAATTTCATCTCGGGTTGAGAAATAGGGACAATTGGTATTACCTGTTTCCTCAGAGTCAGCAGTCTAATTTCATCTCGGGTTGAGAAATAGGGACAATTGATATTACCTGTTTCCTCAGAGTCAGCAGTCTAATTTCATCGCGGGTTGAGAAATAGGGACAATTGGTATTACCTGTTTCCTCAGAGTCAGCAGTCTAATTTCATCTCGGGTTGAGAAATAGGGACAATTGGTATTACCTGTTTCCTCAGAGTCAGCAGTCTAATTTCATCTCGGGTTGAGAAATAGGGACAATTGGTATTACCTGTTTCCTCAGAGTCAGCAGTCTAATTTCATCTCGGGTTGAGAAATAGGGACAATTGGTATTACCTGTTTCCTCAGAGTCAGCAGTCTAATTTCATCGCGGGTTGAGAAATAGGGACAATTGGTATTACCTGTTTCCTCAGAGTCAGCAGTCTAATTTCATCTCGGGTTGAGAAATATGGACAATTGGTATTACCTGTTTCCTCAGAGTCAGCAGTCGTTTACCGATGTTCAAATTTCATAAATCCGTTTTGTAAACCCATCATAGATACTAGGATTAAAATTTTGTACGACTGACGCTCGTTTCGTTTACCAAACACTCATTAGTGCCGATCGAATAAAAAAGTGAAAAAGGCCAAAATAAAGTACAAAGTTAAAGAGCATAGACAAATTATTTTTATTGAATCTCTTAAAATTGATGAACATTTTAATAGTTTTACAGACTGTTAGAAAACGATATTGTTATTTTCGAATCAAGATATCATAAGATTATGTGCCAAAACCTGTAATTTTATTCTGAAAAGACGTCGAGAAGTTTTATATTGTAAATAATATCACCTTTATGCTGTACATTTTTATTATTCATGTTTAATTTCTAATGCATATACATGATGTTTTAGTTGTTATCGTCTCTCATAAATATGTACAGGTTGGCTTATGTATTAAAAGAAATGTATCTTTATTGATTGTATTGTGTAATTGTATGCATAAGGTGAGACGTAAATTAATTATTTGAATTTGAATTTTTGAATTCATTGAATTCAAATCATCATCGCAGTACTACAAAGAGTAACATACCAAAATACACATATACAGATAATACGTTCATTACTATTCAATGTTATCTTCAATGACAACATTGAACAGTATCAATAATAAATGCTCTATGTGGCATACTGTTGCCATTACCGCGCGACCGTCGTCTTAATAAACGAAAGTACACATATGCAAGAACATGTACTTAGTTCTTGTCTCGAAAAATACATATTATATAGAAAAAAAACTAATTCTGCGATAACTTTTGGGTCAAAGTAAAGAATAAGTAAACAATTTTGACATTGCATGACATTAAGAGTCGCTCCCTTTCTGAAGTACTTGTATAGTAAAAATGACTACAATATATATGTAGAATGTTAGGTTGAAATAATGAATGCATTTAAAAGTCAGAATGTGAATACATATGTTCTAACTCTTTTAGGTCATTTTTAGTAGCAATAAACAAAAGAACTATGTCAATTGGACATGCTTTGATACTATATCTGCCCTTGAATTTTTACTAGATAATATTTTTGTTCGCTTTGGAGATTCCGTATATCGTCAGGTTATCGGAATTCCAATGGGGACTAACTGTGCACCACTTATTGCGGACCTGTTTTGTATTGCTATGAGTTACAATTTATGACTAAAATCAGCAAAGACCCATCGAAACAACATCTGATACAAAAATTTAATAATACTTTTAGATATATGGATGATATATTGGCTCTCAATAATGACGACTTCAGTATGTATACTAAAGAAATTTATCCTGTTGAACTTACTTTAAATAAAACTAATACTAACAGTGACCACTGCCCTTTCCTCGATCTTGATATCTATATCATTAACGGAAAGCTTAATACAAAATTTATGATAAAAGAGATGATTTTCATTTCCTATCGTTAATTATCCATTTTTAGATGGTGACGTTCCTTGTCACCATCTTACGGTGTTTATATATCTCAACTTGTACGATTCGCTCGTGTATGTAACAACGTTTCAGATTTTAACGAAAGAAATTTATGTATTACTGAAAATTATTACACCAGGGTTTTCGATATCACAAACTAGTCAAAACATTTACTAAATTTTATCATCGGTACAAGGACATCATTCGTAAATATAGCTCAACATGCAGACTTCTTATACGTTCAGGTATTTCACATCCAATCTTTTATGGTAATATTCTTTATCAAGCACTAAAATGTCAGTATTCACCTCAGAAGCTAACAAAACCTTTAAATAGACTTATTAAGAAGGGATATAGTTACGATACTGTTGTCAGGTCATTAAAGATTGCATATTTTGGCTTTAATATTGATTAACTTATAGGGTCTTTGCATCGGAACTAAACACATTTATTTAAAACCAGTTGTTGGCATGACACGGGTTATGCTCTTCTCATATATTTTATGATGGTATGATACTAAACCCTAACGGGAGGGATTATGCCTGATATTCATATGATGAAGACATAATTTTCAATCAGTTTAATTGAGGTCTGGAGCTGGCATGTCAGTTAACTGCTAGTAGTCTGTTGTTATTTATGTATTATTGTCATTTTGTTTATTTTCTTTTGTTACATCTTCTGACATCGGACTCGGACTTCTCTTTAACTGACTTTTAATGTGCGTATTGTTATGCGTTTACTTTTCTACATTGGCTAGAGGTATAGGGGAGGTTGAGATCTCATAAACATGTTTAACCCCGCCGCATTTTGCGCCTGTCCCAAGTCAGGAGCCTCTGGCCTTTGTTAGTCTTGTATTATTTTACTTTTAGTTTCTTGTGTATAATTTGGAGTTTAGTATGACGTCCATTATCACTGAACTAGTATATATATTTGTTTAGGGGCCAGCTTAAGGACGCCTCCGGGTGCGGGAATTTCTCGCTGCATTGAAGACCTATTGGTGACCTTCTGTTGTTGTCTGTTCTGTGGTCGGGCTGTTGTCTCTTTGACACATTCCCCATTTCCATTCTCAATTTTATAACTTCTTAATATAGGCCGTGCAGTTGTATGAGGAATTTTCCCAATTGTAACCTTGGAATTAGACACTGGACTGGAGAACATGGCGTTTAAGTGATCGATGTTCCGTCTTAAAGACGTATGTTCATACCAGCTTGCATAATTGAAATTACTTGAAAATCAACCGGGACTATTTATAAATCTTACCTTTAAATCTTGATTAAGATGAAAATATGTTTTTATACTGTTGAGGAAATGTATAGTTATAGTTTAAATGGATAAATGCTTTAAGTATTTATTTGCATGTAAGATTATTCGACAAGAAATGAATAAGGAACCGAATCTGCAATATGTATTCCATTGCATTCATATTGGATTTTGGTTTCATGCTTAGTACTTTATAATGAACTGTTTATTTAGCAGGGGAAAATGACAAAGAAGCAGCGAAGTTAGCATTAGAGTATGTCAGCAGAGTAGAACAAAGCCCATGCACTGGTGGAACAGAGGAAACACTAGACCTTTTGTTCAACCATACAACTTGGAGAGAGTACACCCAACCAGCTATTCTAACATCAAACTTCTTGACGTCGGTTATATTAGAAAACAGTGGTTCTCTCGATTCATTGACGGACGAAATACTTTTCTCTTTAGTAAGAAACAATGTAAATGGTCAGTCGATCATATTTGGATCTGCTATTGCTGTCGAAGCAGGGTTATATACAAAATATTCTTTATTCTGTCCATATGCTTACCGCAAAAATGGAACCGTCTTTGCCCATGATATTTCCTTGTCATATAATTACCTAGACAGTAACACGGAGTGGTATTATGTCTTAAAGACAACAGACTGGGAAAATGCAACTAGAACGATCTCAAATATTAAATACAGGTAAATTATTGTTAGTTAATGAGGTATTTTAAAAGATTATGGAATGGGGAATAAGATACTAATTATAATTGATTTTGTTTTTTTAAAACTGACTTTCTTAAACTAGGACAGGATAAAATTGAAAACTGCTGATAGTCACGTAATACTTGATTACTCATAGTACAATTGTAAAGGAAGCTTAATTTCATTATAACAGTTAAGATAAATGCAGTACATTGTTCGTAACTATATAGATTTAGACTTCATGTATTAGGGTTCTAATAGGTTGACTATTGAACAAATAAAAAACAATAGACACTCTCCGTAGACTTGTATTGAGATAGTTGATACTGATATTGTTACATTGAAATTTGTTGTTGTAAAATCTGGAAAATCATTTTAAACTAGGGAATATATCAACCTCATGCGTAGCTTTGATTCCTTGTAAAAAATTGTGTATACTTTTAGTCCTTTTGTTTTTATCAGCTCTCGTTGTTTGTTTTAGGTATTTGACGTTCAAATATGTTGACATCGAGCATTACTGAAGAGACATTAATTGTTTAAATGCACATATGGTGGAGTAACATTGTTACCGTTATGCTAATGATAAATATAGGCGGCAGTAGTTAACCTATGCTCAAAACACAATTACGACATTTTTAAACTTTCAAATTTGATATTATCGTACTGTATTATAGTTAAATTTATAAGGGCCTTATTTGATCCCTTAAAAAAGGTTAATCAGATCATTATAGATTTTGTTTTCATCTTCTATTGACTATTTTTTTCAAAACTTTTAAATAGATTTATTTTGGGTATATTTTACATACCAAAAATAATACTTTCACTTCGTTTATAAATTTATAAATTACTAAGAAAACTAAAGTTCCAACTTCTTCAGGCAAAGCTGACAGATGAATTTGGCTATTCATTTTAGATCCCTTTTAGTCATAAAGCTCATCGAGTATTCAAATCTAGGTATATTGGATTAATTTTTTGGTGTGTTACCTTTTATAATAAAGGTCAATCCAGAAAAGCGTTGCGAAAGGAGGATGCATGACAAGAGCCATTTTTTGCAAAATTATTAAATTATAAAACATTTTAAATTGTGTAACTTTAGTTGATTAATAAAAGAACAGAGTTCCAATGTCCCCCGCGTTGCACATATTTTATATTTCCAAGGGGCATAACTCTTTTAAAAAAAAAGTCGATCGTCCACCATTATAAAACTTGTCCGAGATATTGCTGATATTAACCTATAGTATAAGTTTTATAAAAATCTGGCAAGAATTGTACACGTGAGAGCGCTAACGAGGCTATTTTCCATAAATTTAATATTTCCAAGGGGCATAACTCTTTTAAAAAAAGTCGATCGGCCACCATTATAGAAATCGTCCGAGAAATTGCTGATATTAACCTATAGTATTAGTTTTATAAAAATCTGGCAAGAATTGTACCCGTGAGAGCGCTAACGAGATTATTTTCCATAAATTTAATATTTCCAAGGGACATAACTCTTTACAAAACAATCCATCGGCCACCATTATAGAACTCGTCCGAGATATTGCTGATATTAACCTATAGTATAAGTTTTATAAAAATCTGGCAAGAATTGTACCTGTGAGAGCGCTAACAAGACCGGACGAACGGACGGACGGACGGACGGATAGACGCCCGGTATATCCATGTCCCCCGCAACGCGGAACGCGGGGGACAATAAACAGATTGATATAATTAGAAATGTTAAATGCAGAAAGGTCGCTTGTGATGTCACTATGATGTCATAAACATGTTGAAATTGGAATATTTGAAGAAAAAAAGGCCATTTGCATATAACGTCACGGTACCCAAATTGCACCTATTCAACATAAACAGCTGAGAAATTCTTAAAAGTTTTCTTTGAGACTAAACAATTCATATTTTAGTTATTTGACATTATACACGTCTTACAAAATAGGTGAATATATTCAAATATACACTAAACGTTCACAGTTTATATCAACAGCTGAAGCTTTCACTGGAAAAGAAAAATGTTCGAAAACACCGCCATGCGACGTTCACAAAAGTTATCTTTTAAAATGAACAAAAAATATGTTACAATCATCCATTTTAAAAGAAATGAATAGTGAGCATGTACTAATGTCAAATTGTTCTAAATATTTGAAAAATAAAACAAGACATCTGTTATTTGATTTTAATGATGTCAATTTAAGCATAGATGCAATTTGGGTACTCCTCATTACGGAATCATGAATAGTTTGGAGGTCGATTCAAACCCATTTTCTATGACTCAATAGGGATTAAAAATCAAATTGGTGTACCTATATAATAAAGAAGGATACGGCTACAAAATAAACACAGAATGGAAATTTTTGTCTTTATCATAAAAAACTTAGGTGAAAAACTGTCAAAATAGGTGCAATTTGGGTACCGTCACGTTAGTTTTCGATAAAATAGATATAAAAAAAATATGAATAGAAATACCGAACTCCAAGGTAAATTAAAAAAAAGGGGGTATTCCATAAAACCTGACAGAATCAAACGCTCGACTATATCAACCAAAGGAACGAACGGTAAACAACTGTCACATTCCTGACTTTGTACAGGCAGTAAAGTTATCAACCAAAGGAACGAACGGTAAACAACTGTCATATTCCTGACTTTGTACAGGCAGTAAAGTTATCAACCAAAGGAACGAACGGTAAACAACTGTCATATTCCTTCCTTACTGTACAGGCAGTAAAGTTATCAACCAAAGGAACGAACGGTAAACAACTGTTATATTCCTTCCTTACTGTACAGGCAGTAAAGTTATCAACCAAAGGAACGAACGGTAAACAACTGTCATATTCCTGACTTTGTACAGGCAGTAAAGTTATCAACCTAAATTCATCTCTGTTAAATGCATCTTGTAACAAAACATCTCTTTTGGTAAAGACTTAATTCATATCTAAATATTAAAGGCAAATTCTCAAAATGCACAAAGTGTGAAGCCCTAATGTAATTATGTTAGAAAAATTTAAAACTAGAAATACTGATATCTAGAGCGAAAATAAGAAACCAGTTGAAAATTCAAAATGAAAATACAATTTATAAAATAAGTATTGTTACTGTGTTTATTAAAATATCAAGTTTGTATAGTTTTGACTGGCTTGTAGTCTCAGTTTCTTAATTGATAAAACTATGATGTAAATGTTTGTATTTTAATCTATATATCCTATGTATTTGATTTAATATATCCTATAAAACCAGAAAAAAAACACTACTAAGTGACGTTATATTGACTTTTTTGTAGTAAACACTGCGGACGACTTCAGTCTCGCTATTTCTAATGTTTTTCCATAACTGATGGTCGTGTGGTGACCTTTATAGTATCATCTACAGTAGGTAAACATGTCGTTTGGTTGCTTTTGTCAGTGACGTTTAACTCACATTCCTCTATATTCATATTATTTATATGACAGTATTATAAGGAAAATTGGTTAGGTCTAAATACTTCATCCGATTCAAAGGTGATCCATATCTGAATTTGTCATTTTTTATTTAGTTATTTTTGAATGATGGCCCTTAAACGTGTGCTATTCTGGATTTCCAGTACTTCATATTTGGTCATGAGAACGACTGATGATTAAAATATACTTTTAAATGTTCATATATTGGCCCTAGTAATCAGTATCTAGACCTTGTAAGTTTGTATTTAAGACCCCTATTGAATAATATACACTTATATGATTTATAACCTTTTCTCGGTTATAAATACATAAATTATTAAGAAACTAAGTTTCCAACTCCCTCAGGCAAAGATTGCCTGGAATGAATATGACAATTTTTTATGAAACGTTTGGTAATATAGCTCTTTAGATGTTTTGGACTTTTAAATGTTTGGGTTTCAGCGTTCCTGTTGAAGGTTAATCAAGAAAATTAAGTTAAATTACAAAATAACGAACTCCAAGGAAAATTCAAAAGCTCAAACACATCAAACGAATGGAAAACAACTGTCATATTACTTACTTAATAAAGTGTTATTTTTATTTACTGTATACGATTATGATCTCAAAAGCATTGTTTTCCGACCGTCCAATGCCCCCCTTTACTGTCCACTCAATTTTGTTTTACAAAGTATTTGCAAAGAACGCTCAATGATTGTCGTTTAGTCCTTTTTCGTTTTTTGCCATGGTATTATCGGTTTGTTTTTTCGAATTATGAGTTTGAGTATCCCTTGGTATCTTTTACCTCTTCTTTAATGATAAGAGAGGTCTCAATGATGGTAACCTTAAACTTTTAGTGTGTTTCATAGTTTTAAATGTAACCAATATTTGACTTGGGGGGAAAACAAAATATTCATTTTCCATGATAGGTCAGGAGGTATGTCACTACCAGACCAACAACATGTTTTACTGACAGCTAAACTGTCAGATGGTCACTGGACCAAGCCATACTTCGATTGTGGTGGAGGTGATGTTTGGATGGTAACATTCTCGTCTCCTATATTTTCCTTGAGCGGAGATGGAGAACCAAAGTTTCAGTAAGTTCTCATTGTTAGTGCATGTGTTAAATTAATTATCCACAAGTGAACGAAAACGTTACAGTAAGTGGTGTTGTTATATGTCTAATTTTATCGAAAAAAATATTTGCCAAATATATACATCCGTGGTACTCTCTAAGATTTATGCCGTTGGCTCATGAATAAATAATTGCTTTTTAAATTTAAATAATACATTTCTTTTAAAAAAATTGATTTTATAAACTGTTAAATATTAAAACAAATAGTCAGTAAGACCACGGACAATTCATGAGTAAAATAAACAAATTGTTAACACTATCATTATAAATACCAAAATGATTAATTATTCATTTATTCATATTTATTTTTCTAATATTACCAATACTTTTTAATCCTGATGTTCTGAAATACATACCCTGCGAAACAAAAACCCACGAGATATGATAAATTGGAATGACAAGGACTTAACTGCTATTGTAGAGGTGTAGCCACCATTGATATTGAGCTTACAAATATCGACATAAACCAATGTGATCCAGACACCAGTACGTTTAGTGCTTTGGATGTATTTCGCGGAACTCATAGATGTCCTGAAACAACAGAGGTATTCCTATTTTATGTCATAAAGGAATTTTTGTTTTTCTTATGAATGAATATAGGCGTATGGCAATTTTCCTAATCGCATGTGTGAAGATATGATATTATTGCCATTGAGAGAGCTATCCACCAGAGATCAATGGACTAAGATGTTACTCACTACAGGTGATCGTACGGCCTTCAATAATGAGAAAACCCACACGGTACAGTAAATACTGAAAGCTTATTTAAAGTACAATTTCATATAATAAATACACCATCTTTACAAAGATCAAAATATCTATTAGTACATCTTTAACGAACTTTGTGTAAATATGTCATAAACTGTTTACGAAAAGCAGGACTTTGTGCAAAGCCAAAATACAAGTTTTGGCAGAATTTAGAAGCATAAGGGTCCATAATTGTAAAGCAAAGCACATTGAGTTACTTATTAAAATATAAGAAATAAAACCAATTTCAAATTATTGAATTGACAACCTTCAAGAATAAGTTTATCCAAAGGATCAACAAGTTTAAAACGATCCGAATTATCAGATCTATAAAAAACAAGAAGTGTTATCCTGTCTGCACTAAGTGTTTTCCAAGTACAGCTAAAAAGAAGTTGGCATGTATTTCCTGTTACTTTTTAAGCATCATAATCATTTTATCAAGTGTAGGGACTATGTATTCAAGATTGTAGATGCAGGAAAATAAGCCTCACAAGATGTTATCAGAATGCAGTTTGAACATGTACATTCAACTCTATAATTTGATAGATGTTCCTGAACTATTCAAATAAAATATTGTTATGGATAAATTTTGCATCTTACATAAATTTAAATATATGAATCAACAATACTTCTCTTTTCTTTTTCTATAGTGTAGTTTTCTCCAAGGACTAGGGTTTAAAAGAGGAGCATACCAGTGTGTTTGTAGTAAGGGATACTTTTTCCCCGACACTAATGCTGAAGTAAAAGCTTTTAGTGGTAAAGATGTAGAAAATTACTTAACTCTGTCGAATACAACAGATTTCACACAATATACATGTCTCCAGTGTAAAGAGGGCTGTACTGAATGTGTCGATGATTCCCCATGCTTGTATACGTTTCTGTTTGTGTTCAGGTTCCTGGTATTACTGATTACTATGTTGACGTGTACTGCGATTGGAATTCTCTTTATTGTCACAGCATACTTCAGGAATGAATTGGTATTTTTAATGTGTTGTTTGTTGTAGTTTTCCCCTTTTTGTTATATTTACTTGACATGTTTTATGTTTATATAGATATATATATTATGATATGATATAATAGTAATAATACTAACAGTAATTTAATACAATATAAATTAAAGATATGGTAATGAACGTAGATTAGATACTATAGAGACATTGAAACGACACGATTTGTTTTTGCAATCCATTTTCATTTCGTGTAACAACATGAAAATTACCTTTTCTTTTTTTAATTTGATTTGGACAAGGAAACTAAAAGTACTTTCTTTCTTTTGCAGACTGCATCTATTCCGGGTAGAGATTACAAATGTAGCTTTTAAGTTGTAAAAAGAATTTTTGCATCAAAATTCAATTATATATGTTAATGTCTTGCTCAGCATATGGCTCTTTATTAAGTTTTTTGTGATGAACTAAAAGGAAAAAAAAATATTGTGTGAGGAAGGACAATCTATAAATCAAGCCGGTTGTAGGAAGACTAGAAAAAAATATCTATTTTAATCTTCTGTGAGATTGAAATCTCCTACATTTATATTACTCCCATACATCATGTGCGCATTTGAATAAAATAAATCATCTTTGGCAGAACTTGAAACAAAATGTAATGGCAATCAAAATAGAATTTCCTTAATAATTTTGAAAAGAGAGTACGCACGGACTGAACTTTGGGATAAAAACGTGCAAAATTGTAATAAACGATTGGTATTTATTGGGAGGGAAAATGCAAAATAATAATATTGTAATAAAACTTTGATGTTTCAATTGTATTTACTTTTGTTTTCATAATAACAGTTAAAATAGTTTAAATCAAAGAGTTTATCTGTATAGCAATTATTTTCAGGCAATTAAGACCGGAAGTCCTATTTTCTTGTTGTTCATGTGTGCTGGCGGTATGTTAATGTGTAGTACGGTAAGTTGATTATTTAATGACAATTTTCACTTACTGATGTCCTTGATTGCAACAAAGTTGTCATCATTGCATTTATAAATATTCTTGGTTAACTATTCGTTAGCGGTAGGTTACAATGAAATATTTGCTTTAATGTTTTTAAGTTGATGTTAGAAGTCCAAAAGTACGAAACGTTGAACAACCAGAAAGGATATATAAAAAAGAATTCAAACGCCAGCTAAGAAATACCCGTATATACTATATCATATTTGATTTGAATATAGAGAGTCAAAAGTTTTTGAAACACCATACAAGCAAAGTAGTTTTCCAAAAACAGACCATATGTTTTTATTCATTCCACCTCATTTGTAAATCTTTCCCTTAAAACGAAGTAAATAGCTGCATTGTTCAAAGATCTGTCTTTTTTAAATTTTGTTCCTTGTTAGTCTTAATCTAATGCACAATAAATGATCTGTTACTCGCGCTGCTACTGTAGGTCTTCTTCCGCTAAATGTGAAATCCACTGATGAGTCTTTTGAAGACGCAACGTATGCTTCCGGTGTACAAAATTATAAGCCTGGTATCTTTGATGAGTTTTCTTTACAGTCAGATTGACTGATTTCGTATATTTGCTAACCATGCTTCAACAGGCTTCGATCAACCTCTTCACCTGCTAATCTTATCGCGGATTGTATGCGTATGTTCTACTACCAACCATATTCAGAGTGGAACATATGCAGTCCATAGGTTTCCAATATAAATTTTCTACTGAATATGCGTGAATTGTCGCTGATACACTTTATAATAATTGTCTTGGTTCACATCAAAATCTCATACTTGTAACAGCCGACAAAGCTTAATATCTTTATTTATTCAACCAATACATCCTTTACATTAATAGATAAGAATTCTTGACAGTAGAACGTAGGAAATTACATGTATGATGCGTCAATTTAATTTTCTTTAGATATTTAATTAAAACGAAATCAAATATGAAATGTATAAAAAAACACCGAAGCAAATGAAATATGCTTTATGTCAATGCTGTCTGCCTTAATTTTGTAACTGTATAAGGAGGAAACCACAATCTATAAAAATTGGAGTTAACCTCTGTCTTCTTCTTTTATTGCAAAATTCCTTTCAGGCATCTTATTTGATACGTATATAGACAGAACCAGTGTCAACGTTGAAAAATATATGTTTGAACAGGACTATTGTATCTGATAATTATTCCACCAAATCACATATCTTTTCTTTTTAAATTGTGTCTTTGAGTCAGGACAATTGGGTAGATAGTGATTGTGAATTTTGAACAATCTTTAAGCAATCCGTTTTTCTTCTTTTTTTTCTAAGTCAAACAACAGTCTATAAAATACTACATAGAAAAACTAACCACTGAGCAACATGAACCCAACCAAAACCGGAAATGATCTCACGAGCGTAAGATCCGGAATTTACAAGAGAAATCATGTATTTTTTTGTGTACCTTTGATATCAAAAGATATTTGTCTAATTATGAGGATATGTTTTAAAGCAAGATTGCTCTGGTTGAATTCTGGATCTGATACTCAGTGATTCAGTAAAGTTTATAGTTGGCTGAATTTGTTTCCATGCCTGCAGATACTTTTGTTTATGTAATAGCAAATTTTTGAATAGCAGATTCAGGTTTAAGTTCAAGCCATTAAAAATACTTCAAAAAGTCAGGCCTTCGAGTAAAAAATGAAAAAAAATCACAAAATGTTTTGTCGTGCCTGCAGATATTGTTTGTTTATAGTATGAGTAATGATAAGGTACAATCGGTTCAATTTTTGTTTTATGTATTTAGGACTTTTTTCTTAATACGTACTCGAATTAATAAAGAATTACAGATAGATTTTGTCACGGAACTATGTTTACAATAAAAAAAAAAGGAAAACACTTTATTAATTGTCTACTTTCGAAACGCTTTCATGGATTTACCTTCATCAGGAATGCTCAAAGTCAAACATTTGAAAGTCAAGGATGTATAAGTACCGAAACACGAGAAGAGCTATAAGATTTTATAAACCGTTTTTTTCCCCCAGAGCATTGCGGTCTTGACTTTAAATATATTTTACGGAAATTGCAATTTACAACATTTTAACTGTTAAATACTGCTGTTTGATAATGAGTTACGATAATGCGTGCGATTTGTTCTGGATGAGGTCATTAGCAGGTAAAAGATGGGTGACTTGTTTAACATACCTTATTTGATGTGAATGGGCAGCTGCTAACTGATATTGGAGAACATTAACGACAAATTGATGTCATCCCTTTAATAAATAATATTTATCCAAACAAATAGAACAATAGTAATAAACAAGTATGAAAATACCAGGTAAATGAACGAGAGAGGCTTGCTCTTACTAATTTATTTTATCATTTCTTATTATTCAGTATTGATAATCAACGCAAATGCTCTTATTCATGAAATGTGCATCCTTTTTAGTCGGCGGTAAGTGGTTGGTGTGTTGTGGTGTACTGTCAAAGATTTTGGTAAAACCTGTTATACTTTTTATGCATTATTTTCTAATCAACATTGAAATTTATTTCAGGGATTATTTGCCTATCCAAAAGCTTTAGAATTTCTATGTGTCATACAAAATTGGGTATTTCATATAGGTTTCAACTTCATGTATGGCGCGTTAGTGGTTAAGACATGGAGGTATGTTCATATCAATTGCAAGTCTCCTACTCATTTTATGAAATAATATATGCGGCAAAAGCTTCTTTATCAAATTTCGTCGTATGCACAAATTTAAAAGTATGAAGCATCTATGTAAAAATGTAATAAAAGCTAGAGCGTGACATTAAAAAAAAATCTTATGAAAATTGAAAGTCTTTAAATTAAAAATAAAGAAACACATTCTCAATGAAGAACATCAGGCAAACACAGTTTGTCTACATCATTGATCTATTGTAATATTAATTCAAGCTTTCCTTTTTGCAACCTTCGAATGTAATGGCTTAACTTTATGGTCAATAAATACACAATAGTTCAGCATTAAGTGTAAACGATTCATTGTAAAATACTACAATAATTCTATATAAACATGAATCATTAGTTGTCAGACATATTAACTTCATGTATTTTCAGAATAGCTGTAATATTCAGACCAACAAGTAAATTGCAGAGAATTAATTTACCGGACAAAGAACTGTTAAAACGGTTTTTGCCAATGATGATATTTGTTAGTGTTTATCTGTTAGCCTGGTCGATAGCAGAGAAAGGGGAAACAGTAACCTTAGAAACTTCAAGTTTATTAAAATATGACGTTTGTTTAAGTAGTTACTGGCTTTATGCCATTCAATGCGGTACGTACCTTTTTCGTATATTTTTTTCTTAGATATTTTACTCTTAAACCAACCGGTCTTTTGAAACAAAAATTAGCCATAAGCTTTCTTATGGTGTCTTGATCTAGACTTTTTTCTGGTCCCTCCTGTTCACCCATCAGAGCCGCCCTAGCTAAAAATTTACCATAGGATAAAATGCAAATAATGGTTTGATATCTCAAAAACCATAATAAATCCCGGATGATTTGAAAGGTAAAAATGTCAAGGTTTACTTTTTTTTTGACGACTTCTTTTATGAGTAAAATATTCGACCAGTTTTAGATTTTCTGTCTTTTATGTGTCATAAATAGACAAAAATTTCATAAACATCTTAAACCAAAAGCAATACAAGATCTACAAAAATACAAAATTAAAACTTGAATAAAGTTCTAACTTTTTTCATTACCCATGGACCCCTTTGAGAGTTGTTGTTTAGGTTTTTGAACGTGCATAGAGCGTGGCACTCGTCATACACGAAGCATCTGATTTATCATCCCCATTCCGAACGGACGTGGCTGCGTATTTTTACGTCCCGCGCAGCTAAACAGGCACACCTCTTTAGTATGAATTTAACTGCAGAATTGGAGAGATCCTGGTGACCATTTTTCTGTAGTCAAATTTTGTGATGTTCAGTTTAACCTGTTGTGGCAGGGTCGTTGAAGATTTTCCTTCTTAAATCTCAGTCTGGCATATTATCACAAAATGAACGATTCAGGCTCCTTGTAACCTCTTGTTTGAGAATAATGGTTAATATGTAATAATTGTTGATGGTAAACATATTTTATAAAACATAAACCTTAATTTTGCGTAAACTATCGTTCATTTACGGGATGCCTTTTATTAAAAAAAAACCTTTAAAAAATTGATCGTAAACCATTCCACAATGTTGCATATGCATAAACAGATATGTTGAGCAAAGTCAATGAGACAGCAACCCCAAAGCACAATCAAACTAAAAAAAATCTGATGGTCCAGGTTTATTTACATTAGTAGTAATTTATTTGTTTAATCTTATCAATATTATTTTTTTTCAGTATTTCGCTATCTATAAACTATGGGTTTGATTAAAACAACTGATTTCAAAACTTACATTCCTATAACCTACAGATTTTGTTTCAATTCATCGTATATCTAACACATCTTTCAAATAAAAAAAAGGAATAATGTTCAACAGAATTTAATTGAGCATGAGGAGGCAACACAAAAATCTCTTCTATCGTGAACTATGTATGTGTTTAATTGAAATTCTCAGAAACACTGTGAAATCCAAATTTTTGTAAGACAATCCAAATATTATTTTTGCAAGGCATAAAACAAAATTGTTTGAGGCTCTTTCTACTCATACAACAACATGGTTGTCGTAAAATGAGAGTTATGTATCTACAGCCTTAGCCTTCTCTATGGCTTCTTCAAAGGGGATTAAACTCTTGTGTTTTGAATTTTCAAATAGTTTGGCCTCGGGCATCACTCAAGAGACATCAATTGTCGAAATGCGCATCTGGTGCAGTAAATATTTGTATCTTTTCGGAATTTTAGGTCATCAGTGCTCTTCGACTTCGTACTTTATTTGATCTTTACCTTTAAACTTATTTTATCCGAGTGTCACTGATGAGTCTTTTGTAGACGAAACGCGCATCAAAATTATAAGCGTGGTATCTTTGATGAGTTTTCTTATATGATTGTGCCTATACAAGATCGTAGTTTTTGAATGCGCTTCTGAATGCATGCATAAACATCTGTGAACCATTAAGAAAGTGGCCAGTTTAGGTTCGCGCTTTACCCAATTTCGGGCATAGTGCTAGACTGCATATGCATCCATCAGTAAGCGGGTTGTCTTCAATTGATAGGCTGGGAAAACGATACTGAATTCGGGCCTTTGGTTAACAACTCTCTAACGTGTTTATTGTTCACGATGCCAATGTCCCCAAATATGGTATGGCCAGCAGGGCTTTCTTTGTATGAGACGATGAACAACAGCAATCGGGAGGATTGGATGTAACATCGTTGAGGGTAAAGGTCTCAAAATCCCTTAATGATTTAAAATCTTGGATGCGAAGGATTTGATGTACAAATAAGAAATGACAGATCATTTAAGTAATAATGTATTGTTTTCTGTACAGAATTGTGAAGAAGATATTGATAATATTTATAACATTGCAATTAAATCTATTGTAAATGTAATGCTTTAGAATGGTCAGGTAAACATTTCTGATCCACATGTTGAGTAGATCTATCTATTTTGAAGAAGAAAACAATATGACGTGACTTTGGTTTGATAGCTTTCTCGTTTTCAGAGTCTTCTGTTCGTACAGATATACGCATTTCTCAGGTATTCGATTAATTTGGAAGTGAATATATTTCATATGCAGGAACTTGATTGTCAGATTTTTGTATTTATATTTCGAAGTTATATTTCATGTATCTTTAGAAAAATGTTTATCAACTATCTTCCATTATGTTAGAAAATGATACAATGTATTTAATGTGTCAAATTTATTTACTTGAAGTCATAAACCAGGTTTAACCCACCATTCTCTTCGGAAAATGCCTGTACCATGTCAGGAATATGACTGTTGTTTTCCATTCGTTCCGTGGGTTTATTTAGTCGAACGGTTGATTTTGTCAGTGTTTATGGACTTCCCCTTTTTGAATTACCTTGGAGTTCGGTATTTTTGTTATTACTTTTTTCATAAAGAATAAAACATAATATAAGACTTTTCTTGTTTCCTGAAAATATGAAAACAACACAGGCTCTTTGGGTATGAACAACCCTTTTACTATTTTGTGACGTCATTAGAATTATCTGTAACACAGAATGATAATTTCCCGTGCGCCTGTGTACTAAAACACAATGATCCATAAAACAATACAACATAAAATCATCAATTAAGAGAGAATAATAGTAACCTTGATAGATGATAACTTTTAAAACAAAATCTAAGGTTGCAACTCCTAGACACAATGACCTGTAATTGTTTTATCTATTATTTTTAGTCTCATTTAGCTGATGAAGGTAAATCCAGAAACGGACATTAAACGCAGCAAAAACGTTTCTAAAACACAAATTTATGAAATCGGCCATAAAGAGTTTTGTTTGAATCAAAGTTGTTTGGTCGAAGTGTTCACTGACCTCAATTTAAAACATATAAACGTAGTCCCGTTTTTCAAATTTGCAAAGTTGAACTTTATTTTAATTTTGAGATAATTCTTTGCAGAAATAAGCAATAACTAAAAAGTGTAATAATACATAAGAAGAAAAAGGAACTACCAAAACTATTGTACTATACATTAGACAACCAACAACACCCAACTCCTCCGACATATATATATACATATTTTTTCTTTAAGCTGAAGTATGTCTACTTTTGGTTGGTGTGTATATCTGTTACATGGTGAGAAAAGCACCAGGTCATTTCAACGAAAGTAAATACATAACATGGGCAGTCTACAACGGAATCATACTGGGAAGTTTTCTCTTGATTCTAACGTAAGTTCAAAAATGTTTCAATTAGTATATATTAAATGCATGCAAAACGAGCGTGCTGTGATAAATCTAAATAAAACAATATAACCGATAGTAGTTTTGATCTCGTTTTAATTTTGCAAGGCTTCCTCCGTTTTTTCCTTTATAATTTGTCTCTGTCTTTGTTGAATAATTGATATCTTTTATTAACATGTATAAAGGACAATTAATTCATTTGTCTTACAATTGACATAACCAAGGTCACACAACCTTGAAACTCTATTTCTTCATATACTTTACATTAATAACATGATATCATTTTATAATGTTGCCATAATTTTTATTAATATTAATATTTCCAGACATTTAATTGGTCATTCATATGGACCAGATCTGCTGTATCTCTTACAAGGTTTACAGATTCAAGCATTTGTAACAATAACATTGACATTAATTTTCATTCCTAAGGTAAGCTTTTCTTACTTTTCGAGTTTTGTTTTGGCACACTAGCATTTGGAAGGAGCATTACGTATGATATTTTCGAGCTTTATGCTATTTTCATAATAGTTGATCTTTGTGGGATTTATATGCTCGTCTATATTAAGAATGAGGACGCTAAGTCTGATGACTGGTTTTTAAGATATGCAATATATTTCTCTGTACGTGTATTAGTGCTTGCTACGGATAGTCTGTTTGATAGCATGGGATGTGTACAACCGTAGCCAAATCCAGAATGATAAGAGTCGTTTTCTCAAAGACACGTGTTAAGAGAATGTCTTTCTTTTACCACTTAAGAGAGTCTTTTGACATGTACCATATAGTCTTTAATTCGAGGGTTTTAAAATAATGAAATAAACAAAACTCGTTCACATCCTTGCTTGCAACTTGTTTTTTTTTATCCATAACATCCATTAATAGCTTCATAAAATAAAGATTGCTAATCATCAAGCATAATGATTTAATTTCTCCTTCCGATATTTTGTTGATGATCTTCACGAATAATGCATATCCAGTGAGTACTTACATCTCATATATCCATGTGAATACGAAACTTAGAAAAGATGTATAACTAGATCTTTTAAATGAAATGGATGCCAATTGACAACTCAAAACTAACATCTATAACGAACGCGATGATTTCGATTTTTCTAAGAGGGTTTGTTATATTTGAGAAATGGGAAGTGGACAATTAGAAAATTGAAATCATCACGTTTGCATTTAGTCTAGTTTGAAGTCGTCAGTCTGGGTCAATTTCGAGGAACAGATCAAGTAATGAAGCAGACCTTCTGTTTTCAGTAGATCAATTATCGCATGGAATGTCATACATGTAATAGGTTTGCCGTAAAAATCCCTTTCATTTACTACGTACCTGTACCATGACCATGAAAGTTAACGATAATCTATACTACTAAAATCACGAGGTCCAATTTGTTAGCCGGCATGACGTAAAAACGACGAAATAAATAATTTAACTTTATATATTAACTAATATAGGATAATGGTGTTGTTAAAAAATTACACATTTACAGACCCTTTTGTTTACCACATAATTAATATCATCAATAATTAACAAGTTCCGTGTCGAATCCGATACCGATACCAATAGTATATGTCACATGTAGTTTCCGGTTGTACATTTACCTATTACCATCTGTAAATCCCTACTCTATCAAGAGAACCTGGAATTCTTCCAGTAGTTGTTTTATATTTATGTTACACTATAGTACATACACTATTTAACAAGACTGTTTTCTTCCACCTCAATATTACTATTAATTTTGGTTAATTAGTTGAAAAATTAAATTTAGTTTATAGTAAGTTTATTGTTAGTAAGAAAAACAGGACGGGTTCAAACAGAAAGATTCTGAAAGCAGAGAGAAAACAGTGCATTTTGCAATCAGCGTGACTTTATCAGATGGCAACCCGAAAATTAAAAATTCAGGCTAAAAATAAGGCATAGGTACCGCTTAACTCAGTCACGGACCCGCGATGTCGCGGATGTGTTCTAGTCGTTTCAAAAGATATTTATCTGTAAATATTGTTTACATTGGTTCGTCAATTGTCTTTATGTAATAAAAGTTTATTAACGAAAATGAAATTATCTCGAATTAAACACAAGGGAAAATGTAAAACGTATAATTAAATGCAAAAGATATCTTTGGTGAATTTGGTGAAAATGACATAGTTTCTTAGTCATTAATTTTTTACAAATAGGAGGATGTAAAGGGGGCCAACGATACTCTCTACATCTGATATAATTGAAATCCATTTGCACTATGACATTCTGAATAGTTAAATATTTATTCGTAATTCCTCACACAAACTGCATGTTTACATGTTACTCTCTTGATAATGATAATGATAAGATATTTTTCTCTATTTAAGTTATTAGCATTATACAAAAAGGAGGATGTAAAGAGAGCCAACGATACTTTCGCCACTGCTTACGCCAGCAAGTATATCAGAACAAATAATATTGAAAGTGGCTCTTCTAAGACAGTTGGTACTCAGACTTATGAAAACGTAACACCAGGCCCTAAGGTAATGAAATAATGTACAATTTACTTCTTCAATGAAATGACTATTGTTACAATAATTAAGGTCAAAGGTTGCTTGCATTTAGAAAAAAAGGTAAGATATATTTAAGGGACCGTCTGTCTCGTATACTTAGTTTGTAATTTGATTGTATATTTGATTTGATTTTTACGTCACTTTCGGGTCATTGTCTTACTCGTTTGAATTGTTTGTACTTCTATGCACTATAAAATCTTAAGGTTTGTATCGCAAAGTCATGATTTTGCACTTTATGACGCAGTATAACTTTTAGAGGCATGTTATACTTAAATCTAAATTTATAGGACAAGTTGATCTAAGGGAATAAAGAGTTTTCCTTTACATATATATTTGTATTTGCTTTGTATAAAATGTGTATTTTCACATATGTTTGTATAAGGTTTCTATTTAAAAAAAAAATACTAACAAAAAACGATTGGAATTTTAAAACAGAATTTGAGATGAACAGGAACACTCCTGAATATTCGTCTTTTAGTAATATCGTTTAAATACAAAAATGAGACAACACACCACCAAGCTATAAAAGTTTGATTTCAGCGGATCTGAAGCTTTAAAAATAGCCGATTCAATGTCAGTTTCAGAATCAAAATGTTTACCTACCGTTAACCGAGTGCTACAAAACTTTTGTACAATTGAAAAAGTTCGGTTTGAAATTAACCTTTCAGAGTTTCCTCCTTTTCTATCTAAAAGTCAAGATTTTTTTAGGAGGAGGAGGGTTCTAGGTCATAAAAAATATACCGTGCGTTAAGTTTTTTTTTATGCATAAACAGACGAGAAGGTAGTACTTTTTTTTTATTTAATCCGACATTTGCCGTTGAAGTGTTAATCACATCAATTATCTTAAAATATTTTGGAGCCTACAGATGATTATAAATGAACCGCTAAACCAAAGCGTTTAAAAATATAAAACAGTGTCATTTACCATTAAAAAGGTAAACTAGCACAAAGTTTAACGATGATCGTTAGGTTGAAATACAGATCGTATCGAAATTACCATAAACTTTACGCAGGACTATCGTATCATTATCCGTCCAAAATATCACCTCCAGTCTATGAAGTGATTTCGGCAAAGAAGATGTTAACATGTTTTTTATGGGTTCCTGATTAATCTGTGTTCTTCGATAGTGGTCATTTTGATTTCAGGTTGGAATCAAAATACAATTTTTGTATGCATTCTTTCTGCGAATCCAATATTTTAAGCTGTTTGATATTATCTGGTAGGAATTTATTTATCACTACAATATTTATTTCATGGTAGTTTATAGACAAAAAAGTCATACGTTTTAATGACCCAACGTTAACAAAACTGTTTGCAATACGTTAACCAAATTCGACAAAACCGTTATCAGATTAACAAATACGCAGCTAGATATGTAAACGTTGTCCAAGTTGTGAAAAATAAAAAAAAAAATAAAAAATAGAAATTTTTTTTTATTTTATTTACGTAAATATCAAAAGATAGCAAAATTTAACGAAGGGACAATGGACGCAAAGTAATAGAAAAAGCGTACAATAGCCCTTTGACCCAGATGAATTCAAAAGCATTACACAAGAACAACATCTATCAAGGCATACCATTCAGATTGAGCAGCGTCAATTGTATTGCTACTGTTTTTATATTATAATTACTAATATTTAGTAAAATACCCATGACGAATTTTGCTGTTTATTTTAATATCTAAAATTCACTTCAAAAGAAGATGTCGATTGTTGTTTGTGGTTATTAGTTGTGATTTGCTTTCCTTATAAGGCAACAAAACTAGACAAGTTACGCATGATCAGTCACTGCATGAGGGATAACAGTTGAGTAGTCAGCATTTCGGTGTTGACATGAATATCAATTATATGGTAATTTTATAAATTTCCTGTTACAAAACTTTGAATATTTCGAAAACTAAGGATTTTCTTATCCCAGGAATAGATTACCTTAGCCGTATTTGGTACAACTTTTGGAATTTTGGGTCCTTAATGCTCTTCAACTTTGTACTTGTTTGGCTTTATAACTATTTTGATCTGAGCGTCACTGATGAGTCTTATGTAGACGAAACGCGCATCTGGTCTATTAAATTATAATTATGGTACCTATGATAACTATTTACACCACTGGATCGATGCCACTGCTGGTGGACGTTTCGGTTGTTATCAGATAGACCGTTTATATGTGTGTTGGCGTTTGTTTTTGTAGCAGCTCATTGTTTCTGTTGTTCCATTGTTTTCCTCTTGTGGTTGGTGTGATTCCCTCAGTTTTGGTTTGTGACCCGGATTTGTTTCAGTTAAATCGATTTATGACTATTGAACCCGGTTTATTTCACAATCCTTTGATGTAATCAAAATCACCGGATACTTTTTTCTTCAAACCAAATGTGCGTATAGAATTTTTTTTTTTTAAAGAATCATTTATTAAGTTTTGGTTTTACTAGTTCAATTACCTTATTGCTAACGACCCAATGCACAATTTGTAACAATGAATGCCATTCACTGATGAGTCGATTATGCTCGTTATGTAATGTCACAAACTGTGCATAGCATTATTTGGAGTCGTTCATACGTGAGATGTTATAATATAAAAAAAGGAAGACGTGGTATGATTGCCAATGAGACTACTATCCAACAGAGTACTGTTACTTAATGTTTCCTTAAAAATCAACTGTAGATTGCTAAATGACACATGGTTATATATTAATACCGAAACACTTTTTTAAGAAATTGAAAACATTTAAAGGTAGAATCATGTTAAAGGAATAAGTTTTTAAAAATTGAACCAGGTTTCCTGTGTTAATATTTATTAAGTATTTTAGTTTTCGAAAATAAATAAAGAATAAACAGAAAATTTTACCTGATGTTTTAACACGGATCTAGATATGTAAACGTTGTCCTAGTTGTGAAAAATTGAAAAAAAAAATTAGAGATTTTTTTTATTTACGTAAATATCTAAAGATAGCAAAATTTAACGAAGGGACAATGGACGCACCCTTTGACCCAGATGAATTAAAAAGCATTACACAAGAACAGCATCTAACAAGGCATACCATTCAGATTGAGCAGCGTCAATTGTATTGCTACTGATTTTATATTATAATTACTAGTAATTAGTAAAATACCCATGACGAATTTTGCTGTTTATTTTAATAGCTAAAATTCACTTCAAAAAGAAGATGTCGATTGTCGTTTGTGGTTATTAGTTGTGATTTGCTTTCCTTATAAGGCAACAAAAACTAGACAAGTTACGCATGATCAGTCACTGCATGAGGGATAACAGTTGAGTAGTCAGCACTTCGGTGTTGACATGAATATCAATTATATGGTCATTTTTATAGATTTCCTGTTACGAAACTTTGAATATTTCGAAAAACTAAGGATTTTCTTATCCCAGGAAAAGATTACCTTAGCCGTATTTGGCACAACTTTTTGGAATTTTGGGTCCTCAATGCTCTTCAACTTTGTACTTGTTTGGCTTCATAACTATTTTGATCTGAGCGTCACTGATGAGTCTTATGTAGACGAAACGCGCGTCTTTTACAAATAGGAGGATGTAAAGGGGCCAACGATACTCTCTACATCTGATATAATTGAAATCCATTTGCACTATGACATTCTGAATAGTTAAATATTTATTCGTAATTCCTCACACAAACTGCATGTTTACATGTTACTCTCTTGATAATGATAATGATAAGATATTTTTCTCTATTTAAGTTATTAGCATTATACAAAAAGGAGGATGTAAAGAGAGCCAACGATACTTTCGCCACTGCTTACGCCAGCAAGTATATCAGAACAAATAATATTGAAAGTGGCTCTTCTAAGACAGTTGGTACTCAGACTTATGAAAACGTAACACCAGGCCCTAAGGTAATGAAATAATGTACAATTTTACTTCTTCAATGAAATGACTATTGTTACAATAATTAAGGTCAAAGGTTGCTTGCATTTAGAAAAAAAGGTAAGATATATTAAAGGGACCGTCTGTCTCGTATACTTAGTTTGTAATTTGATTGTATATTTGATTTGATTTTTACGTCACTTTCGGGTCATTGTCTTACTCGTTTGAATTGTTTGTACTTCTATGCACTATAAAATCTTAAGGTTTGTATCGCAAAGTCATGATTTTGCACTTTATGACGCAGTATAACTTTTTAGAGGCATGTTATACTTAAATCTAAATTTATAGGACAAGTTGATCTAAGGGAATAAAGAGTTTTCCTTTTACATATATATTTGTATTTGCTTTGTATAAAAATGTGTATTTTCACATATGTTTGTATAAGGTTTCTATTTAAAAAAAAAATACTAACAAAAAACGATTGGAATTTTAAAACAGAATTTGAGATGAACAGGAACACTCCTGAATATTCGTCTTTAGTAATATCGTTTAAATACAAAATGAGACAACACACCACCAAGCTATAAAAGTTTGATTTCAGCGGATCTGAAGCTTTAAAAATAGCCGATTCAATGTCAGTTTCAGAATCAAAATGTTTACCTACCTTTAACCGAGTGCTACAAAACTTTTGTACAATTGAAAAGTTCGGTTTGAAATTAACCTTTCAGAGTTTCCTCCTTTTCTAGCTAAAAGTCAAGATTTTTTAGGAGGAGGAGGGTTCTAGGTCATAAAATATACCGTGCGTTAAGTTTTTTTATGCATAAACAGACGAGAAGGTAGTACTTTTTTTATTTAATCCGACATTTGCCGTTGAAGTGTTAATCACATCAATTATCTTAAAATATTTTGGAGCCTACAGATGATTATAAATGAACCGCTAAACCAAAGCGTTTAAAAATATAAAACAGTGTCATTTACCATTAAAAGGTAAACTAGCACAAAGTTTAACGATGATCGTTAGGTTGAAATACAGATCGTATCGAAATTACCATAAACTTTACGCAGGACTATCGTATCATTATCCGTCCAAAATATCACCTCCAGTCTATGAAGTGATTTCGGCAAAGAAGATGTTAACATGTTTTTATGGGTTCCTGATTAATCTGTGTTCTTTGATAGTGGTCATTTTGATTTCAGGTTGGAATCAAAATACAATTTTGTATGCATTCTTTCTGCGAATCCAATATTTTAAGCTGTTTGATATTATCTGGTAGGGTTTTATTTATCACTACAATATTTATTTCATGGTAGTTTATAGACAAAAGTCATACGTTTTAATGACCCAACGTTAACAAAACTGTTTGCAATACGTTAACCAGATTCGACAAAACCGTTATCAGATTAACAAATACGCAGCTAGATATGTAAACGTTGTCCTAGTTGTGAAAATAAAAAAAAAATAAAAATAGAAATTTTTTAATTTTATTTACGTAAATATCAAAAGATAGCAAAATTTAACAAAGGGACAATGGACGCAAAGTAATAGAAAAGCGTACAATAGCCCTTTGACCCAGATGAATTCAAAAGCATTACACAAGAACAACATCTATCAAGGCATACCATTCAGATTGAGCAGCGTCAATTGTATTGCTACTGTTTTTATATTATAATTACTAATATTTAGTAAAATACCCATGACGAATTTTGCTGTTTATTTTAATATCTAAAATTCACTTCAAAAAGAAGATGTCGATTGTTGTTTGTGGTTATTAGTTGTGATTTGCTTTCCTTATAAGGCAACAAAAACTAGACAAGTTACGCATGATCAGTCACTGCATGAGGGATAACAGTTGAGTAGTCAGCATTTCGGTGTTGACATGAATATCAATTATATGGTAATTTTTATAAATTTCCTGTTACAAAACTTTGAATATTTCGAAAAACTAAGGATTTTCTTATCCCAGGAATAGATTACCTTAGCCGTATTTGGCACAACTTTTTGGAATTTTGGGTCCTTAATGCTCTTCAACTTTGTACTTGTTTGGCTTTATAACTATTTTGATCTGAGCGTCACTGATGAGTCTTATGTAGACGAAACGCGCATCTGGTCTATTAAATTATAATTATGGTACCTATGATAACTATTTACACCACTGGATCGATGCCACTGCTGGTGGACGTTTCGGTTGTTATCAGATAGACCGTTTATATGTGTGTTGGCGTTTGTTTTTGTAGCAGCTCATTGTTTCTGTTGTTCCATTGTTTTCCTCTTGTGGTTGGTGTGATTCCCTCAGTTTTGGTTTGTGACCCGGATTTGTTTCAGTTAAATCGATTTATGACTATTGAACCCGGTTTATTTCACAATCCTTTGATGTAATCAAAATCACCGGATACTTTTTCTTCAAACCAAATGTGCGTATAGAATTTTTTTTTAAAGAATCATTTATTAAGTTTTGGTTTTACTAGTTCAATTACCTTATTGCTAACGACCCAATGCACAATTTGTAACAATGAATGCCATTCACTGATGAGTCGATTATGCTCGTTAGGTAATGTCACAAACTGTGCATAGCATTATTTGGAGTCGTTCATACGTGAGATGTTATAATATAAAAAGGAAGACGTGGTATGATTGCCAATGAGACTACTATCCAACAGAGTACTGTTATTTAATGTTTCCTTAAAATCAACTGTAGATTGCTAAATGACACATGGTTATATATTAATACCGAAACACTTTTTAAGAAATTGAAAACATTTAAAGGTAGAATCATGTTAAAGGAATAAGTTTTAAAATTGAACCAGGTTTCCTGTATTAATATTTATTAAGTATTTTAGTTTTCGAAAATAAATAAAGAATAAACAGAAAATTTTACCTGATGTTTTAACACGGATCTAGATATGTAAACGTTGTCCTAGTTGTGAAAATTGAAAAAAAAAATTAGAGATTTTTTATTTACGTAAATATCTAAAGATAGCAAATTTAACGAAGGGACAATGGACGCACCCTTTGACCCAGATGAATTAAAAGCATTACACAAGAACAGCATCTAACAAGGCATACCATTCAGATTGAGCAGCGTCAATTGTATTGCTACTGATTTTATATTATAATTACTAGTAATTAGTAAAATACCCATGACGAATTTTGCTGTTTATTTTAATAGCTAAAATTCACTTCAAAAGAAGATGTCGATTGTCGTTTGTGGTTATTAGTTGTGATTTGCTTTCCTTATAAGGCAACAAAAACTAGACAAGTTACGCATGATCAGTCACTGCATGAGGGATAACAGTTGAGTAGTCAGCACTTCGGTGTTGACATGAATATCAATTATATGGTCATTTTTATAGATTTCCTGTTACAAAACTTTGAATATTTCGAAAAACTAAGGATTTTCTTATCCCAGGAAAAGATTACCTTAGCCGTATTTGGCACAACTTTTTGGAATTTTGGGTCCTCAATGCTCTTCAACTTTGTACTTGTTTGGCTTCATAACTATTTTGATCTGAGCGTCACTGATGAGTCTTATGTAGACGAAACGCGCGTCTGGCGTATTAAATTATAATCCTGGTACCTGATAACTATTGAAAAACCAGGTTATGATTTAACAAAATTTGTAATTAGTAAGTCTCAGATTGTTTTCTCGCATCTTAATAGAGTTATGTGAGATAGACTTTTTGAATTGCTACGAAAGTTTAGTTTTTTCTTATTAAAATTATGTTGCATTTTTTTTCAGGAGAAAACGTTTTGGACGTCACTAACCAAGATTTCCAATAACAGAGTAGAACCCATCGTCGACCATTTGTCTGTTCCAACAACATGATAACAACGAAAGTGAAACAATAATAAAAATCAGTGGTTGACATCCAGAATTGTCAAATAGTTACGGTAGTTCCCGAGTGTTCATTAGTTCCCGAGTGTTCATTAGTTCCCGAGTGTTCATTATCTGTGTTATAACCACGATATAGTTGAACTATTATGAGTGGTACATTTAAATCATATTACGAACTCATATAAAACGTTTTTGTTTTACAACATATGGTCTATATAGGCAAAGAAAGGGTATATGTGCATAAATCTTGTAAATCTTGACTAATCCTACCACATTTTGTAACTGTACCAAGTCGAACTATCTAGATGATGTGTTCTTCGTTGCTATTTGTCGTAGTTTCTTTTTCGTTTTTTTTTCTGTCGGAGGAATCGGGTGTTGGTGATTGATGTAAATTGTTGAATTGTGCTATATTTTTTGACATTTCTGTAATCAATTTTTAATGAATTTAGTAATATTTTGAAATATATATCAAATAAATAGATTCATGACAAAGAGTTTAAAGTTAAGAATAACAACGATTTAAACTGAAAATAAATTAGAAAAATGCAACCAAAATATAATAAAGGATAAAAGGACTATCAATACATAATATAGGTCAATATGCGCAACTCATTTTAGGTAGGCAGTAATAGTACATTTTTTTTTATTTTCTATGTTTATTTCATCAATTTAGATTTGTATGATTGCTCGTTTCGAAGCTAAGACATTTTTTAGTGGGTGGTTAAATTGAGAGTATAACTTGAGGTCCAATATTCCGTTATTTTGGAAACCCCAAAAACCCCTGTGTGATGCGACTTTAAAGACAAAAAAAACCTATTTTAACACAATTAAATTCTCTGGAAATTCTTTACAAACATTTAATAAATCCGTAGTTTCAACATCATTATTCTATAGTCGTCTGCTCTTCAAAAAACACAAAATGGTTCAGCTCAGCCAACTATAAAAACAATAGCACCATGTCTAGTTTCATTGCACATAGATTTGTTTGATTAAATGTTATAGTTGCATTTTCAATTTGAGGCGTGTTAGGGATATTTTCCCATATTGAAAACATTAGTTGTGATTTTTCCATGTGTGATCGTCTTTGGTATGACATTCTTAATTAGTATAATATATTTTTGTCCGTTTCTTTGAATTATAAATAGGTTGTTTCAGCACTTTTATATTGCTATAAGTTATTAATTTTTCATACAATGTGTTAAGTTTTATATATTTCTTAAATACCCTCACAGGTCACAAAATGGATGACAAATCTGATGGCTTTCAATTACAATATACAGACCGTGTTAAAACATTAGGTAAATTTTTCTGTTAATTCCTTATTTATTTTCGAAAACTAAAATACTTAAAAAATATTAACACTGGAAACCTGGTTCAATTTTTAAAAACTTATTCCTTTAACATGATTCTACCTTTAAATGTTTTCAATTTCTAAAAAAGTGTTTCGGTATTAATATATAACCATGTATCATTTAGCAATCTACAATTGATTTTTAAGGAAACATTAAGTAACAGTACTCTGTTGGATAGTTGTCTCATTGGCAATCATACCACGTCTTCCTTTTTTTTTTATATTATAACATCTCACGTATGAACGACTCCAAATAATGCTATGCACAGTTTGTGACATTACATAACGAACATAATCGGATCATCAGTGAATGGCATTCATTGTTACAAATTGTGCATTGGGTCGTTTGCAATAAGGTAATTGAACTAGTAAAACCAAAACTTAATAAATCATTCTTTTAAAAAAATATTCTATACGCACATTTGGTTTGAAGAAAAAATTATTCGGTGATTTTGATTACATCAAAGGATTGTGAAATAAACCTGGTTATCAACTACTATATACGATTCCTTGGTTTCCATTGCTGATACAGTCTTGATTCAAAAAGTGAATTAACTGGAAGGTGTAAGTACACTATTCAAGATTAAACATAGTCTTAGTTAGGGTGAAATACTATCCACCCATCTGTTCTAAATCTTTGTCCAGGATCTTTTGGTAGAATTTGAACAAAATACTACAAAATGTATGTATAATAGGCTTTCATTTAGGAAACGTGTATTTTAAAAACAAAAATGAAATTCAATTTTTGTTAAATGTATTGGGCAGACAAAACTCAACTAAAATGAAAACCCGATGGAAAATGAAAAATAAAGCGACAGTTGTATACCGCCGTTCAATAGTCATAAATCGATTTAACTGAAACTTAGGTTCTAATAGAGGCCTTTTCAACAAACTAGTATTCTCGTGATCAGTATTTTTTTACAAGAATCTGTTGTAGATAAAGGCAACAGTAATATACCGCTGTTCAATAGTCATAATTCGATGAAGCAAAAACAAATCCGGGTAACAAACTAAAACCGACGGAAACACATCAACTATAAGAGGAAAACAACGGAACAACAGAAACACTGAACTTTAACAAAAGCAAACGCCAATATACGTAGAAACGGACTATCTGATAACAACTGCCATATTCCTGACTTGGTACAGGACGTTTAAAGAAAAAATGGTGGGTTGAAACTGGTTTTATGGCTAGCCAAACCTCCCACTTAAATGGCAATGTTAAAAATATCGCTAAAATGACAACACTACGTAACAGGAATACAGTACAAATAAACGCAAGAACACTCAGGACAGAGAAATAAATAAATAAATAATATAATAGTACATTACAACATGTAAACCACAGAATAACAACGAACACCTCCCATGTATACCACAATAGAATTATGAGCTATGCGTGACATGAATTTATCAACGCCACAAAAAGTGACTCACAGGTAAATTTCTAAAAATAGAATATAAAATTGGGATTAAGTTTGTAATGATGTTATTTAATGTATTTTCTATCCATTACAAGAATATTGATATAGAATTGTGTTAGTAATGGTATAATTATTTGTATTTTATAACCATGTCGGTTTTTCTTCTTAATCAAAACTGTGTAAAACAAATAAATCCTGTGCATATAGTTGCTTTAAGCTAAAAATCATATAAATGCACTAGCTGAATAATTATCTTAACTTTTACATACATATAATTTGATGAAAATAGAATTCAAACCACAAACGATAAGACATAACACAATATCTAACCAGACTTACAAACGAAACATCATAACCAAATACATGAATGTTGGATGTATAAATACCGAGACACGTCTAATAGCAATGCGAATTCACATTCAGGAAAACAGTTATATTCGAGAATACGTCACGTTCGGTACTTAGCAGACCAGACGATGTAGATGGTAAACAACAATCTAAGACGTGGTAAAAATGTCGTTAGTTAGTTAAGACACAGACACATCGTATAGATCAACAAATTCGTGATGGTGTCCATGCAATTTACGGAGTGTCATTTTTAATCTTTCCTCCTCATAACTCTGTTTGAGCACACTGCTGTATATGAAATCCTTATAGTGTGAACACGTACGAGCATAACGTATCAAATGAGATATGTAAACACCATACGATGGGGCAGAGGGTATGTTACTGCTGAGAAAAGGGAAATTGATAATTGGGAAGTTGAAATCGTCCCGTTTGTCATAGATTTTAGTGTGAAGTCGTCCATCGGTGTTAATATTGAGGAAAAGATCAAGGTATGAAGCAGTCCTTCTAGTATCAGTAGTATCCTTAATTTCAAGTTCACTGGGATATATGAGATGTAAGTACTGACTGAAATATGGGTTATTCAGAGAAGGACATAATCAATATATCTGAAAGTAAAATTAAAGAATTTCGCAAGGTGCTTTTTCTTTTTGTCTTTTAGAAGATTCTGAATGAATTCTGCTTCATATGAGTACAAAAACAAATCGGCCAGTAGGGGTGCACAATTAGTACCGATTGGAATACCGACTGTCTATTGAAATATCAATCCTCCAAACTCAACAAATATATTGTCGATCAAAAAGTCCAGCATTTCTATAATATCATCTTCAGTATATTTCTGACAGAATCAGTGTGGGTTCTTCATAAAATAAGAATTATTATAACCCAAAACAAGAAATTTATATCTACGATTCCCATTTTTATAGAAAAAGCTCTGTTTGATGAGATGGCGAAGTCGATCTTTCAATTGAGCATGGGGAATAGTAGTGTAGAGCGTACAAACATCAAAAGTTTTAATGTTGCTGCAAAATTGCAGAGATTGTGATC